>OZ010580.1:103987914-104030414 GCA_963932145.1 Acanthosepion lycidas
GAAAAAGAAAGGGAGAAGTGAAAATCAACAAGCAATCAAGACCCCATCATGCGAAAAGTAACAGTACAAAGAAATCCAAAAATATTAAAACTTTGACTCTATTCTCAAGAGTGGTTGCATCTATGTAACCACGAAACTTTGAAGTAAACGTGAATGTGGTGAAAAACTTTTCCATTAATTCTATTAATGCTCTATTAATACCTTCGATATTGAGCGCTCTTCCACAAAGCCTGCTTACCTTAAATGCCTTTAGCAACAAACCACTGCAAAACCAGCAATTTTGATTTCAAAAAAAAATCTTTCAAATTAGCACCATATATATGCATGTATGTATGAAGAAATATAGTTTTAAGGTATGCTATATTTATGGGATAAAGTGCTCAATATAAGAGATAGTGGGTATATAAATATAAAAGTGAACACTGAAGTCAACACCCAGAGGTGACTGACTGTTTCATGCTAAACACGAGCCGCATGCGTTGTTATTTCTCTACTATTTATATATACGTCTATATATATATATATATATATATATATATATATATATATATATATATATATATATATATATATATATATATATATATATAGTTAAGGATCAGTGTTGAATTACCCTAGGAAAGATGAGTATATGTATATATATATATATATATATATATTACGAAATGGACAAAGTCCGACAATTTATTTATTAAAGACATTTTTATGTTTAACGTTCTTTTTATAGATACAAGTATTTAAGTAAATGCTCTGTTTATAATAAACAGTATTAAATAACATTTACCGGCCTGAATGTCAAAGCACGTCAGCGTAAATGACGGTTCCGTATAGGATGCAGGTTCGAATCTTGTCCAAGGACGAATATTTTCTATGAAAATTTCTCGGACATTCAGGCCGGTAAATGTTATTTAATACTGTTTATTATAAACAGAGCATTTACTTAAATACTTGTATCTATAAAAAGAAAGTTCAACATAAAAATGTCTTTAATAAATATATATATATATATATATATGTGTATGTGTGTGTGTGTGTGTGCATACATTCCTTTCGAAGATGGCACATGATGTAAGCTAAGGTCTAAATGACTAGACATTTCAGTTAACCTGTTGAATATTTATGAGCGTCTTTAAATTGAAAAATATCCTTTGGAAAATGCTATATGACGTAAACTACGTTCTAAATGCCTAGACGTTTCAGTTATCTTGATCAATATTTATGAGCATTTTGAAATTTAAAAAATTTCAGCAACTGTCAAATATATACTTGTTGCAAAATAAAAGCATCTCATCTTGCCTTGTCAGATAACAAAAAATGTCGCCTAAAATATAAGTATAGTTTTTTCCTCTTGTCTTTTCATTCATTCATATATATATATATATATATATATATATATATATATATATATATATATTGCAAAATAAAGAAATGAGTAATAAAAATGAATGTATAAAAACTTGAATAAAATAAAGAAATGAAAAATAAATAGAAAAAGAAAATAAATAATAAATAATGCAAAAGTGTCTAAGTAAAAGAAAAAAGGAATAAATACCAAATTTAAATAAAATTAACAGTTATTTTGAATATTTCTTTTTATGTACCATGTTCTTTCAGGACGTAGGTGATCATGGCTCTCCACATCCTCCTATCCCTTGCAGCTCTCAGTAAGTTCTTTCACTCTGCTTGTTCCTCCAGACCACATTCTCTCATCCATTTGTGCATGCTCGCCAGGTATGTCACGTGCTGCTTTCCCTTGTCTCTCTTAAATTTAAATTTGTTCAATGTTTTAAAATACAAGATCGTTGGTACATGATTCGGGTAAATGAAGCCCAGGAAGGCAGTCCACGTAGGAAAAGGAAAAAACTGATTTTAAAACACCGCTGCCTTGTTTCACCATATGTAAATATTCATTGGGGTTTAGATTTTTAAAATTTTTATTTTATTCCCCTCCTCCCACTGACATGAATTTTACATATGAGGACTAGTTAAGGATTTTTATAGAGACATTGAGACATTATGGTGGCTGTTGTAAGAATGGTAAATAAGAATGCGTTGTTTTGGTGTAAGGAATATTGTGCTATGTTTTGGTCAGTAATCGTGGTTAGCTAAATTTAATGTTAAGACAGTAAAAGACAATTCTTTTTTCACCCATTCTCCATTTTGGTTTGGTTTGGTTTGGTTTGTTTTACGGCATATCAACACCTTAATGGGTCATTTAATGTCGACAACATTTTTTTTCCTGGTAATGTTTTTGTTTTGTCAAATATCCATTTCTGTTAATATTTTTTTCTCAAAAATGTATAGCTGGTAATATTTTTTCAAAAACGTATAGCTGGTGGTTTGGTTTGGTTTGTTTTACGGCATATCAACCTTAATGGATTATTTAATGCCGACAAAATTTTTATTGCTGGTAATGTTTTTCTTCAAAAATCTATTTCTGGGAATATTTTTCCATGAAGAAATCTACAGCTGGTCATATTTTTTCCAAAAAGTCTGTAGCTGTTTGCATTGCTGGTATTTTTTTAAAAGTCTTGCTGATAATAATTTTCCCTTGAATAATTATTGCTGATAATAATTTTTTTTATTACAAAGTATTTCTGGTAGTAAAACCTATTTTTACACAAGTTTGGGCGTTAAATATTTGTCCATAGCTGGAACCCTAACAGGTGCTACCACCTCGGGTCAAAGTGGACAAGAGAACACCAGCAATTAAAAGGTAGTTCCACGCTCCTCAAAGCCTCCTGATCAGAGGCCTTGCTGTTGGATGTAGTTTATCGTCTTACCCTGGACGCGGATGTAGTTTATCGTCATACCCAGGACGCGGATGTAGTTCATCGTCATACCCAAGACGCAGATGTAGTTTATCGTCATACCCAGGACGCGGATGTAGTTTATCGTCATACCCAAGACGCAGATGAAGTTTATCGTCATACCCAGGACGCGGATGTAGTTTATCGTCATACCCAGGACGCGGATGTAGTTTATCGTCATACCCAAGACGCAGATGTAGTTTATCGTTCTCCATTTTGGCTTTGTTCTACATTTTGCAATGTTACAAATAAATGATGCTATCTAGACTTTTTGAATTTAAGTGAAGAATTAGATTGACAGTAAGTCTCATCAATTCACAGTTGAATTAGCTAGATGTAACCGTAGGTTCTATGCTAACAGTTTCTTTTCTCGCTTGTGAAACTCTCTTCCGGCTCCATGCTTTCTAACGAACTTTGATGCTCAAAACAATGTCAATCGTTATCTACTATTTTCCTGATTACTATTGTTCTCGCTCATTCATAATGTTTCTTTTTTTCTAATTCTTCAACACCCTGAAACCCCTTGTGTCTTAGTGGCTTTATTGCTTTGCTTGGGTTAAATTCGATCAAAAAAAAAATAGTTGTTTCACTATAAGGAAACATTTGGCATTCATTGATCGGCCAACCAACGCTTTCCGTTGAAATTTATAAAATCATTCTCCTAAAACAATTTTTCAGCAAAATAGGTTTCTCAAAACCAGTAGCTCTAAACGCTCTTACCAGTATTGACGGTGGTTTCCTTCCCAACCTTTTGCTTGATGCAGTGTGGAATGTCAACATCTTGATTAAGTCATTATTTTCTCTTCGAGTCACTTTTCCTATCCATTTTAGTTGTTGTTGGTCCTTATTTTATGTGACTTTTGTTATTTGGTACTGTTCTTTGTGATTCTGTAGCGCCAGTTCACAATATTCAAAGAAGGATGATCTTTGCCAAGACCCCTGGCTTCACTCACTCAAGACCATTTTTAACAATTGATCTTAGAAAGCAAGTTGTATAGAGGCGACAGTTTAAGACGGTTTTTAAGTAGAACAGATTTGAAGTTTGCTTGCAATCAACGATTAGCGTTTTTATAAAATTTAAATTACAATTAAAATAATAATAAAAAAATAAAAACAAAATGAAATAATACAAATAAATAAAAGAAATAAACGGAAAATGAACAATTAAATAATCGATATTTTGGAATATTATGATGCTTTAAATGTGTCTAATATTTGTAGCTCTGTAATAATTGGTAACATTTTTTGTATTATAAAAATACTATGACAGTGAAAAATATATAAACACTATAATAATCGTACGAGACAAGTTGAAATTCTATCGTTAAGGTTTTTTTTTAATAGGGGACAAGTTTCAAATTTGTTTGGCGTCAATAATCAGCCTTTTTATGTAGCGTATACAAATATGATAGCTATCTATCACTTTTCATTATCTATCTATCTATCTATCTATCTATCTATCTATCTATCTATCTATCTATCTATCTATCTATCTATCTAATACTTTTCATTATCTATCTATCTATCTAATACTTTTCATTATCTATCTATCTATCTATCTATCTATCTATCTATCTATCTAATACTTTTCATTATCTATCTATCTATCTATCTATCTATCTATCTAATACTTTTCATTATCTATCTATCTATCTAATACTTTTCATTATCTATCTATCTATCTATCTATCTATCTAATACTTTTCATTATCTATCTATCTATCTATCTAATACTTTTCATTATCTATCTATCTATCTATCTATCTATCTATCAATACTTTTCATTATCTATCTATCTATCTAATACTTTTCATTATCTATCTATCTATCTATCTATCTATCTATCAATACTTTTCATTATCTATCTATCTATCTATCTATCTATCTATCAATACTTTTCATTATCTATCTATCTATCTATCTATCTATCTATCTAATACTTTTCATTATCTATCTATCTAACTATCAATACTTTTCATTATCTATCTATCTATCTATCTATCTATCTATCTATCTATCTATCTAATACTTTTCATTATCTATCTATCTATCTATCTATCTATCTATCTAATAATTTTCATTATCTATCTATCTATCTATCTATCTATCTATCTATCTATCTATCTATCTATCTATCTATCTATCTATCTATCTAATACTTTTCATTATCTATCTATATATCTATCTATCTATCTATCTATCTATCTATCTATCTATCTATCTAATACTTTTCATTATCTATCTATATATCTATCTATCTATCTATCTATCTATCTATCTAATACTTTTCATTATCTATCTATCTATCTATCTATCTATCTATCTAATACTTTTCATTATCTATCTATCTATCTAATACTTTTCATTATCTATCTATCTATCCATCTATCTATCTAATACTTTTCATTATCTATCTATCTATCTATCTATCTATCTAATACTTTTCATTATCTATCTATCTATCTATCTATCTATCTATCTATCTATCTATCTATCTATCTATCTATCTATCTATCAATACTTTTCATTATCTATCTATCTATCTAATACTTTTCATTATCTATCTATCTATCTATCTATCTATCTATCTATCTATCAATACTTTTCATTATCTATCTATCTATCTAATACTTTTCATTATCTATCTATCTATCTATCTATCTATCTATCTAATACTTTTCATTATCTATCTATCTATCTATCTATCTATCTATCTATCTATCTATCTCAGTTTATTCCTATCTATCTATCTATCTATCTATCTATCTATCTATATATCAATACTTTTCATTATCTATCTATCTATCTATCTATCTATCTATCTATCTATCTATCTATCTAATACTTTTCATTATCTATCTATCTATCTATCTATCTATCTAATAATTTTCATTATCTATCTATCTATCTATCTATCTATCTAATACTTTTCATTATCTATCTATCTATCTATCTATCTATCTAATAATTTTCATTATCTATCTATCTATCTATCTATCTATCTATCTATCTAATACTTTTCATTATCTATCTATCTATCTATCTATCTATCTATCTATCTATCTATCTATCTAATACTTTTCATTATCTATCTATCTATCTATCTATCTATCAATACTTTTCATTATCTATCTATCTATCTAATACTTTTCATTATCTATCTATCTATCTATCAATACTTTTCATTATCTATCTATCTATCTATCTATCTATCTAATAATTTTCATTATCTATCTATCTATCTATCTATCTATCTATCTAATAATTTTCATTATCTATCTATCTATCTATCTATCTATCTATCTATCTAATAATTTTCATTATCTATCTATCTATCTATCTATCTATCTATCTATCTATCTATCTATCTATCTATCTATCTATCTATCTATCTAATACTTTTCATTATCTATCTATCTATCTATCTATCTATCTATCTATCTAACAGTTTTCATTATCTATCTGTCGATAATGAAGGGAAAAAATGGGGACGATGCGTTCCAATTTACCCAAGATTAAACGTACAGCTAATGTAGTCGGGTTGCATAAATCTTAAATAAAGATAGGCGGATTGTTATTAATGATAACATATACACAGTTCAATGCGTACACATGGTTTAAAATAAGGAGTGTATCAACAGAATTCAGACCCATATTATTTCACTGTATATCCTCCTTGGGCGTTAACGCGTGCCTATACTCTCGTATCCATATAATCCTAATATTCTGCAGTATATTTCACGCCTTTTGCACCTGTTGACTCAATACAGTACGGAAATTTTTCGCACTAAATGAAAAGTCAAACAACGTCCCATCATGTCTTATATATATATATCCAATAAAAGAGAGTCTGTTGATTGTTCCAGGCTGGGATGTTGTCGAACATCTTAGAAGCAAGAGTAACAAAGACATCAGTTGGGCGGGTATTATCTCGTTGCAACAATAAATCGACTTCCTTTTCTAGGACTTGCAGCAAAATAAGTTGATCAATGTTCTGAATGCAGATGAGACAAACATCAAACATGGAAGTGACGTCAGAATTTTGGCCTCTGTATGTCATGAGTGAATAGAATCTGAGAGTTATCCGTCTTCAGGCCTACGTAACACACGCAAATAGACATAACCGTGAAATCCTGTTTAAAAGTTGGGTAAAGTGTTTAAACCGGGCGATAGGTGAACCAATCTATTCATCTTAAGTTCACACAACAATCGCATTCAGTAATCAGCCGTCTTGAGTAGTTCTTCTATAAGATAGCATGAATAATAAACTCGCATTAAGCTGTCTTACAAATTTCAGTTTGTTGGTATGCATCTATCTCAGTCTATCTATCTATCTATCTATCTATCTATCTATCTATCTATCTATCTATCTATCTATCTATCTATCTGCTGAAACTTGACTAATGCATGGAATAATAATGCAACACAAAATGTACTTAGAACAAAATGTATTGAAACAAGAAAGTGTACACAATACTTACATATAGTCTTTTGTATATTCCTGGAAAGACCATTCCTGGAGAATGTGTTGACTGAGTCGCAGTCAGGCAGAGTCTTTGGTTGAATCTCTTGATTCCTCTCCTCTCTTCCAACCATATTTATATGGTCGGTACTCCACTATGCAAATTAGGTGGATCCTACCACAACACTATCTATCTATCTATCTATCTATCTATCTATCTATCTATCTATTTCAGTTTGTTCGTATGCATCTATCTCAGTCTATCTATCTATCTATCTATCTATCTATCTATCTATCTATCTATCTATCTATCTATCTATTTCAGTTTGTTCGTATGCATCTATCTCAGTCTATCTATCTATCTATCTATCTATCTATTTCAGTTTGTTCGTATGCATCTATCTCAGTCTATCTATCTATCTATCTATCTATCTATCTATCTATCTATCTATCTATCTATCTATCTATTTCAGTTTGTTGGTATGCATTTATCTCAGTCTATCTATCTATCTATCTATCTATCTATCTATCTATCTAACTATCTATCTATCTATCTATCTATTTCAGTTTGTTGGTATGCATCTATCTATCTATCTATCTATCTATCTATCTATCTACTTCATTTTGTTGATATGCATCTATCTCAGTCTATCTATCTATCTATCTATCTATCTATCTATCTATCTATCTATCTATCTATCTATCTACCTATTTCAGTTTGTTGGTATGCATCTATCTATCTATCTATCTATTTCAGTTTGTTGGTATGCATCTATCTATCTGTCTCAGTCTATCTATCTATCTATCTATCTATCTATCTATCTATCTATCTATCTATCTACCTATTTCAGTTTGTTGGTATGCATCTATCTATCTATCTATCTATTTCAGTTTGTTGGTATGCATCTATCTATCTGTCTCAGTCTATCTATCTATCTATCTATCTATCTATCTATCTATCTGTCTATCTATCTATCTATCTATCTATCTATCTATCTATCTATCTATCTATCTATTTGGACGCTTACAGATCTCTGAATGGTTATACTATAATCACATAAAGTGCGACGAACAGTTAAGCAGTTTCGCTTTTCTTTTGAACTCAGTTGTTTGATACGATATCTCCCCATTTTTCCCGAAACCTAAATGAAAGAATTTAAAATACTGAAGTTTAGATTTGGGAGGACTGAAAACTTCTTAGCCTTGAGAGGAAGCCTTTACAAAATAAATCTTCTGTTATTTGCAGTATTTACATGCGGAATATTTTTTTTATCTCGTCTTTTGCTCCCTCATCTCGGGTGTTTCCGCTACGTTTTAGCAGTTGTGGCCTTCTTCCTTCAACACATTGATCCGGGAATCATTCAGAGAATTTCGAATTGAACCCTTTATTCCATTTACGTGTGTAGACCATGTTTACTGGGGGGGGGTATAATTCGTCTCGTTCTTACTTTTAGCATTACACAGTTATTACCCCTTTGCACGTTTCCATTGACTTCAAATATACGCTGCTATCTTCCTAATATATTTTGAAATAAATCCCACTCTGACAACTCAAATAATACAATATATATATAGTCTAACTAATATATATATATATATATATATATATATATATATATATATATATATATATATATATATATATATATATATATATATATATATATATGGTATCAAGATGGCTAAATGTCTTATCTGTAAAAAAAGAAACTCAATTAGTTTAGTGTTTTTTTTAGATATTAAACATTTTGTGGGATGGACAATTACGCTGTAACACGATTTGGACAACTTAGTCACATGATAATTGTGAGTTCAATCCTTGGGTAGGGCAGCGTGTACTTGGACATAGGTAAAATGAAGGTTTTCTGTTCGAAATTTCCTGAAGGTCATCCGACTTGACTAGCACCTGATGAAAGGTAGAAGGCACAGCGTTCGAAACATTGTGATAATAACAACAAAGATGAGGATAATAGACAGCATATCAATAATGTAAAAAAAAAAAATGATAACACCACGTCCAAGTAATTCAGTGGGAGAAATAAATCTTACGTTTAGCCAGATTTTGCAAAAATGGTTCGGGTCGAGAAATTTTCAGCACCCCTTCGTAACTCGGTTACACTCCCTTTGTTTTTAATTAATTCATCCCAAGCAAGGCCATAATGTTACTGAGACACAAGGGGCTACCGGGAGTGAAAGAAGGTGAAAAGACTTTAGATGGAACCGGAAACCTAATCCTAAACAGGGAACTCATCTACGTCTTTTCAAAAGACTGGAGAGGAGTGTGAACCGGGCGATAGGTGAATCTATCTACTCCTTGTTTCCCATTGGATTGGCCTTGGGTCTCACAAAGCAAATGGGTACTGTTTCTCCTCGGTACATGTCCGAACATGGCTCTCCACACCTTCCTACCGTTTGTAGTTCTTAGTAAGAAAATTTGTCTTTTTATTACCCTTCCTTCACCACTTTCTGTCATTCATTCACACATTCGAGGCTTAATAAACACCGATTGTTCTCATACAAGGTAAAAACCACCTACCGGTTTTAGCCCTCCCCCACACACGATCTAGTCCTTTATTATAAGGTTTGAATTCTTTTGTTTTTATTTACTAAGACTGAAATAAATCTGCTACAAAAGCCGTATCAGTAGAACTCTAAGAGAGAAATTAGATCCCGGACCCACCGCCCAAGTAGGAGTGCTCGAAAATTGTTAGACAGATCTGGACACTGCGTTGGCTGGAACGGTTAAAAACACAAAAAAACAAAATACAAAACAAAAAGCTAAACATGACAGACAAGGTGATAAGACAAATCATTCCTGTCAGCTAAATACCGACATTTTGATCAAAAGAAAAACACTTTTTTTCTCATTCAGGACAACTCAGTGCATTATGAACACGCACACACATACAAGCACAACACAACACACATACACGCATATATATATATATATATATATATATATATATATATATATATATATATATAGAGAGAGAGAGAGAGAGAGAGAGAGAGAGATGTATATAAAAAAGTGTAGTTGAACGAAGCATCAAGAAAGTAATTACTTGTGGCTAAGATATCATTGTCGCAAATTAGGATCACTTGAGAAGACACACCTGTTGAGTTTTTCTAAATCGTTTTCCTTCTCAGAGTGGAACATTTTTAGGGGTAAGAAAAGAAGGTATTAAGTTATTGAATTATCTCTAATAATATATCACTAATTTTATAAAAAATGCAACGTAACCCGCCTCTACCAATAAGTACACTAAAGTAGATAATGATCACTACCTTATATATATATATATATATATATATATATATATATATATATATATATATATATATATATATATCTGTGTGTGTGTGTGTGCGTATATTATATTATTATATACCGGGTGTAACAGCAAAATTGTCCAAATCGTGTTACAGCGTAATTGTCCATCCCACAAAATGTTTAATATCTAAAAAAACCCACTAAACTAATTGAGTTTCTTTTTTTACAGATTTTCAGATAAGACATTTAGCCATCTTGATACCATTTTTCATAACAAAAACAAACCCTAAGAGTTATTCAGCTAAAAAGAGAGAAGGTTAAAAATGTTTTGTGTCAGACTTACTCTCTTCTTAACTGAGCAATGGTGAGAAGAAAAATCATTCAGGCCTTCAGTAATGGTACCAATATTCATAGTCTGGCTTCCATCTTCCAAAGTTCATTCAAGAACCATCAAGAAAACGGTGAATAAACTTAAAAAAAAAGAGGGAACAGTATAGAGGAAAACTGTATCAGGAGGCCACAACAGGAATAGGGATCATCATTTTAACTTACAGCTAAAGAGATCAATTAGAAAAGATCCAATTCAATCCATAAGTCATTTGGCATGTGAGAGAGGAGTTTCAGCTTTGGCGGTTCAAAGAGCAGTGAAAAAAAAACTTGAAAATGAAATCGTATTTGAAACGTGCGAGGTACATTGTTGCTCAAGGACAGAAAGTTAGAAGGTTAGATAGGGCGTAGATCATCTTGAATAAGTTGGAAAATGATCCTGGGATAATATATATTTGAACTTTATTTTAGTCCTTCATGAGCTTCCAATCCTTAGCTATGATTAAGTAAGAATGAACGTCATTTTCATTTATGATCGATTTTATCCCGATTCTTCTGTTAAACCTTAGATAAACATTCTTATTGCTCAAAGTAGAATCCAGTAGTGTTATAAAAACATCGGAGAATTTAATCATTTCTAAGATACAACGGTTCAAAGCTTAATCTAACAATAGTGCAATATATAAATATATATATATATATATATATATATATATATATATATATATGTATATATGAGAAAGTGTGCACTGAGGTCAACACATCTTCATGCTTGAACGCAATCTTCATGACTTGATGATTTCATTCAAGCATGTTACAGATTTTGATATGTACGTACACTCTATCCCTGATATTGAGCATTTTTACCCATAAATATACTATAGCTTAAAACTATATATATATATATTAGGTTGGTGCAAAAATAATGACGTAATAATGTCGTTTTCAAAAACGACATTATTACGTCATTATTTTTGCACCAACCTATATATATATATATATATATATATATATATATATATATATATATATATATATAGTCAGCCACAGATAGACTGTTTCGCTGTATCATAGTTCTTCTGTATGACTAGATGCCCGATTGCTTCAAGCCGAGATCGAAACCCAACTGTCAGATATCTTACCTCTAGGCTATCGCCGCACGGTTGAAGGGAAGGGAATTTTAACGTTTTTCTTTATACAATATATTGCACCGGCTATATATATATATATATATATATATATATATATATATATATATATATATATATATATATATATATATATATATATAAAATGTATACTTGAGCAGCAGTCCTTTTTTTATATATGTTTCGTTGAATACTATAAACAAGGAATTATCTTGTAATGTATTTATTTAGATTTTTAGTGTCACCTTTCTTTATGACAATATGACAAAGTTCCACTTATGTTCTCAATAACCTCAACAGATCAAGACCCCTTCATATGTATGGTGTGCATGGCACCCAAACCATTCAAAAATATCTAAACTATCAGCTGTATAGAAGCATTTTCAAGATCAATGATTAAAATTCGCGTTAATGTAGAATGTCAGCCTTACTGAGGACTGTGCTTCTTTGTTATTGGCGCTGCACAATCACTGTACCAAATAATAGAAACTACATCACTTGACTTTCAACAACTAAAATGGATAGCACATGTAAATCGAAGAGAAAATAATGACATATTGAAGATGTTAACAATTCACACCACTTTAAACAAAAGGTTAGTAAGGAAACCTCCATTAATACTGGAAAGAACGATAACACCTACTGGACTTGAGAAACTGACTTGACTGAAAAATTGTTTTAAAAGAAAGATTTTATAAATTTCAACAGGAAGTAGCACTGGCTGCTCGGCCAATGAATGTCAAAATTTTTCCTTATAAGTTTGGTTGTTTTTGTTTAGCGACATAACACCTCTATGGGCCATTTAATGCCGAAATCTAAATATGAAAATTCAAACTTTATAATTAATTCAAGAGAATGGCATTACTTCATGATTAAATTACAATTACTTAGGTCTATTTTTTTATCAAATAATCTTACAAAATCAAAGGAAAAGAGAAAACTTGATTCTCCTTGCAAGTAATGAGATTAATCATAGCAAATTTTCATTTTCATTTTTTTTTTTGACAGTGTATGCCATGTCTTCAATTTTACCACTCTTGTACAGCCCCGTCATGCTACGAGTTGTTGGCCACTACGCGTAATTGATAAAATGTTGTATAGCCCCCCTCGTTCTGTGGAGGTCATGGGCGACGGCGTCGTTTCGATAATAAAGTTGCTTTCCTTTTTCACGGCAGGTGATCGTTAGTTGTTTTATTTCCCAGTGATGAAAGAACTTTATCACAGGGATCTTTAATTTAACTATTTTATTAACGTCGACATCTTCTAACTATCCAGAAGGGGTGCTCTCTCACCCCAACTGGGGAGCAGTTCCAGACACAAAAGAAAACACGTCTACATTACTCGACGTCTTCGAAACAACTCCCTGAAAAAACCTCTCATATAGAAAGCTTTTTTAGGGAGTTGTTTCTGACACTATCATTCTTACTCTCGTTCAGCCAATCAAAATCGACTTCCCTGTTTTACCTTCCATCAAGAAGCCCGAGCAGAGATAGCAGTCCCCCTAAAAATAACAGACTACTAAACTATTATTTAACACTGCAAAATAAACTGATTGTCAATTTTGCTTTAAAAATGTATTGTTGGTAATTTTATTATAAAAATGTATTTTCATACTTTTCTAGTGTTTTGATTTATAGTTGGGAGTTCCCTATTTGCTGGAACCCTAACAAGTTTTAACAACCCCGGGTCAGGTTGGCGTGAGAACAACAATTAAGAGGTGGTTCAAAGCTTCTCAAAGCCTCCAATCTCCCAATCAACGATCTTGCTGCTGGATGTAGTTTATCGTGATACCCAGGACTATTCCTTACAAGGAAACGGTTAATATAGCCATTACCATGACGAATAGCATTAGTCATCATAAATGAAAAATTAGACTAAAAATAGAAAAACTGAATGAATAAAACGTACAAAATATGCATTGTCATTGTGTATTCAACGAAGCGCGCGCACACACACACAGACACACACACACACATATATATATATATATATATATATATATATATATATATATATATAAATATATATAAAGTTTTATTAAAGACAATTGACAAGGTACTGCGATTAAGCTTTTCATTCAATATTTTTGCATTGGTTTCATTTCTGGGCATAAACTGTGTAAAAACTGTCCACATGTTGTTTACATCCGGGAGCTTTCGGCTATTCTATTAGCCATTATCAAGTATATCTTTTAATTGTATATGTAGATTTTTATGCAGAGGCTCGGAATTCCCAATACTATTCCAATCTCACCATATACACAGGAACATCTCTTTCGGATGCAGACCAGTCTTGGGGGTGATTAATGTTGGCTCATATCGTTTTCCCAGGACATTTTGCGTTAGACATTGTTGTAAACAATCCATTTTCCATCGCTTGTGATAGTCCTTTTAAAAAAGTGTCGCTTTTGAACAGAGAATTGCAGAGGCAATAGAGTCTATTAATATTTTTTTTTTGTCAAATCGTGTGTCACTGCGATGTCATGTGGGGTCTGGATTATTTTTAATTAGTTTTGATTTAGTTATCATTAACGACTGTAAGCCCACCGGGACGTTCCCAGTCTTCCAGATAAAATAGTCCATTTCTGAACCAAGCGAACTACTTACAAACAGTACACACAACATAGCACCGTCTTTATAAAGCGCACATATTTTAGAGCGCTTTTTTCAAGGTTTTTCCTTCCCGGATAGAAAAGAGCGTCAAATGACCAAAAATGCATTTCCTATTCCACCGTTTTCAAATTGATTATATAGAAACTTGCGTTGAAATGTTATAATGTGTGTGTATAAAATAGAATACAAAATCCTGACAATGATTGAAGAAATGTCAAATGAAAAAGCGTTTCATTGAAATTAGATTAGACTACACGTTTCGACTTTTCTTTCTAACTAATGAAAGAAATATAGCGTGCGATTGGTAAATTGTCGCCATTTTATATTTTTTTATTTGGCGCATGCGCGTTGTTTGTTTTTGATTTTCTCAAGAGCACAGTATAGTAGGGTCAGTTGGGCACCGTCTGTGAGAAAAAAAGAGTACTATGAAGCAATTCACTCCACCTGAAATTTGGAAACGACTTGCTGTACTGCTTGGCATTTGAACCGGAAACTCCAATACGAACATTCCAGAGTGCTTGGGTGTCAATCTGAGGACAAAACAAAAGATTCAGAAAGAGTTGGATGAAAATAATGGTGATTACGAAGGTATTTGGGGTCGATCACTAGTGATAGCGATGTTATGCCTCCATTCATCTTCCCGCAGGGCCTTAAGACTCAACATGGATGTCTACATCAAATATCTTGATAATTTCAATTTTGCGCAATTTAGACGACAATTTATCCATCGCACCTGTATTTGCGTGCCAGCATACACACAAATATCACACAATTTTTTTTCTTTCGTTTCTGATTTGATGAAGCCTAGAAAAGGCGAAACGCGTAGTCTAATCTATTTTTAATATATATATATATATATATATATATATATATATATATATATATATATATATATATATATATATATATAACATCGCACGTTGAGTGCTGATGTTTATAAAATCGTTCTCAATGCAATATATTAGGGCTATAAACTATAAATTAGTAAGTAAATATTTTTCCTTACACGACTCGGAGTTTCATGCAAACCCCGAGTCTTGTTACCGGTGAGGAAAAAATTCTATATTTATTAATATATATATATATATATATATATATATATATATATATATAATATTAAATTTCAGTCATGTATGAATACAAATCTCGTGTTCAAATGAAATATATTGAAAAAGTCTCAATCCTTTCCACAAACTATATATATATATATATATATATATATATATATATATATATATATAAACGTCCGGATATGATGTTGAGTATTATGTTTGAAGTTTCGATATACCGTCGGAAGTTCATATTTTTTGCTTGTCTTTTTTTTCAAGGATTTCCAACATAATACTCAACATCTTGAAGTCGGGGATGTATAATAAGAAATTCAACAGACATACATTGATGGTTTTATGCAATCAACTTCTTTGGAGGAATACTTGCTGCCGAAATATACTTTATTCATCTATCTATCTATCTATCTATGTATTTCAATTCATTGGTAGACATCTATGTCAGTCTATCTATCTATCTATCTATCTATCTATCTATCGTATTGATAGAGTTCAAAAGCGTCCCCGAACCCTTGTGGGTGACGAATTATTCTCCACCCCTTAATCCCTACCCGACAGGCGGGATGTGGCAAGCCTCTCGCTGATCTACTGCTACTTCCGTGGAAGGTGTTCGGACGAACTACATTCCTTGGTCCCGCCGAGGCAAATCTTCGCAGCAAGTATTCGTCATGCCATTTACATAGTAGAAAACCACCGACATTCCCTCCGAATTCCATCGATGAGAAATAAGTCCCACATTTTATTTTTATTATAAAATATTTTAATAAAAACATTGAAATCGCTACGCAAAAGCTTTAAAAACAAATTGTTACCTTTTTACGACAGTTAAAGGTGGGATCAAAGTCAGAATTAAATTTTAATTGTGACCTTTTCTGAGAAAAGGCCCTGAGATGAGAGATGATGATCATTAGGGTCTCAGACAAGCAATACGGCTTTCGTTTCTCTATGTCAACTGCTGATCCGAGACGGTATGAATTTAAGCGTAATATTAGACTGACTCCATGCTTTCCAGCCAACTTTAATCTGCAAAAATTTCAATGTAATCGCTATCTAATGTTTTCCGGATTACTTTTTTTGTATTTCTACTAACAATAATTACCGGTAAGTGTCTATCATGCTCTAGATAAAATCGATGAAGTCCGGCTGTAGCATTGGACATCTCGAAAACATTTGACAGGGTCTGGCATTCAGGTCTTCTCTACAATTTGAAAAATTACGGTGTATACGGGCACATTTTTGATCTGATCCAGTCGTTTCTATGAAATCGTGAAATGAAAGTTGTCTTGAACAGACACTCATCTACATCCTTTCGTACTAACGTGCGTGTACCCCCAGAGGTCCATCCTTGGTTTAACGCTGTTATTAATCTTCATTAACGACCTTCCCGATGACATCTCAACTTCGTGTCTACGCTGGTGACGCAACCATTTACTCCTGCCTCGATAGTAAGGCTGATCAGTCAGAAAATGTCAAAATGGCAGCTGATGTACAAAACGAACTCAAGACCGTCGTTAACTATGGCAAGGGCTTGTCAATTTTAACGCCCCCAAAACTAAATTTTTCACCATTAATCATCTGAGGCTTTCCATCAACGTGGCTGATGTTAACCCCCAAGAAAGTGAATCATTGCGTCTTCTCTGGCTAATGTTCTCAGCTAACATGAAATGGAAAGGCTGTAATGAATCCATTGCAAGGTCAGCTGCTAAGAAAGTTGGTTCACTGTGCCGGGTGAGACAATTTTCTCTCCTGAAACTATCTTGTATATCTATAACTCTACCATTGTTCCATGCTTAGAATATTGCTGCCACATATGGTCTGGTGTCCCTGCTATTTACCTGGAGCTTCTTGATAAAATCCAAAAAAGAATCTGCAATATTATTGGTCCTGATCTGGCTGCTCGGTTTTAGTCACTTGTCCACCGCCGTAAGGTTGCTTCTCTGTGCCTTTTTTAATAAATACTTTTATGGTAATTCTTCGAATGATCTCTTCGCCGAGATACCGAGACGGTATGAATTTAAGCGCAATATTAGACTGACACCATGCTTTCCAGCCAACTTTAATCTGCAAAAATTTCAATGTAATCGCTATCTACTGTTTTCCGGATTACTTTTTTTGTATTTCTACTCATTACTAATTTTTCTGTTCCTAATTCCTCCACACCTTGTAACTCCTTGCATCCTAGTGGATGTACTACCTTGTTTGGGGTGATACTGATTTATATATATATATATATATATATATATATATATATATATATATATATATGTAGTCATCCACTGTATCACAGCTCATCAGTGTGGTTAGATATCGGGTTGCCTCCAGCTAGGATCGAAACCCGGCTGATTTGGCGCCAGTCGAAGAATCTTCCTATAAGCGTTGGCGCACGGCAGGGATGAAGGTGAATTCAAGCGTATTTATTTTAGATAAACACGCCAGTGACTGAGAGAACTCGATTCGTTTTTTTTTCGAAGTGTATGTATATATATATATATATATATATATATATATATATATAAGCGACTATAGCTTCTTTTTCTTTTCTTTTTTTGACAATATCATGTGTTATTTTCTTTTTAGGTGAGAATATATCTTGTATTTTTCTTCCATTTCTTACTTTCTTTTGAGCGGGAAAAGAGATTGTAAGTTATATTAAAATTTGTAACAACCATCATTTACTACAGCCTGATGAGATGCAATGATATGCATGGAAACATGAATGCATTTATGTAGCAGTTTTACATATATGTTCGAATGCAATATCCTATAATAATATATATATATATATATATATATATATATATATATATATATATATATATATATATATATATTTGTTGTAGCATACCTAAGGACGATAATGGGTATGCCCCCATTCTCATAAATATAGTAGTGAATACTGTAAGTGTCTAGAGTTGGAGATTCGTCTCCGGCTGTGCTGGTCAAACTTTCTGCTTCCGGGAAGAGAGGATCCCCAGACCGATGCTATGTCGAAGAGCAGAGTCACGTCTCGAGAAACAGCTACCCGGGGAATTTTGGGCCGAGCCTAAGGGCTCGGATACCCCATATTAAATTTAGCCTTATATCACATCGGACCGCGTGGGGCTGTTGGTAGATATCCTGCAGTTGGAGATTCATTGTGGAATCCACTTGACTCACTTCTAGCAGTTGACTACTTCTTCCACGCGCCGCTGGCGAATCTTATATGTGTTGTTCTTGTCATAAGTATTATCGTTCATTACCAACTCTCGTTTGATTATTCTATTCGGCAACCTTCCCTAGGTTACAACATATATTATGGCTTCTCGTTTTCTGGTAGGGTAGCTAACTAACCCCTATGACCATTTTCAATAAAACTTTAGTTTACACCAAGTATAACGAAACTTTTAACAACAAAAAGTATTATAAAGTTCAATCGACCATTATGAAAATTTTAAAAACAAATACAGGTAACATATTCACGTAACTGACTTCCTGAAATCAAGCTAACTGCAGAAAATATTCAATAGAAATATTTAAAAACTTATCTTTATGCCATAAGAACATAACTAACAATGGCCTGCAAATTTACTTAATAGATCATCGCTCCACGGCTAAACATCCTAAATGGTTATCATTCATTTATTATTATTATTATTATTTTTTTTTAATAATGCTCACCCTATACAAAGTCCAAGAGTCACTCAAGGCAGAGACTTACTGAAAGCGGTTGATGTGTGAGTGGTAACAGTAAGAGGTAATAAGTGCACTTGATGAAGATATACGGAAAAGTTAAACGCTGACCCTAGACTTGAAGAGCCTAAGCGTGTAATGATTTGGAAACGCAACTTTGTCGGGAGTCGATTCCTCGAAGTAGCAGTTCGTCGGAAGAAGATGTTCGGGTGGAACTACTATCTTACTAATGGTGATTTTCTAAGCGTAACTTAGATGTGGCACAAGGCCGAATGTATGGAGCGCCTAGCGAGGATCGAATTCACTCGAATTCAGTCGTAATTGATTTAGCAGGACAAGCTTACTAACCATTACACTACGTCGAAGTGTCCGATAGTAATTTACTAAGCGCATCTCAGATGCAGCACAAGGCCGAAAGTATGGAGCACCCAGTGAGGATCGAACAACAAGCTCGCTAACCATTACACCATGTCGAAGTGATTAAATATTCTTACTAATGGAACACGAAAGAAAAAGGATGATACCATCCAGTGTGCGTCGCGAATCGTGGCGTGTGGCTGTGAAACTGACTTCCCGAAATCAAACTATCTGCAGAAAATATTCAATAGAAATGCTCAAAAACTTAGCTATAGTTGCACCGAAAACGTTCGCACTTCTCGCTTGTGGAACTCTCTTTCGACCTCTTGTTTTCCAGTCAAATTTCATCTTCAAAAATTTAAATGCAATATCAATCGACATCTTTCTCTTTAAGTTCTGTCTCGCTATTGACTTCTCTCTGTAATGTTTTTTTCTCAGATTCTTTCACACTCAATAACCCCTTATATCTTAGTGACTTTATCCCCTTTGCTTGATGAGAAATGTTTTAAAAAATAAAAAAAAAACAGTATACAGCACACAAAAAACAGTCACTACTTCCATGTGTATCTGCAGAACCAAGTCCGTATACCCGTTAAAGTGTAACTGTCTATAAACTAACGTAATATACGTAGCTACTGTAACATTCAGAAAATATGTATATAGGTATAACATAAAATCCATGGAAACAGAGTAACAAAAACTACAAGTATCACCCCCGCCCAAAAAAAAGCATAAAAAATTAAGAAGATTAATAAAAGTTATCGAAGGTGGGTTTACTAAATTAAGTTTAATATAATTTAGCACAAGACTACAAGTATGGGACACCGGGTGAGGATCTTTAAGCAAGTTTTACTAATCACTATTTCACTGCAAAGTGCGCCGAAATTTAAAAAGCATGGCCTATTTTGGCAAAAGGCGATGTAGTTTAATTTTCTAGTTCGCGGCTCAGTGTCGCAAACTGTACAAACCCGAGCTTAGTCTGATACCCAGCCACAACGCTGTGGAATCCGTCGGACTTATTACGTATTAAATGACTTTTGAGACAAAGAAAATCTTATTGTAACAATCAGTAAACCATCCACATATGCGTCTGTTTAATCAGTTTCAGATATAAAAACGAGGCTCGGAGCAAATGCAATGAAGAAAAGTGGTTCTCTTTATTTTTCTATCTCTTCTTACGAACAACGAATATGTTTTTATTTACAGTAATACATAACGCATATAAAAAAAATGCATGTGCGCGTAGAACGTTTCATTTCCGATCGAGACCTTTCATTTCACTTTCGTAGAGATTCCCTTGAGACCATTCTAGTATGTCTAGGCAGACCTTGTGCAGTGGAGATATGGGAAGCAGCAGAACCCAGAAGGGACACCGATCCTGAAACATCATTTAGAGTATTAAAAACCATGATCTTCAAAGACCGATTTATGGATGAAAACATTGGTAAAACATTTCGTAAAATATGCGTGTTCTGTCCATAAAGTTTGCAGTCATGTAATAATAGCAAAGACTTTTGGAAAAGGAGATTTAATCTCCTTCAAACGACTTTACCCCACACACTTATCCCTGGCGTACCTGACTAAGACCTCTTTCACGTCTTCAACAATGACAATGGAAAACATCAATAAGCGTATTCAAGAAGGCAATCCGCAGTGGAGTGTGTCGAAAGAAGTTAGTTGTTCCCAGTCAGGTGTGCAGTCCTGATTATGACAATAAACTACGTACAACAGCAAGGCCTCTGATCAGGAGGTTTTGAGAAGCGTGGAACCACCTCTTAATTGCTGGGGTTCCCAGGTTCAACCTGACCCGGGGTGGTAGCATCTGTTAGGGTCCCAGCTATGGGCAAATAGTTAACCCCGGAACTGAGGTAAAAAGCATTATGAAAGTGTAAAACTAGGTTTTAATACCAGAAATGCTTTGTAAAAAATTATTACCAGAAATAAATTTTTGAAGAAAAGCAAACTATTATCAGCAATACGTTTTTTTCAAAAAATATTACCAGCAAGATATTTTTGAAAATAATATTACCAGCAAGATATTTTTGAAAATAATATTACCAGCAAGATATTTTTGAAAATAATATTACCAGCAATACATTTCTGAGGAAAAAATACTACCAGAAATAGATTTTTGACAAAACAAAATATTACCAGGAAAAAAAGTTGTTGGCATTAAATAACCCATTGAGGTTGATATACCGTAAAACAAAACAAACCAAACCAAACAAAAAGAAAACCATCCTAGATTGTAAATTTCCTAAAAAGAGTTGGGTTGTACTAAAAAATATGAGTAATTAAAAAAATGGTTCAAATATATATGTATACATATATACCTTTCTTACCAAACCATTGCTATGAATCTATTTCAACATTTTGTTGACATTAAATGAGTCCCTGAGGTTGATATGCCATAAAACGAAACAAAACAGCCAATCAACCAGTCAGGTGTGCTTAAAATTTGGCGCTAATATAAAAGAAGCAAAATGAAATAAAAAAACGCCAGGATGAGAAATGCAGGGCAATATACCTTGAAAATAAATGTACGACAAAACATATAAAAAACAAAATGAGTCAAAAATTGGGTCAGTGTAGTAGATCGATTCACTTATCGTCCGGTTCACATGCCTCCCTGGTTTTTTTGAACAGGAGTAGAGGTTTATCCCTTGTTTCCTGCTTAGGACTGAGTTTCTGGTTCCTTTTAAATTTTACTTCAACGCTATACTTCTAACGTTTCCGCCTAAACTCTGAAATTTTATTTACTATTTATTTTTCCGTAGTAGAAGTGAATAGGTTCACCTATCGTCCAGTTCACACTCCTCCCCGGTTTTTGAACAGGAGTAAAAGTTTATCCTTGGTTTACTGTTTCCTTGTAAATTCTACTTCAACTTTGAATCCTTTCAACCCAAGTAAGGCAATAACGCTACTAAAACCGGGTTACTGAGTATAAAAGAATATGAGAAAAAGAAAAACATTAAGAAGAGAGGGCAATAAAATAACAGCTATTCAGAAGATAACGATTGACAGTGCATTTAAAGTTTTGAAGATCAAAGTTAACTAGAAAGCAAGAAGGCGCAAGAGAGTTCCACAAGCGAGAAATATTCATTCTAAATATTTGTCGACCAATTTCAGATTTTTCTCTGCATGGCTTGGAAAATATTAGACTATTAAGTTAAATAAGGTAATCTAGTTAATTTAAGGCGTATTTTATGAAGCTAGAATATTCAGCTATTAAATGATAATGTTTTACGTCTTATCTCTTATTAGTTTGTTTACTGCTAAATAAAAAACCCAAGTGGACATCCTCTCAGTGTACTAATGCCATAATTTTTGCCAGGGGTTGTAGAAATTAGATTTTCACGAATTTCAACTCAGCTTTTTTGTCTAAATCAGTACTGAAACAAAGTTGGATATCTGTCTATATGTATGAGATGAGGTATGGTAATTATTTACACTAGTTACATTGTTCGGACTGTTGTCCTCATCTTTGTTGCCATATTTATGACGTTTCCGCCGTTTTACGCTCCGGCTTCTTCAGGATTTGTCTATATTTCTGAGATGAAGTATTGTAACTATTTACACTATTTACATCGTTCGGTATTGTTGTTCTCATCTTTATTGCCATATTCCGCTGTTGTACGCTCCGGCCTTCTTCAGGATCTGTCTTTATTTCTGAGATGAAGTATTGTAACTATTTACATTAATTATGTTGCTTTGACTGATGTCCACATCGTTATTGTCAAGGCCACATGGCCCAGTGGATGAAAGCGTTGATTAAAGTAATCCAGTGACTAGACCCCAAAAGTTGGGAGTTTGTAGGGTCAGTCTACCCGGATTTTAGGCGGAAAAATAAAATTCGAGTTTCGTGTCCACAAATACAACACAAAAGAAAAACAACACGGAGAAATGATCTTCATAGAAATGGAAGACCAAATGTGACAATGACATAGATTACATACATATATTTACATGTTGAAAATTAATATTTTGCATTTTCTAAAAGCGAAAATAGGACAACAAAGTGTGTCTATATTTCTGTGATGAAGTATTTTAACTATTTACATTATTTATATTGTTCAAACTGTTGCCCTCATCTTTATTATCATACTTACGACGTTTCGACCGTTGTACACTCCGGCCTTCTTCGGGATCTGTTTATATTTCTGAGATGAAGTATTGTAAATATTTACACTATTTATATTGTTCAGACTGTTGTCCTCCTCTTTATTGTCATATTCACGACGCTTCGGCCATCATACGTCCTTAAGTTTTCGTATTTTCCAGTGATGTTCTATGTCTTTTATTTCGACCTCATCCTACAGAGGGCGGTGATCTCCCTTTTCCCGCCATATATAGTTAGCCTCGCCAGATTTTTCTATTTCTCTTCGTGTTACGGTTTTACGGTGTTTCTGCAGGTCTTATCTTAAGGGGACGGCATGTCTGTCCTTTATATTTCTTATCATAGCTGAATGGGATGTCGTACACACAGTCCTTAATAATGTTCTCCTCTATGGAAGGTCTTACTTGGAAGATGTGTCTACGAAGCGTTAAAGGTCGTCCTCATATTATATGAATCACATATGATCTTTTGTATTTTTTTCTGATAATCCCTTCACATAGGTAATTAACTGAAACTGAGCTATCCAGAAAAGGCATGGAACGTGGAACTAGAATGATCTACCCCAGTAGACGAAATAAAGGGTCCTGTTTGAAATTCCAACGTATATCACCTGAAGAATGTCGGAGCGTACAACAGTCGAAACGTCATGAATATGACGATGAAGATGAGGACAACAGTATATATTTATGCAGAGTATTAATGTTCGTGGATGTGCGCGTAGTGTAGCGGTTATCGCCACGGAAGGTGGTAGATCGGTGACATTGTCTCTTTGAAAAAGATATGAATCCATCTCTTCTCCTGACAACAGACTGGGTTCTCTAAGCCTGGTTTGGCAGCCAATGTAGAAGAAAACTCAATTCGAAACCGGTTGTGCATGGAGCTACTTTGCGTGATTTGTCTGTGGCTCTATTCAAACGAGAGATCAACAGGCCGTCTGTGAGTGTGATTGAGAGAGACAGAAAGAGTGGGTGAGATGCGAGAGAAAAAGAGAGAAAAGAGAGTAGTCTGAAAGAAAAAGGTAGGAAAGAGAGAAAGAGTAAAGAAGAAGTGGAGACAGAGAGAGAGAGAGAGAGAGAGAGAGAGAAAAGAAGTGAGAGGAAAGAGTGTAATGGAGAAGCAAGCGAGGTAAAGAGAGAAGCAAAATAGAGAGAAAAGGAAAGTAGTGGGAGTGAAAGATAAGAGAGAGAGAGAAAGAGAGAGAGTGAAAAAGAAAAGCGAGCAAGGGTGAGAGATAGAAAAGAGAGAGAGAAAGAGAGAAGCGAAAGAAAGAAAGAAAGAAAGAAAGAAAGAAAGAAAGAAAGGGAAAAGCGCGAGAGATAGAAAGAAGGCGAGAATCGAGAGAGAGAGAGAGAGGGAGAGAGAGGGAGGGATAGAAAGAAAGAGAGAAGCAATAATAAAAAAAGGATAGACAGAAGAGAGAAAAAAGGAGTGGCTGTCATTAAGATTTTTACTCAGGGTAGTAATCTGGAGCGGGGCACCTAGTGAGGATCAAACTCATTAGGGCAGTAATAGCTAGTGAAGCAGTAATAGCACATAATTAATAATGATCTGCATATTTACTTAATAGATCATCGCTCCACGGCTAAACATCCTAAATAGTTATCATTCATTGATTTATTATTATTTTTTTTAATAATGCTCACCCTATACAAGGTCCAAGAGTCACTCAAGGCAGAGACTTACTGAAGGAGGTTGATGTGTGAGTGGTAACAGTAAGAGGTAATAAGTGCACTTGATGAAGATATACGGAAAAGTTAAACGCTGACCCTAGACTTGAAGAGCCTAAGCTTGTAATGATTTGGAAACGCAACTTTGTCGGGAGTCGATTCCTCGAAGTAGCAGTTCGTCGGAAGAAGATGTTCGGGTGGAACTACTTTCTTACTAATGGTGATTTTCTAAGCGTAACTTAGATGTGGCACAAGGCCGAATGTATGGAGCGCCTAGCGAGGATCGAATTCAGTCGAATTCAGTCGTAATTGATTTAGCAGGACAAGCTTACTAACCATTACATTACGTCGAAGTGTCCGATAGTAATTTACTAAGCGCATCTCAGATGCAGCACAAGGCCGAAAGTATGGAGCACCCAGTGAGGATCGAACAACAAGCTCGCTAACCATTACACCATGTCGAAGTGATCAAATATTCTTACTAATGGAACACGAAAGAAACAAGGATGATACCATCCAGTGTGCATGGTGAGGCGTGGCGTGTCTTAGCTGTGAAATTTTAGAATCTGTGGAACTAAGGCATGTAACTCGTCTGAATATTTGCCATGGAAATAGCGATAGAGTATTGAGAGGCTTGCAACGTTGTGTCTGTGGGAAAGGAGTTTCAAGGAATTGACCATTTTTCTAGCATTTTTAGTGTTGAATCCTATATAAGAGCTCCATTTAAGTCCCCATAGGCGTTCAAGGCAAGGGATAACACCCGTTCATCGCGATAAGCGAAAATTTGACTGCGGTGGAGTAATGGATAGCGGCTCGGATTAAGGAATCGAAGTGCCGAGTTCGAATTCCATTCGAATCCATTACCTTCATTTACGTTCTAATACTCTTGAGAAAGGTATTAATCACCCTCTAGCAGGACAGACCAGGTTCTATAGCCTTGGATGGCAACTGGTCTACCGCAGAAAGAAATGGCAACCTACTGCAGGGAAAAATATGCCTGGTCAGTCATGTATCGAAAGATACATGATCGCTTAAGCTAGTATCACGCATGGTACATAACTGACTGATTGGCTGGTGATAATGTAACGTCAGTGGTTTGGTCTGAGTTTTATCGCCATTGAGTTATTTTCTAAACTTTTACTCGGCCGAATACGTAATCTTAGTTAAAAATTCTTTGGATAAGTCTTGAAAGGAAGAAATAATGGAATGACGGAAGGAAAAAAAAAAAGAAAAAAAAAAGAAAGAAAAGAAGCAAAGAAAAGATGGGGGTGGCAAATTAACTAGTTTAACCTGTTATCTATTAGCAAAACGGATGGCTATTACGCGATCGTTTGCTTCCAGTCACCGTTCACGTCTCCGTCTCTTCCCTTTTCCTTATTTCTCACTCATCTTTTCCCGCCTTTTCCGCCGGCCGAACACCCCGCCAACATCAGCTCTTGTCCCATCTTGACGTACTGCGTACTTTTTGCAAGACTTGACTGAAAAAAAAAAAAAAAAAAAAAAAAAAAGTCTGCTTTTGCCATTTGAATATTGTTCCTAATTTCTCTCACTTCCGAATTTTTTAGTTGATGTTATTGTTGCCGTCTTTTGTTTGATGTAAAAAACAGGATTTCTGGGGTTGTGTTTATCAGTTTATGATAATCTCTCACGTATACGAACGCAAACATAAGCGCAGGCAGAGACAAGCAGACAAATACACACACACATACAGACGCATCGTCACACGCAGCCTAAAATGCGGATAGACGCACAAAAACATAGTGAGGAAGACATGCATTAAACTTAGAGACTCGTATATACTTTCTTGCATACGCGCACACACTCGGATATGCACACATACTACAACAATTTCACATACCATAAAATAAGTACACACACACACATATATATAAATATATATATATATATATATATATATATATATATATATATATATATATATGTATGTATATATATATATATATATATATATATAATATATAACGTATAATAGATATATTAAAATAATTTTCGGATTGAGTTCATTCTTTATATATATATATATATATATATATATATATATATATATATATATATATATATATCGAAATAAAATACCGAATTCTTCTTATTTTTTCCTTCTTCACACACGCACATTGTATATATATATATATATATATATATATATATATATATATATTTGGTTGGTGCAAAAATAATGTTGGTTTTTAACGTTAAAAAATACGTCAATATATATATATATATATATATATATATATATATACTCCCTCTTTTACACTTAAACATATACAGATACTGTAGCCGAATGACGGAAAACTAGATACTTATATCACGCACGCACACACATGCACGTGCGCAGGCCCCCAAACATTGACAAATTGATAAGATAAACATATAGAAATATACGATATTACGCTCCGAAAGATCCGTAATCCACAAACGTTAAAAATGTCCGGGAATGTTCACATACAGGCATCACCTTCTCTCTCTGTTCCCCAGTCTCTATAGCTCTGTCTGTCCGTATTTCTCACTCTCTCTCTCTCTCTCTCTCTCTCTCTCTCTCAAACACACAAACTTTGACAAATTGACAATTAATCAGCTATCCATATATACACATACATTTCTGTTACACATACACTTGAAACATTTCTTGAGGGAGTTACAGATACCGGCATAAAATACAGCTTAAACGCACACACAATATGTGTGTATCTGTGTGTCTATATATATATATATATATATATATATATATATATATATATATATGTATGTACATATATATATATACACACATATATATATGTACATATATATGCATACATATATATACATATATATATATATATATGTACATATATATGTACATATATATATACATGTGCATATATATACATATATATATATACATATATACATCTACATATATATACATATTTATATGTACATATATATATATATGTACATATCTATACATACATATATGTACATATATATACATATATATATGTACATATATATGTATATATACATATATACATGTGGATATATATGTATATATATATACATGTGCATATATATATGTACATATATATGTATATATATATATGTATATATATATGTACATATATATATACATGTATATATATGTACATATATATACATGTACATATATATGTACATATATATATACATGTATATATATGTACATATATATATGTACATATATATACACACATATACACACGCACACGCTTTGGCAGATCGCTAAATAACTTGCTATCCATATGTACACGTAACTTTTCATACACATGCACTTGAAAAACTTATTAGAGACAATTACTGACACAACCGTAAAAGTATAGGTTTTAAACAGACGCAGACACGCACACACGCACGCACACACTATATATATATATATATATATATATATATATATATATATATATATATATATATAAGTAATTGCTCTACACACATATAGAGAGAAGGCATACAATGTTAGATACTCAGAGTGGGATACACAATTGCGTATATAGAAAACTTTGAAAGATAAGAAGACATATTTCCTTCCGTCAACCAACTCACTGTAGCATAGAAAAGCGTAGGATCCCTCATATATACAGACGTCCAGGAGACATCAGTTGATCAAATTATAGTAAGGTAGAAAAAAAAGAAGATCTTTCACATGTGCAGACACCCAGGAGCCATCAGTCAACGTAACGTAGAAAAGCCTGAGATCTCTCATATCTACAAACATCCGGAAGCCATCAGTCTATCGACTCAATGTAGCGTAGAAAAATACAGGCATCCCGGAGCCAATAGTCGACCATCTTATTGCAATGTAAATATCATGGAGCCATCGGTTAACTAATATATTGTAATGTATACAATATTATGTTTGATATACAACAATATTCAAGAATAATTACTCAACCAACTTATTGTAAGAATGATTTCTAAAATATGCAACCATTATGGAGCTATTCGTCAACAATCTTACTGTAACGCAGTGAAAGTAAGATTTCAAATATATACGACCATCCTGGTGTCATCCGTCAATCATCTTATTGTAATGCAGTTAAAGTAATATGGAGCCATCAATCAACCAGCTTATTGTAACATGGAAAAAGTCAAAGATTTGTCACATAGGCAAAGATCTGGGAAAGACAATCAAGTTATTATAACGTAGAAAAACTTAGGCTCTCTCGTATATACAGCCATCTTGGAGCCATCAATTTACCAGCTTATTGTATCCTAGAAAAGCTTAAAGTCTCTCATATACACAAACATCTGGGATACATGAATGAACATATTGTAACGGAGAAAATCTTAGGTTCTCACATGTATACAGACATCTTGGAGCCATCAGTTTACGAACTTATGGCAACGCAAGGAAGAGTTAAAAATCTCTCACATATTCAAATATCCATGACCCACCACCCAATTAAGTTATTGCGACATAGAAAAGCGTAATATTTGTCACATATATAAACATCCTGGAGTCATCAATCAACTTATTGTAAAGTAGAAATGCTTGAGACTATATATATATATATATATATATATATATATATATATATATATATATATATATATATATATATATATATATATATATAGAGTCTTAAGCATTTCTAAAAATTCGCTTGAGGATGAAATGGAACTAATGTCTTTAATTTAATTACAAAATTAAATTCGGACCTTCCATTTTTGAAACATGGTTAGAACTGTGTAGCGGAAAAAACACATTTTAAATTAATTAATTTATAATATTAATGCTCTGTAAATTTACATTGAGCACTGTTTTGTAAAAATAAAAATATCTATAAGAACACCGGATTATATATCTTACTGTTCTTTCTTATATATATATATATATATATATATATATATATATATATATATATATATATATATATATATACATTGTTCGGACTCTTGCCCTCAATCTTGTTGCCGTATTCACAATGTATCGTTCGGCCGTTATATATTCTTTGGTCTTCTTGGAATTTGGAATTGAACACTTTATTTATTTCGTCCACCGGGGTAGATTGTTCTAGTTCCAGATGCTATACCTATTCTGGCTGTCTCCATTATTTTCCTTTGACTCAAATCTCCAAGTTATTGTCCACCACTGCCGTAGCCAGGTATTGAACTTACAAATATTATACACTTAAGTTCTCAAGAGCACATGGCCCAGTGGATAATAGTGTTCGTTGGATCCAGTAACTTGACCCCCAAATTTTTCAGTTCAATACCTGGTTACTTCAGTGGTGAACCAAAACTTGGAGAGTTGAGTTAAAGGGAGATAACTGAGACACCCAGAAGAGCCATGGCACGTGGAACTAGAACAATCTTCTCTGGTGGACGAAATAAAGCGTTCGGTTCGAAATTCCAAGAAGGCCGGAGCATACAATGACCGAAATGTTGTGGATATGGCAACAAAGATAAGGACAACAGCCCGATCAATGTAAATGACTACAATACCTCAACTCAAAAATAATTACAATACCAGTCTCAGAAATATATATATGATCATATTTTAAGCGGAACGCTGATCTTATATAAAATTTCAGTTATCTGTTTGGATTAGTTGTGCTCCTATGTCCATCGTCTTTTTCATGTTGAATTTTATATGTTCTAATGTTAATTATGTTTTATGAATATGTCCTGATGATGGTCTAAATAGACCGAAACGTCCGACGTTGACTTTATATTAACATTAAAAGACCCTCCGCAGGTTTTCAATTCAGAGTTGTCCTTTTCCTAGACAGTGGTCTTCCAAGGCTATGGAACTCAGTCTGTCCTGCTATTTATCTATGGCTGGAGGGGGAAGAGGGGGATTAATACCTTTCTCAAGTATTAGAAATGTAATGGATTGAAGTGGAATTCGAACTCGGCTCACCGAGCCGCTATCCAGTACTCCACCGTGCCTGCTATATATATATATATATATATATATATATATATATATACAAACATCCGGGAGCTTGGCATGTTTTGGGGTTTAGTAAAATCATTCCAATGTGTCAGATCCTTGTACTGCATTGCTGTAAACGTAGACCTTAACCATTTCTAGCGCCGTGAATGTGGTCCTTAACAGGTGCTCAACACTTGTGATCTTGAGCCACACTAAGTTAGCTTGTCTCGCAGGCCATTCATACTGTATTTCTATTAACTTTAATAAAATACAAGGCAGTGGCGAAAATATTCTCAGCCTCTGCCCAACTTCCCAAAGTTTACCTAAATGACCAAACAAGATTTTTTTTATAAACTCTTCTTGGTTGGCTTACGTCCATATCACGTTGAAACACCGGTTCCCGTACGATCAGCGAAATTAAGTAACACTGAAACTGGTCAATACCTAGATGGATAACCGCTTGCGAATACCAGGTGATGTAAGCTTGGATGTGAGGGTGGTGTAGTGAATAATGTCTCGGAATTGTTAATTGGTGAACCGAGTTCCAATTTCAGTTGGGTTCGTAATATACACTTAGGCGCAAATATTCTTGTGAATGGTAGAAGCCACATTTTCTCCGCCAGCTATAGATTAATTAGTAAGACTTGTATCACTAAATCATTATCTCCAAAAAATTCTTACAGTCTAATAGTATTTTCTGGATTTAAAGGGTTGATAAGCCGTAAAAAACGAATTAATCAATCATTGGTTGGGCTGAAAATTTTTCTGCATCTGCTTTGATTTAGCGGTTTATTTTATCTTTTGCTGTATTTCAGCCAACTTCCAAATTCCTTTGTCTGAAAATGCTTTATTTTTGCTATAATTCTGAACATAGCTTTTTAAAAGAATATTGCCGACGAAATATATAGTAATAGCAGTGTCATGGAAACACAGACCCTTCGACACCCTTTTTTTTGCTGGTATGTATTTTTAAACATCACTGCCTTGTGGAACCGACTGCCAAGATGTTGCTTCCCCGATCACTACAATCTTGATTTAATGGAATAACCTGTCACCTAGATGAGTGACTACATTATAGGTAGTAACTACTTATAAGTATCTGTAAGTCAACGGACTACAGAGCCTAGCTGGTATCTGCTCCAGCTAGACACTCGAACTCTCTGCCTTCGGGCAGAGAGGAACGGATGAGGCTCCGCCGAAGGGCAGAGTATCGTTCGGAGAGGTAGACTCTCCCTGACCCGTTTATACGGGTCCGAAAGGGAATATTTTTGACCGAGCCTACGGGCTCTGAGAACCCACGTTAAATCGGCCTTGTGCCACATGCAACCCTCGTGGGGGGTGCGTAGCTAAATATACTAGCGACGACCTGTTCCAGATAAACAGTCGAACTCTCTGCCCGAAGGCAGAGAGGAACGTAAACGAGACTCCGCCGAAAGGCAGAGTCTCGTTTGGGGAGGTAGACTTATCCTGAAACCGTTTGTACGGGTTGGAAAGGGAATATTTTTGGCCAAGCCTATGGGCTCGGAGAAGCCACGTTAAACCTGGCCTTGTGCCACATGAAACCCTCGTGGGGGGTGGCTAAATATACTAGCTGGGATCTGTTACTAAGCTCTTAGCTGTTGTCGAACTCTCTGCCTTCGGGCAGAGAGGGATCCGGACGAGGCTATGCTGAAGGGCAGAATTTCGTCCGGGGAGGTAGACAGACCCAAACCCGTTTATGCGGAGTTTACGGGGAATTTTTGGCTGAGCCTACGGTCTCGGATTGCTCCACATTAAATTCGGCCTTGTGCCACATCCTACTCCGTGGGGAGGTTGGTAAATATTACTAGCGGGGATCTGTTGAGTACGACTCAGACTTACGCGAGAACTACCGACCTTCCAATAGTAACACTCGCTACTGGATTGACTTGCGACGACCTTGTGCATAACTGTTACCTTTATTCTTATTGTATTGGTTTTTACAATAAACCTTTACTTATTTTATCCACCTTGTTTTTCAAGTATATATTCCTATTAGCATGGAATATAACACATCTCTTACCTTTTCAAATCTCCCGTTACCTTTCCCGCAATGTCCGCATACTATGTGCCTTTTACTCTGTTACCTTCCGGTCTTGCACGTGGTGAACATTACTGTAAAGACACAAAACAAATAAAAAAACAATTATTTTATTTTAATTTCAGTTACCTTTTACTGCAACCCTCTCAGACTCAAAATGTCATTATGCAAGCAAAGTGAATCGGAAATAAAATAAACAAGCTCTGCGTGAAATTCAAACTCGCATTCCTTTTACTCCGGGATATTTATTCTCAAAGCTATTTCGACCGCTTTACTTACGAAAGCTAACGTTTTTGAGGAGATCAAATCAAACCATATTAATTCATTTTTACTCAGATCGCTCACTTTCTCATTACTTGAATGTTATTTTTTTTTTATTTCCAAACGCTAAATGTGGAATAAAGTTTACCTATGTTTTATATACTAAACGCATTTGATAATGTACGATATTTTTAATCATTTCATCACAACCAATGTAATAAAGCTACTAAGACGCAAGGAGTTACTGTGTGTGAGAGAATGAGAAAAAACAAAAAACAAAACAAAAAACTAAGAACAACAACAACACACTTTTAAGGAGAAAGAACAATAAATGAAGAGGAATTAAGAAGACAGAAGATAACGATTGGCATTGCATTTAAATTTTTGAAGATCAATATTAACTGGAAAGAAAGAAGCCAGAAGTGAGTTCCACAAGCGAAAACTGCGAGAGAATAAACCGTTAGCATCGAACTTACGGTTACATCTAGCCATTTCAACTGTAAAATGATAAGACCTAACTGCCCATCTAGTACTAATATATTTGAAATATTAGGAAAACTTGATTTATTTGGCAAGGATATTAGAATAATCTAGAATATTTACTGGGACCAAATTGTCTGCATGCGGATAGAAAATGAACAGAACAATTACACAGTAATAGAAAGAGAGTAAGACGAGGATGTCTTTTCTTGCTAGATTTATTTAAATTTTACAATGCCATGATTCTGAAAAAACTACGAATCCCATCCTATCCTATATATATATATATATATATAGGGTGCGATTTTAATTTCGTGCATGCGCATTGTTTTTGATTTTGTTAACTGCACATTATAGTGGAGTCAGTTAGACACCATCTGTGAGAAAAAGTGTACCATGACGCAATTCACTCCGCCAGAAATTTGGAAACAGCATGCTGTACTTCTTGGCATTCACGCTGGAAGCTCCAATACGAACATTTCAGTGTTTTGCCGTTAATCTGAGGACAGAGCAGACGATTGAGAAAGAGTCTGATGAGTCTAATGGTGATTACGAAAGTGTTTGTAATGATCACTAGTGATGGTGACGTTATACCTCCATCATTCCACAAGTCCTCAAGACTCAACATGGAGGACTACATCAAGTGCCTTGAGGATGTAGTGCTACCTTGGGTCAAGAGTGGCTGCTGGAAGACTTTGTCTAGCAACAGGACTCTGCACCATGTCATAAAAGCAGAGGAACCCAGGCATGGCTGTCAGGCAATTTCTGTGACCACATCAACCCTTGCATCTGGTCACCTAACTCCCCAGACTGCAGACTTGATTATTACGTATGGGGCGTACTTAAGCGACAGGCCAACGAAACTTCCTGTATCACCAAAGATGAACCGAAGGCAACGATTATGGCAGCCTTCACCAACTTAAACAAGGAGTCCGTCCAGAAGAGTTGCAAGAGATTCCGAAGTCGTCTGGAAGCCTGGTTGTAGCCAATGACGATTTTATTGAATAAATGTACTCTTTAGTAATTCAAGATATTTTTGTGTAATTTTGGTAAATATATCTGTTAAAATGAGATAGTTATTTTCATTTTTTGCGTAACTTAGACGATAGTTTATTCATCGCACCCTGTATATATGTAAAAAGAAGTACCTAAATTTAAATATCTGAGAAGACGCCAGAAAATGTGGCACTATAATCCAAAAGCGCATTGGAATAGCAAAAATTGCCTTCCTAAAGCTAAGCAAAGTATTAAGAAACAGGAAAATTTCGGTCGAAATAAAGAAAAAGTGCTGAACTGCTATATGATTTCATGTCCTTTATAATGATAGTGAATGTGGGACAATTTTCGAACAGAAGAGGAAGAGGAGGAGACTGGAGGTAACAGAAATGTGATTTTGCAGAAGGATAAGGGAAATAAAAAAAAGACATTTGTATTTAGAATCAGAAAGAGACATCTGAAAATTCTAGTACAGATAATGAGGAAAGAGGGTTTGGAGAATTTAACAAGCTTAGGGAACATTGAATTCAAGAGAGACAGAGGGAAACAATGAGTAACCTACCTAAAAACGCGTGCGCATATGGATCGCAGAACACAGACTGAGGAACAAAACTAGATTATAATTACAAAGTATAGGAAGTTGTCGAGTACCATGATCGCCGATGTCATGAAGATATACGGCAGAAGACGTTCATATCTACTGCTATGTATACGAAGTTTTACGTAAGATTTTAGGGAATTTGAATAGCGCGAGAAATCTGAATCTAATACGTAATTTTTCGAAGGAGGCGGTGGAAATTAGATTTATTTATGATAAAATATTTTAACAGAAAATGTTTGAAGGAAAAACTTAGATAACGTTTTAATGGTAACATGCCTCAAACTTTTGGACAGCGTTTCGTATATCCCAGGCCAAACTAATGAGAATATACCGTTGTTTGATATGAGTGGGAGCTTAATTTTGATTTATAAAACAAGTCATTGGATATTTCGTTTCTTTACTAATGGCGGCTTTTAATCTTCTTCAGTAAAGAAAATAAAGATAGATATTTTATTTTTATAACGAAATTTTCTCAAACTGTGTATTCCCGTTTCCAACAGAGAGAAAATATTGAGAAAATCAACAGTTGATTATTAATATCTCTGCAAAAATTAATTTAATTATAGCAACTGTTATTGAAAAGCGTCTTTCCCCGGAAAGAACAATATGGCTGACTACTAAGTAAATAAATCGAGTGAAAAAAAAAAAGAAAAAAGAAAATTAACAAACAAAAATGCAAAAAAAAAAAAAAAAAAAAATAATAAGAAAAAATGCTTAAAGCAAACCAAAACAAAAGAAATCTCCCCACCACCCGCCAAACACAGACACACACAAACATAAGAGAGTAAAAGAAGCAAGCAATATATAAAACGCGAATGAAGACGAAAGAAAAAAAAAAAAGGGAATTGGATGGCGTGAAGCAGAGATAGATTGAAGTCTCGATAGAGAGACAGATGGTTAGCGCCGACAACGTCACTCAACCCTGGCGGATGATTGGGCTGTCGGTCAATGAGAGGAACAAACAAAAACAGAATACGTAAACAAAGGAATATATATATATATATATTGATAATTGCATGGCGCAGTACTAATTTTGATATAATAGTATGAAAAAAAAAAAATAATAATAAATAAATAACGCCAACGCTCTAAGAACGGCGTTATTAGAAGACAATATCAAGAAAGAAAAAAGAAAGAAATAAAGCGCGAAAAGAAAAGAAAGAAAAAAAAAAGAAAAAGATAAGAATGAAAGAAACAAAAAGAAAATAAGTGAGAAAGAGAGAAAGAAAACAAAAGAAAATGAAGAGTGGGCAAGTAGAGAGAAAGAACGAGACGGTGTGGAGGGGGAAGAAAGAGAGAAAGAAAAGCGACAAATAGAGAGCGAGAGAGAATGAGAAAGCAGTAAGGTAAGGACAAAAAAAACAAGAAAGAAGGTGATTTAGTGGCAGAGAGGAAATGGAAAAAAAATGAAATCTACACATATGCATAAATATACGTATATATATATTTTGTTATTACTTCAAAGTTTATTTTTAGTAGAAACCCGTATTTGTGTAGAACGCTATGTTTTTTTTTCATACTGTTTTTAATAAGTTTTTATTTCGTCTACTGTTCTGCGCATTCGAGAAAATTTAATAAAGTGATTTCCGATAGAATTCCAACCCACGTCCTCGTTCTTAGTAAAAACCACAGTCTTATCCGGCATGCTTTAGATCACACGGCTACGGAGAGGCTCACATGCCCAGCCAAGTTCGGTTTATCTTAAAGGACATCTGTCCGTTGAAGTTTTTTTTTCCGAAAGCAATATTTTTCAGCCTTGTATTGGAAACTTAAACAAAGTAATTTCTAAAGAATTAATCGATTTTTATTTTAATCCGACATATCTTTCAAAAGGTATTTTTAATGGATGCACATACTTCAGTAGAACGCCTCTTTGTTTTTTTTTAAAAACAGCGTTTGTTTCGTTTCCACATTCGACAATATATATACATATATAACATTCATACACACATATACGTTATATTCATATGCATAATAGGTGCGACTTGATTTCCATGAATACTATTGCTTGATTTAGCTTCAAATTTAAGCAGTTTGGCTTTTTAGTCCGGCTAGGGCAATAAATTCTTCTGTGCAGATGTGGCAACGCTGGACCTCTCTTGTAGAAGTTGCTATAGTAATATTTTTGTGAACTTTCATTTGACATTTTAGTACACCATATGAGGCAAATTTTCTTTCCAAGTAGAAATGCCACATAACATGTAGAAAAGGACTTCCTCACTACAGAGAGAGAGAGAGAGAGAGAGAGAGAGAGAGAGAGAGAGAGAGAGAGAGAGAGAGAGAGGGAGAAAGAAAGAAAAACATGTATATATATATTTATAAATTACTTCACACGTTATTTTAGTGCATAAAAGTGTTTGAGTAGACTTACCGTTTTTTAAATAGTATGTATTACGTCTACCGGCCTATTACACACTATTTAAAAATGAGGTATCTATTCAAACACAGGTATCTATCTAAAATAACACTCATAAGTAATAAAAATAACGGATTAAAAACATATCCATTAATTCTTTAAATAGTTAAACACACACCTATATTTCTCTGCATTCCATTGTGGATTCTTCTAGACCCGATGAATTACTTCCATATGATTATTCAAACCCCCTAATCATTTCTCTCTCTCTCAACATATATATATATATATATATATATATATATATATATATATTAAAAAGAAGAGAAGAGAGGTGCCGTAAACGTTTTTGGTTGTAATGTGGATTTATTTAGAAAAAATATTAAGCTTTGTTTTCCATAATTTTACTACACGAGTTTCTGGTCTCGTGACCGTCTTCAGGTAAAAGCGGAGATTTCTACATATTATTAAAAATAATTAATTTTTTCCTTATGTTTTTCAATGTTAAATATTTTCGATATGAGACATTTTCTGTTTTTGTATTAGTAATCCGAATTTCTTTCTTGAATTCAACATTACAACCAAATTAGAACCAAAAACGTTTGCGGCACCTCTCATCTCTTCTTTTTAATATACATACTTTTCTCTCGTTGGAACCACTACAACCTCTTTCTTTTATATATATATATATATATATATATATATATATATATATATATATATATATATATATATATATATATATATATATCCTTGCTTGAAACGTCTGCTAATGCTCTGGATGGAGCGGCTTGAAGATAGAAGACGTGATAACTGGCGGCACAATCCGTTGATCTAAGTAGACTTGGATGAGTCACACAACGGAATTTGTGAAGAACAGGCGCTACATAGTGTCTAGTTTGTTAACTCTTCCTCACCGAAACCCGTTCGTCTAGTGGATATGGCACTTGTGTCATATCGTGACGGTCCGGGTTCAATTCTTGGTAGTGGATGCGCATTGCTGATGAGTCCCAAAATAGGACGAAACCGCCGCATAGGACTTTCTGCATTCTGTTGAGGATTTTTCTGGATTCGATGAATTATATATATATATATATATATATATATATATATATATATATATATATATATGGGCAGCTGATCCTTGTTCAAACATATATTGTTAAATATAAAAGACAACAAATGTTTATTATGTTTTATCATGAGCCTTTGCAAGCGTCGTATAATGGCTTTAGTTTCAAGAGAAAATAAAGACAAAAACTGTCCAGCATTTGGATATTTCTTTATTATATTGGTCGTCAATCTAAGCTTTCGGTTTACATGAGCCATCATCAGAGTGGTTATATGGACATTACGACAGAGATGTTCACCACCAAAGATGACATCCTGTTTTGTTTACATAGAAGTTTTCTATGCGATGATAACGGTTCTTGAATATATTTTCAATATATTTCTCCGCTTCTTGTAAATATTGAGGGCTGCACATTTTGAGTGTACTTAAGTAGAATGTAATGATCATTCCGGATTTTATTTTGTTATGATGGGAATAGGAGTGGATTAAGTCATCTTTATTAATTGATTTTCAGTGGACACTAAGTTTTAGGATGCTGTCAACTCGGTATAGCATGATGTCTAAGAAAGGTAAATTATTCTTTTTTTTTCTATTTTGTATGTGAATTCTATTGTGTGTTCAGTTTTGTTTAGTTTATCTAGAAGATCCGGTAAGTTCGTTTTACGCGGATATATTAATAGAGCATCATCAATATACTGGAAGTAATTTGATTGTTTAGGTAAAATGTTTTGGAAAGAAGTAGACCCAAGAAATTCCAAGAAAATACATTCCATCACTCCATCATTAATCCAAATTTTTGTTTGTAAAAATGTTATAGAAAATGAAATAACATTGATTAGAATATCAAATTAAATAATTAAATTTCATTATATGACATAAAAACATTCTTAAATTGCTTTTTCATTAATTTTATAAGAATATGACATTTCGTTCTATTTTACGATTGGATAGAAAATTTAAAAAATAAAACTAAATTTATAACTTGTTTATTTTATCTTAAAGAAAAACAATAAAAATTCTATGAATACATTTGTTTTTTATGAAATAACAACAGTAGAGAAAAAATATTAAAGTAACTTTGTGAACATTATTTACATTATTCGGACTATTGTCCTCATCAAATATGGCAACAAAGATGAGAATGATAGTCCGAGCAATGTAAATAGTGAATTTTTCTTGTGTTCGTATCAGTTTTTTTCTTATACGAAGCCAAGAAAAAATGAATAAAACCATGTCAGTCGTTTTTAATGAAACTTATATAAAAGAGGGATTGCTGTCCAAATATACAATTATTAAATATATATGTATACATATACATGTACAAATACATAGTGGTTATCAGTGCTGAAACTGGAATTGGTGTAGTGTTCAAATTCCAGCCAAGGTCGTTGCGATCGCTTTCGTACAAATAACCTTGGAAAAGGTATGACTCCATCTCCTCAGTGAGATTGGTCTCTTCAGCCTTGGTTGCCAAACAGTCTAGAAGAAGATTAATTCTTAATCCCAAACCAGTTTAGTATGGGGCTAGTATCTCCACGGCATGGAAACATAAGAATCTACAGGGTTAACATAACATATTCGCTTATCGCCCGGTTGACACAACTCCTCGACATTTTGAACAGGTATTATCCCGTGCTTCCTGTTTAGGACTGGATTTCCGGTTCCTTCTAAAGTCTTTTTCATTCTCTTTCACTCTCAGTAGCCCTTTGCATCATATTAGAATTATCGTTTAACTTTATTTTAAACAGTATTTATTTCGTCTATCTTCCCGGGCACCTGAGAAAAACTATTAAAGAAAATATGTCCCTCTCCTCCGGCAAGATTTGAATCTGCGCCCCCAATTTACAGTAGAAACCGCCCTCTGATTAGGCGTCACTTAATAAATCATCTTGAGTCTGCAGACCGGAAGAAGAAAGAAATACTGATTAAAATAAACCAGGGCGTTTACTGAAATACGGGTATCCACCGCCCCACCAAAAAAGTAATAATAAAAGATTCCTTTCGGTTGTAATTTATTTCATGAATATCTATATATTCATCTCTTCAGACCGAAATCTCTTCGTAATTGGAGACAATAACCCAACTGATAAATTAGATTGACAGAGGGAAGGGAAAACAAGAGAGAAGAGAGAAAGAGGTGAAGAAGAAAAGGGATGGATGGTTAAGTTCTTTGAAAAAGTGAGACACAGAAAGGGTAGGGAAAGGGCAGAGAAGAAGGAAGTAATGAATGGGTAAAAAAGACTGACCCGCTCAAAAAATTTTTTCCTTAAAGTATGGAACTTTGTACATCGGGTTATGCAGTAAATTGGACGATATGGCCCGTTATTTGAGGCAGGAGAAATCAACCCCGTTCCAAATTAGTTAGCCTAATAAAAAGGTCCTTAATACAAATAATAAATAAAAATTACAATAATGATAATAATATCAAACATAAAGGAAGAGATTTCAATTACAGAGAAATAATGAAAGTAAATTTAGAAAAATAAAAATAAAAACTTATATGATGTATGGATAATGATATAAAAGATGTTAATTTAGAATTATAAATGCTATATATATATATATATATATGATAATTTTTTTTAAAGGTATGCTATATTTATGGGTTAAAGTTCCCGCGTATGTAAATATAAAAGTTGTCATTGAAGTCAACAGCCGACGGTGACAGTGTTTCATGCTTAAACGCAATCGTCAGGCTATATATATATATATATATTAGATTAAAAGCCACCATATCGGGCGGCATTTAAGCTTTTTTCCTGCCGAGAGCTCTTGATTGGGCCTACATCACAATAATTAGGGGGAGTAGATACGATAGATAACAATAAACTACACAAGAACTCAAAACTGATCGCTGCATTTAAGTATTAGATTAAGATTTAAGCTTACCTTTTAAAGTTCAACGATAATTCTTCTGTCGCTATTAATTTAAAGACAATTTGATGTATGTAGGTTCTTACTTTCCGTACAAACAATTATTTTTATTTCATGGGTGACTTTCGCTGGCTATCGCAATTAATTTCGATTATTCCCAAATTTATTTCCAAGTTATAAAAATTGTTATCGTACGAAATATTAATTGAAAAAAATCACGTAAAAATCGTCGAAAACATTGCAGTAATGAAAAACCTGAAGATCTAAAATTTCAGGATAGTGGCCCGGAATGTTTTTAATTTGCTGACGGAGTCGACCTGATTCCAAAATGGTATGATATATTGGGCTACGGCCTCTAGGAAAAAGTTGAAAAA
>OZ010580.1:104035414-104177914 GCA_963932145.1 Acanthosepion lycidas
TATATATATATATATATATATATATATATATATATATATATATATATATATAATATATATATTTATAACATAATATATATACATATATAATATATATATAATATATATACATTATAATATTATAATATCATACATATATACATATATAATATATATAATATATATATACATATATAATATAATATATATATACATATATAATATATATAATATATATACATATATAATATATACATATATAATATATATATATATATACATATATAATATATATGCACATATATAATATATATATATAATATATATATAAACATATACAATATAAGATACATATAAGATATATACATATAATTTATATATATAATATATATACATTTATATATATATATATATATATATATATATATATATATATATATATATATTATATATAATCATCGAAAAAGAGGACATTCTTCCAGTCTTCTACGGTGAAATGTTTGTAATAGTGAGCCTATTCAAGTCTCTTGGCTTTGTTGGCTTTGCTTATTAGCGGCTTAAACCTTCGTGTACAAGATTCGTAACTTTGTTCTGACGGACTGTCGAAGAAGCAAGACTAACACCTTGTTATAGTCCTATTTTTCGCAACTTCTCTCTTGATTCTTCAAAAATCTATTTCTGGGACTATTTTTCCTTGAAGAAATCTGTAGCTGTAAATATATTTTTCAAAGAATCTATAGCTGTTTGTATTGCTGATACTTTTTCTTTTTAAAATATTGCTGATAAGAATTTTTCCTTCAAAAATTATTGCTGGTAATATTTTTTTTTATTAAAAAGTATTTCTGGTATTAAAACATATTTTTACACAAGTTTGGGCGTCAACTTTTTGCCCATAGCTGGGACCCTAACAGGTGCTACCACCCCGGGTCAGGGTGAACCTGGGAACACCAGCAATTAAGAGGTGGTTCCATTCTCCTCAAAACCTCCTGATCAGAGGCTTTGCTGTTAGACATAGTTTTACCCAGGACGGTTTACTGTGTTGTTTTTAACTTTAAGATAGGAAAATTACAAGATGGTCTTGAACATTATTTATACTGCATGTATATATATATATATATATATATATATATATATATATATATATATATACATTCATCCATAATACGCACATCTAAAATTGTGCTGAAAGTGTGGGAAAATGCTTCTACTCATGCATAATACGCACCCCTTGTTTGGTAATCAAACCCTATAAATTATACCTCTCCAATTTCATTACAGCCAGTGTTTCCTACTCTTATTTAAAAAATTGTTTTAAACACAGAATAATATTATTCGAATTTAGTTTTATAATAATTCTTATTATGTGCATAATACATACCCCTGATTTTGCTTATTACTTTTTAGAAAAAAATCCGTATTATACATGTAGCATGGCGATATATATATATATATATATATATATATATATATATATATATAGGCAGCATATCTGCAGTCAAAGATGTTTCATTGAATAATATAGACATATTGTGTCTACTTATTTTTCTACTGATCATTTTCAGTTGTCTAATCAGTTTCATGAAGTTAAGATGAAATTCAGCAAGGAAGGCCCCATAGTTATTTTTTTTAACCAAAGTACTTTCGATCTTTTCCAAGACAAACGAATTGTAACTGCGATAAGATCTACGTTCCGTTGTGGTGGTGATTTAAAAAAACATGCGCGAAAGCGCTCTGTTATAGTACTTGGTTAAAAACAACAACAAACTATTCTGTATTCTCTTATTACTTCCTAACTAGAAACATTTAGGAGGACGTTAAATTGACGCGTGGTTGCTTTCCCGAACGCAGCAATCTCAGCCTTACCATATCAAGTGTTAGTCGCTGTCTTCCTTAGCATTATTTTGACTGGCTCTTGAGTCTTTAGAAATAAAAATATCGCCTCGGATATACAGGGTACAATAGGTAAATTATCGCCATTTTATATTTTAAATTCGGCGCATGCGTGTTGTTCATTTTTGATTTTGTCGACTGCACAATATAGTAAGGTCGGTTGAGGATCGTCTGTGAGAAAAAGAGCATCATGACGCAAACCACTCTGCCAGAAATTTGGAAACGGCTTACTGTACTACCTGGCATTCGCGCTGGAAGCTCCAATACGAACATTTCAGTGTTTCTGTGTCAATCTGAAGACAGTGTAGACTATTCGGAAAGAGTTTGATGAGTCTAATGGTGATTACGAAGGTGATTGTAGTGATCACTAGTGATGGCAACGTTATGACTTCATTCATCTTCCCACAGAGTCCCAGACTCAACATGGAGGCCAATATTAAGTGCCTTGAGGAGGTAATGCTGCCCTGGAAGACAACAGGTCTCTGCACCATACCACACAAGCAAAAGAACCCAGTTATGGCTGTCAGATAATTTCTGTGACCACATCACCTAAATTCCCAGACTGCAACCCCCTTGATTATTATGTGTGGGGCGCAGTTGAGCCAGAGATCAACAAAACTTGCAACACCAAAGATGAACTGAAGGTAGGGATTGTCGCAGCATTCCTCAACTTAAACAAGGAGAACGTCCAGATGAGTTGCAGGAGATTCCGAAGTCGTCTGGAGAGAGTAGTTTGAAGCCAATGGCGATTTTATTGAATAAATCTAATTTTTAGTATTACAAGATATTTTTGTGTAATTTTGGTAAATATATCTGTTATTAATATACCATAAAATTCTCAAATGAAACATACGAATTATTTGGACTAGTATACCGATCTTTGTTGTTTTTATCACAGTCTTTCGACTGATATCCTCTTCGGCCTACTTCAACTGCATGTAGCTTTTGGTCATCCTTGAGCATAGTTTAGTATTTTCTTACTAATTTCTCAAATAGAAATAACTCACTGGACGTTACAATTACAACGTTCCTGCTGTTGTCTTTCTAGAATTTTTAGGTGTTTACTTTGGTTCAGCTGTTTTTGTTTTACGGCTTCAATGGGTTATTTAATTCCGACAAAATTTTATTGCTGGTTATATGCTATTTCTGGGAATATTTTTCCTTGAAGAAATCTATAGCTGGTCATATTTTTTTTCAAAGAATGTATAGCTGTTTGTATTGCTGGTATTTTAAAAAAAAGTATTGCTGGTATTAAACAAAGTATTTCTGGTATTAAAACCTATTTTACACAAGTTTGGGTGTAAACTATTTTCCCATAGCTGGGACCTTAACAGGTGCTGCCACCCCGGGTCAGGATGGACCTGGGAACACCAGCAATTAAGAGGTGGTTCCACACTGCTCAAAACCTCCTGATCAGAGACCTTCCTGTTGGGCGTAGTTTATCGTCATACCCAGGAAGAACTTTTAGGTGACTATTGTATTCACGAGCTCTTTCTGACTATCACACTTTTTATTCAACACGCAGGGATAGAGTGTCGTTGTTCTGCTATACTCGGCGATATCTCGTATTAATTAACTCTTAGTTAACTATTTTAGCGGCAACTGCAAGAGAACTCATACACCGGGTAGAGAAACATTACATTCCCACCAACCCCACTTCCACATTAAAAAAAAAAAAAAAAAGTGGGAGACAGATGAGATTCTTAAACTAAATTAAGAAAGCCAACAGGTACCGCTAAGAAATGGCCTAGATTGATTGATTTTTACGGCCTATCAACCTTTTTCAGGTTATTTAAAGTCAGAAATATTTTTAGATTGTACACATTTTTTTAAGTAGAAATAATAATGATTTATTGATACAAATCCTACTAAAGAGAGAAATGTGGATTCATACCTTTCCTAAGAGTATTTGTGCGTAAGTGAATGCAACGAACCCAACTGGAATTGGAACTTGACTCACCTATTTCCAATTCCGAGCCATTATCCATTACATAGCCGTAAGTTCCTAGTTTACAGAACCTGGTATTTCTAAACGGTCACTCCTCTCGGAACTGGACGCTGCTAAATGGTGTAGAATATTATGATGTTCAGCGATAACATTAGAAATAAACACGGGAAAATAAAAATGAAGGCTCAACGTGACGTGTGCGGAGATAGAAAAACTATATAGCCTAAATATAGCAGCCATGCATAAAAAGACCATAAGAAATGGCAGGAGGGAAGACGTACTCTTCGACAGGAAACATAAAGTCTAAAAAGGAAATACTAAAAGTAGAAAGAAAAAAACATGGAAGAACTCTTTTATGAAAACGGAGGTTGTTGGTTGTTTTTGTTTAGCGGAATATCAACACCTCTAATTTAATGCCGAAATATAAACACCTTGTTCGCAATTCTTTGCCTTTAATTACATTATTTCTACATAATTTTCTACTTTCAGGGTGAACGAATGTTTTTTTTTAGTTATATACTTTGTAGACGACAAAATGTTGATATTTGAAAAAAATATGTATTACTGGTAATTTCATTACAAAAAATGTTTTGTTATACTTTTTTTATAGTGCTGTATCGATTGTCGTTTTGCTGGTAATTTTGATTTTTGTTTTGGGGTTTTTTATTTGCCCATAGCTGGGACCGTAAAAGGTGCTACCAACCCTGGTCAGGGTGGACCTGGGAACAACAGCAATTAAGAGGCAGTTTCACGCTCCTGAAAACCTCCAGTCTCTCGGTCAGAGACCTTCCTGCCGGATGTAGTATATCGTCATACCCAGGACAAAAGCAAAGGAGTTGACTAAACGGAAAAACATAAGCGCCCGTAGTATTAAAATCTGAGGTAAGATCATCACAGGACAAGATGAAGAGGAAAAAAAAGCAGGACGGCTACATTAATGTTTTTTTTTAAGTATTTCACCCCAAGCAAGGAGGGAGAGCGACTAGCACGCAAGGGATTACAGAGAGCAAGAGTAAAGAGGGGTACTTGGGGAAAGGATAGTGAGAAGGATACGGAACAATGTAACAGAGATGCTGACAGTTTTAGATGATTTTGAGATTGATAAAGACACGGAAATAATAAATGAAATATACGACAGCGGTGAAATACTGGAGGATCTCAATAGATCTGTCCTCATAGTGTTGCCAAAGAAATCTGGTGTAAATGCTTGGGCTCTCTATCGGACAATCAGCTTGAGGAACTACATAACTGAAATGTAAATGTAATGTCAATCTTAACTGTTCCCTGATTATTATTCTACTGTTCTCGCTCCTTGTTTCTGTTTTCTAATTTTTCCACACCCAGTAACCCTGGTATCTTAGAGGCTTTACCGTCTTGTTTGGGGTAAATTCGATTTAAAAAATCTTTCGCATTCTAAGGATTAGCGCACGTAGCAGAATTTAAACTGGAAAGAAGCCGAGACGATTATTTCTTGCTTTAGTGTCTTGTATAAAAGACACTAAATCAAGAAAATACTATTTTCTTATCAAATGCTATCATCGTGACGTGTAATACATATGCAGAGGAATCTGTACATATATATATTGGGGCCACAGATAAATTCCTCTACGATCAAGGTCCTTGATGGACATTAATTTCGATTCAGACCATTAGTATTTCCAGGTTTGAGTCACAAAGTACATAACAATTAGCAAAAATTGATACGGGGTCGAGGTGCTGAAAGTTTCTGGGTCGGATGTACGTCCCAAAATTAATATTTCGGTGACTAAACATTAGCTTTTACATATGGGGGGGGTGCAGGAAGGGTTAAAGTAACTTCAGAAACGACGTGTCATTTCTGTCGAACTGCTGGGTGGATATGTAGAAGAACATGTGTGTTTCACGGTTCTTGGTCATTCGTTTTGGTCGGGCCGAGAACTTTTCAGCATTCTCCTGTTTCTGTACTCGACATAAAAAAAAAAAAACGAAAGAAAAGTAAATGATTTGTCCCACTGCGGCAGAATGCACGACTCATACGATGGAGGAATGTCACTGTGCGTTTTCCGATTGTATGGGTACCCCAGGAGTGACCAGAATAGCTGCCAACTAAGTGTATAGAATTCAGTCTGTCCTGCTATTTAATTCGTATCTCGGGGGAGAAGAGACGAGTTAATACATTCTCCGAGGTTATGTGACGAACACGGCTGAAATTTGAACTCGGCTCTAGGATTTCTGACTTCCAAGCCGCTATTCATTACACCGTACGCACATCCAAGCGGGAGGAAAAGAAGTTGTCAAATAATAAACCCTACCAAAAAAATGGAACGGAAAAAGAATTTTGAAAAAAAAATCCCCCCCCACCGCCAAATAGACAAAAAAAAAAAAACAAAAAAAAAAAAAAAACACACCCAGACTTTTTGAATCGTACTTAAGATTCCAGAAATGACAGAATATGAAAACGACAATTGTCCTTATCCTTATTCAGGTGCTTGTAGCCAGCCCGGATCCCCTAATTAAGAAGAGTGAAATAAGTCAAAATTTCAAAGCAAAATGAAGGTTATTCAAATCGTTGTTCTCTTGAATGTAAAGAGGGCATTGCGAAAAGAATTAGAGCTTTGAAATTAGCTTTTGTAATTTCAACTTAAACCTGACCACTCCACCTTGAAATCAGCGCTTCAAATGGTGAATAATAACATTACATGAGTATTTGTCCAAACGGATGGAGTTCGTCAATCAAAGCTGTAAGCAAAAAGAAGAGACTTTTTTTCCCGATGTTCATCAATTACAATTTCGAAGAGCCACTCAAGGTAGAGGGTTACTGATTTATTTTTTATTTTCTGTAAGAGGAATGGAAGATTATGAGGATAGATAACGAGTGACACTACACGCGAAGAGATTAAGATTGCAGTGTTCGAGGAAGCAGGCACACTAGAATAGTAAGAGAATGCAGAACGATAACGAAAGATGCAACATACAGTAGAAGAAGGCCGTAGAGAATATCAGTCGAAATGTGATAGAAACAACAAAGTGCAGGAAACTAGTCCAAATAATTTGTATTATAGCGATAAGGTTCAATTTCAGAAATATATACAATTGATAACAATATGACAGTTTTATTTACCCTGTGGAGGACTTTTTTTTTTCGCAGAACCGCCTCTTCGGGTGGAGGCCATGGAGGAAAATCCTAAGATGTGTGTATAATTTTTGTCTCTTGTTGCATACTGTCTCTAATTTTCATCAACGACTTTCCTAATGTCACCAGTTCTCAAATTGGTATCTGTGCTGATGACAACTATTTACTCCTATTATATAGTAAGTCTGATCGATTCGATAAGGTTAAACTGGTAGCTGATCTGCAAAAAGACCTACAATCTGTTGTTAACTGGAGCAAGAAATGGCTTGTTAATTTTAACGCCTCCAAAACAAAAATGCTATATTTTGTTCATCTGAGAGTACCATTTTTTATCTACCATCGGCATGACTGATGTTTCGCTCCAAGAGAGTTATACCTTGCGTTTTCTCGGGCTAACGCTTTCCGCTGACCTGAAGTGTGAAAATGATATTGAATCAATTATTAGGTGTGCTCCGAGTAAAGTTGGTTCACTGCGTCGTGCTAGACAATTTTTCACTTTATCTTACACATTTATAAGTCTACCATTCGTCTAATGAAAATTGCTGCCATATCTGGTCTAGTGCTCCTGCTATGTATTTAGAGATTCTTGATAACATACCAAGAAAAATCTGCAATGTTACTGGTCCTGGTCTGACATATAGGTTTCAGTCTCTCTCTCCTAACCCTGTAACGTGACTTCCCTGTGTCTTTTCTATACATATTCTCATGGTGAGCGTTCTGAAGCGCTTTCCTCTTTGGTTCCTAGACTTGATGAAATTAAACGCAAGTACTTGATTGGTGGCAAGGTATCAGCATTTTAAAGTTAACATCCCTAGATGTAACCGTAAGTTTTATGTAAACAGTTTATTCTCTCGCAATTTTCGCTTGTTGAACCCACTTCCAGCTCTCCATGCTTTCCATTCAACTTGGATTATCAAAAATTGAAATGCAATGTCCATCGTTATCTTTTTAATAGCACTTCTTTTATTGTTCGCTCTCCTTAATGCTGTTTTTTTTTTCTCGTATTCTTTCAAACTCTGCAACTTTTTGCATCATGTTTGCACGACCCTTTCAAGGGGGCGGCCTGACTCGTCTTGAATCAGACCGAGGTTGTTTTTGGAGCCGATATGATGCAAAACCCGAAATCGGCGATCACTGAAGACCACCCTTGATGCATTTAAAATGTATTATGCAACTATAAATGCAGAGAGAGTTGCGAGTGGTGGAGGTGAGGTTTAGGCATGAAGCTATTATTGGGGGTCAATAGCTAAAGGCAAAGGCAGGGTTGTTTTTCGCTTTTACCAGTCCACAAACCAACATTGCCAAAGGCAAAGAAAGGCGCCAACTCATCCAACATGAAGTCCGTGCGGGCGTAGAAGCTCGATACTGTAGAATGGTTGGTCAGTCATCAGGGAACCTGGACAAAATGGGAGAACCTAGAACAGAAAAGAATTACTTGGTCAGAGTGCTGACTGTCGGATTTTAGCGAGGTTCGACTTCTTATCAAATCGGTATATGATGTCCTGCCGAGCCCAACGAACTTGCATATAGTGGGGAAGAGCGAGACTCCCAATTGCCAACTATTTGCAAGGAAAGAATCTTTACAACACATACTCAGTAGTTGCCCAAAAGCTTTGGGCGATGGTCGGTACCGTTAGCGCCAGAACCAATCCCTTAAAGCCATTACAAACGAGCTGGCTACAGCTATCAGGGCTAGTAAGCATCAACCAGGGAAGAAACTGAATCAAATTAACTTCATCAATGCTCAAGTGATGATACAGAAACAGGAGAGAGAGAGGACAAGTCTTATCTTCCGCAGAGGATTCTGCACCGAAAAATAATTTGAAAATAAAACAAAGCAGATCATAAACTTTCGCGTCACTTGACAGGTGATGAATGACATATTGACGGATTCCGTGAGGAAGATTTGTACTACGGAAGGAGGAAAGTGAAATAATTTGCATTTAAGTGAACAAATTATTTACCTCGTTATTTTTAAGGAAAACTTTGAGCGCTCCAATTTTTTTTGTACTTAGCTTTCACCTTTACGTTTACGATGCTTTATGGAAAATATATTATAAAGAAATTAAAATAAGACTGTTAAGAGTGAGATTAAATTTCATATTTCATAAGAAAGGTATCTAATTACTTTATAGGTACCTTTCTTATGAAATTTTATCAGAAGTGTACATAAAATACTATAATTTTATGTACATTTATTACATTTTATTGTTATTTGTATTTGCATTCATTTTATTATTAATTTTGATATTTCATTTATGGAAAAATGTCATAAAATGAGATTAATCTAAAAATAAGATCATCTAACTTTCATAAGATGATACTGATACTTGTAGGTACCCTTCTCAGTTGAAATTGAAAAAACAAATTAATTTCTCCACACGTGTTTCGCAAAAGTGAAGTTCTTAACAGCGGAGAACAATGTTTAACTCAAATAACGCAGCTTAATTATATTCTGGTTGGTCTTCCGTACTTTATAATTACAGCCTGATTATAAACACAAAATTACATTTCTTAATTACTGCGGGTCTTCTGATTAGTCAAAATGATATCTATCTATCTATCTATCTATCTATCTATCTATCTATCTATCTATCTATCTATCTATCTATCTATCTCAGTTTGTTGGTATGCATCTATCTATCTATATCAGTTTGTCGGTATGCATCTATCTATCTATCTATCTATCTATCTATCTATCTATTTCAGTTTGTTGGTATGCATCTATCTCAGTCTATCTATCTATCTATCTATCTATCTATCTATCTATCTCAGTTTGTTGGTATGCATCTATCTCAGTCTATCTATCTATCTATCTCAGTTTGTTGGTATGCATCTATCTATCTATCTATCTATCTATCTCAGTTTGTTGGTATGCATCTATCTCAGACTATCTATCTATCTATCTATCTATCTATCTATCTATCTATCTATCTATCTATCTGTCACTTTTTGACAGTACAGGTAAACTAAAACTGATGATGATGATGACGATTTACAATTAATTTGAATTTTGTGAAGTTTACTGAGAAAGCCAACAGAAATTATGCTTTACTTGAATTAATAATTTGAAAGAGTGATGAAGGTGGTTGGGAAAAATAAGAAAAAAGAGGGTGAAGAGAGAGAGAGAGAGAGAGCGAGAGAGAGACGGGGGAGGAAAATAAGAGAGAAAGGAAAAGGTAAGGAAGAGTAACAGAAGGAAAGAGTAGAGAAGAGTGAGATAAAGAGAGAAAAACGGAGAAGTAAAGAAGAGTAAGGGAAAAGAAGAGAGAGTGAAAATAAGGAAAAGGAAAAGAAGTGATAGAGAAAGAAAGGAAAAGTTAATAGAGAAAGAAAGAGAATGAAGCGAGAGAGAAAGAGAGTAGACAAAGAGAAAGAAGCGAGAAGGAATAGTAAAGGTAATAGAAGATATATATATATATATATATATATATATATATATATATATATATATATTGAGAGAAAGAGTAGAAAAAGAAAAGAGATAAAAGAAAAAGGAAGAGAAAGAAGCTAGAGAAAAGAAGCTAGAGAGAGAAAATTAAATGAAGGGAGAATAAAAGAGAGAAGAAAAAAACAAAAAGAAGTAGAGAAGTAAAAGGGAAAATAAGAGAAAGGAGAAGAAAGGAAAAAAAGAAAAGTGGAAAGAAGACACAAGAGAGAAGGAAAAGATAAAAAAAAAGAAAGGTGGAAGGACTGAGAAAGGAAGAAAAGAAAACGAAAGGAAAGAGAAAAGAAAGAGGAAATGCCATCACAATGAATATGATGATCAACATCGTGACGGCAGAGATGTCAGTGTTGATGATACGTAATTAGTGTTGTTTCAGGTTAGTCTGCGTCTATTCCAAGAATAGAAGCCATCTTTGTAAACCAGACGTTGTAATACATTGTAACATATCAACACATTCTTCCTTATACAAACATCTTTACCGAAGTGTGAAGTGCTATGAACGAAGACATATATGCCCCTGGCTTTAACTTTATAAACGATTTTCTATTAATAGACGTCCTTATTAAAGGCCTTTGATCTATTTATATGGTTCTCTCTCTTTTACTACTCATCTTCAAAGAATTCAAGATCGCACTTGTTTTAATCATCAGCAAATGAAATTCGTTCAAAGGCTATAGTTGGAAATCACATACAAATATTTAAAGCCGTGCAAAAGAAATATATAGTCTTAATGATCATCCAAACCTTGGTTCCTGGAATAAAGCAAACAGTTCTGAATGGGTTAACAATCGAATAAATAGCACTACTGACGTAAAATATGAACACGTGACCGAGTGGTTAGAACGTTCGCTTTCTAACCGGGTTCGAATGTCACCATGGTCGATTGGTCAGGAAGATGCCTTCTTGATGTTATCGATCGCAGTGTGCAGCACCTTTGCCTGAAAACCATACCACGGGCTGACCCAAGCATTGTGAGTGAAATTGCGTCGACGGAACCATTTGGGCGTCGATTGGCTGTACTAGCACGAAGTCACAAGTCATCGTGACCGAGGATTTAAGCATGTTGGCTTTGTTCAGATTATTGATCACGCTAGATAACACGCTATCTCCCAGAAACTGTAACTAAGGTCTGCTCAGCATAGTTGCAGTATAAACCAGAGGTGGGCTTTGTCAGTGTTGGACAAAGAGAGTTGTGCCTGAGCAGACTTCTGAAGCAGGGATTAGCTAGCCACCCTAGTAGACAGGTTTCCTCAGGTACGGGTGACCAGCCATCCAGACTGAAGTAAAATGATCATCTCGTAAAAAAATAGTGAACCTAACAGGAACATTTCATTAGAAACAAAGAAAAGAGTACTGAACTATTACGTAATATCAATCCTCCTATATGGCAGTGAATGCTGGAAATCTACTCACAGACGAAGAACGGACTTGAAGCAACAGAAATAAACGTCTACAAAAGAATCTCTTAAGATATATATAACTTTTTCCTTATATATATATATATATATATATATATATATATATATATATATATATATATATATTTGAACTGATGTGAGTTTGTGATCCTGGGTTTCACGCTTTTGCGATCGTCAGACAAACGTCTGCGTCTATTCTGTTTGTCTGACAATCGCAAAAGCGTGAAACCCCGGGTCACAAACTCACATCAGTCCAACTAAATATTTTAGCTCTATCTCTGATATTGAATGCTTTCTAGTAAGTACCGCGTATATATATATATATATATATATATATATATATATATATATATATATATATATATATACCGTTTCACACACACACACACGCGCACACCCCCACACACACAAACACACAAACATATATATATATATATATATATATATATATATATAGGGTCCCCCTAAAATGGAAGGCATATGTTTGAGGAAGTTTTCAAGAGGAGGTTGTGCCATATAAGATCTGAGGCTGTCCCAGTCCTGCTTTCGTCTAGCGATAAATCGTTAGGAGACAGCAAACAATACCAAGGTATGGCATAGAATATAGTACAATTAAACTAAGAAATTGGAAACAATATTAACTGGTGCAAGGAATGGTTTGTTAATTTTAACACCTCCAAAACGAAACTCTTCTCTATCAATCATCTGTGAGACCCCTTCCTGCCTTTCATGAACATGGCTGATGCTCACCACCAGGAAAATGATTTATTGCGCTTTCTATGGCTAACTTCTGCTGAGATGAAGTCGAAAGATTATATTGAACCGATTGATAGTTTGCTGCTTGGAAGGTTGGTTCACTGTATCGTGCTAGACAATTTTTCTCATCAGAATCTATCTTACAAGTTTAGCATTTGTCCACGATTTGAATATTGTTGTAACATATTGCCTGGTATTCACAGATTCTTGATAAAATCCAAAGACGAATCTGCAATATTATTGGTCCTTCCATGGTATCTAGGTTTCAGTCACACTCCCAGAAGCATAATGTAGATTCCCTATGCTTTTTCTATAAATACTTTCATGGTAATTTTTCTCAGCAAATCTGTTCTATGTCACCTAGACTTTATGAATTTAAGCGCAGTAATAGATTGTTTGATTGTCATGGTCTGATTATTTTCTGCTGAAATGGCTAGAAGTAAGCGTAAGTTCTGTGTTAACAGTTTCTTCTTCTCGCCTGTAGAAGTCTCTTCCGGCTTCTTGCTTTCCAGTCAACATTGATCTTTAGACATTTCAAATGCAATGTTCATCATTATCCACTTTCCTGTAATTTTATTTCTCGCTGCTTAATAGTGTTTTTCTTTTTCTTGTATTTTCTCACATTCTGTAACCCCTTGTGTCTTAGTGGCTTTATTGCTCTGCTTGGGGTGAAATGATTAAAAGCAGGCAAAAGAGGAATGGCTCAACGAAAAGTGTGCAGCAATAGAAAGAATGAGCATCATAGATATGAAAGAACATGATAAATAAGAGGACAAAAGACGTGATAAATAAGAGGACAACAGACGTGATAAATAAGTGGACAAAAGACGTGATAAATAAGAGGACAAAAGACGTGATAAATAAGAGGACAAAAGACGTACTCATCAAGAGGAGGCATAAAATCAAAAGAGGGAATGCTGATAAGAGAAGAAGAAAAAAAATCTTCAAAGATGGAATGAATAACTTTTCCCCCCGGTGAATGAGGGAAACCTACAATACACAAAAAATATGAAAAGTCTGACAAAGTGAGATCAGAACTGACCAAGATGAACAGGACTAACCGAGATAGGATTGTAATAAAGACGCTAAAAGCCTTAGACGATCTCAGAATTGACAAAATTACAAAAAATAATAAAGGAAATCTACAACACTGGTGAGATACCGGAAGACGTGAGTAGAATCATTTCCATAGCGTGGTGCGAATGGATCTCTATCTCCAAATGCCATCTCCGTTGGACAATCTGCTTCACGATCTACATAACGAAATCTGATAAATAGAACTCGAATAGAAAATAAGACAAGAACAGTGCTGTTCGATTAAAGACACTGGAACAAAGAACGCGATATTCATGCTCTGAATGATACCAGAAAGAGGAATGTAAATGTATACCTAAGAACTATTTGAAATGTCAGGAGAGTTTAACTTATTTGTAAAGGTATTAGAATAATCCAGAAGTTATACTGGGAGAAATCGCTTGCATACAGAAAATGACTTCCATAAATGCACGAAAATAGAAAGAGGCGTACGACAAGGATGTGTCTTCTCGCCAGAAATTCAACCTCTTCCAGGATTTATTATTGGCGGAAAATTTTTTTAACAAAATAAAATATACATATAACATAGTGTTGATAGCATGTCCAGAAAGGAAACAGCTGTAACTGATTGGTTGATTTTGTTTAGCGGGATATCAAAATAATTTGAATGTAATGCCGATATCTAAATAATTTGAATGCAATTGTATGTCTTTAACTATAGATAAAATGTATTGCTGGTAATTTTAATAGAAATATACATTGTTCGTAATTTTTATATAAAATGTATTGTTGGTATTTTTACTATAAAAATGTATTTGTATGCTTTTATAGTGTTTTGTTTTTGTTTGAGGGTTCACTATTTGCCCATAGGTGGGGCTCTAACAGGCGCTATCACCCTGGTTCAGGGTGTATCTGGGAACAAAAGCAATTAAGAGGAGGTTCCACGCTCCTAAAAACCTTCAATCTTCCGATCTCCGGGTTTGCTGCCGGATGTAGTTTATCGTCATACCCAGGGCTAATTTACGAGAGAACGTTGGAAAGCGAGAAGAGAAGACTAAAAATCAATTGCAATAAGACAGAATATATGCTTGCCAAATAGAGGAACACCTCAAGATGTTAATGACGGCTTAGTACAAGTAGAAGCAAGTACGAGAATTGGAAAGCGTCTTAACAGCGGACAGAAAATGCGCCACCGAAATAAGGAGATCTCATCCCAAAGCAAAACAAGGTTTGAAGAAACAGGAATATTTCAATAGAAAAAGAAAAGAAAATAGTATTGCATTGTTATGTAATATCAGTCCTATATGGCAGTGAATGCTAGACAAATCCTCAAAGATAAAGAGGAGACTTGAGGTAACAAAAATGTACTACAGAAGGATGATGAGAATAACATGGACTGAACATGTGAGTAACGAGGACTTTTTAAGGAAAATGGAAACAAAAAGCACGCATATACTTAGCATCAGAAAGAGAGAAAAATTCTACGATTCACATAATGAGGAAAAAGGCTTGGAGGATTTGACAATGACAGGGATTATATTAAGGGCAGGTGGGACAGATGAAATCAGCGAATAATCAACCTAATGAACTTTTGTGAATAGAATGCGGAAAGGCGAGCAGGGAATGAGGAAAATATAAAGTTTACTAAGAGCTAGAAAGAGTAGGAAGTTGTCGAGAGCTAGATTGCTCACGAGTTTAAGAGACAAGGAAAAAGAAGAAGAAGAAGAAGAAAAAGAACTCATTAGACCTTTTCTTAATTATGACTTTTTTTCAGAATTGTAAAATAATGATTGTTTATTATTTCATAATTTTTAAAACCTAAATACAGTAACAAATCGATTCCTGATTTTTAGAGTAAATATGCATTCTGCTTTCAGGATTCGGCTGAAAATATTCTCTTAAAGGTTTACTACTTATGTGATAGATATAGATTCTGTCTGAACGGTTACTACTTTGGGTGGTAAATCCTCATTTTGTTTAATCGGTTACTAATTTGACTGATACATATGAAATGTGTGGTAAGGTTTACTGCATTGTTTGATAATTGTGCATTTTGTCGTAAGGCTGAGAAAATTTTACTGCTAAATATGCATTCCGTTTCCAGAGTTACTATTTTGGGTGATAAATGTACTTTCTGTCTCAAGGTTTACTTCTTTGAATGATAACTATGGATTCCATCTTAAGGATTACTCATTTAAGTTGCAATTATGCATTCTGTTCTAAGGGTTGCTAATCTGGGTGATAAATTTGTATTCTGTTTTAAGAGTATTACCTTCGGCGATAAATATGCATTCTGACGCACGGGTTACTACTTTGGGTGATAAGCATGCATTCTGTCCTCGTGGTGACTACTTTGGGTGATAAGTGTGAATTCTGTCCTAACGGTTATTGCTTTGGGGGATACATGTGCTTTCTGTCTAATTTAGATGATAACTATTGATCCCGTCGTAAGGGTTATTAATTTGAGATATAATTGTGCATTTTATTGTAAGGGTTACTAATTTGGGTGATAAATATTTATTCTGTCTTATCGTTATTACCTTAGGCGATAAATATGCATTCTGTCGTACGGGTAATAAATGTGCATTTTGTCATAAGGTTTACTACTTTGGGTGAGAAATATCTTACGTCTTAAAGTGCGGGATAACAAAGCATTCTATCTACAGTGCGGGATAACAAAGCATTCTATCGTAAGGGTTACTACTTTAGGGTGCTAATGATGCATTCTGCTGTAAGGCTTACTCCTTTGGTTGATAAATATGCAATATTTCGCTAGGATTACTTTTTTGTGTGTAATTGTGCATTCTGGCTTACTCCTTTACATGATAACTATACATTATCTTATGAAACATTGTCTTATGAAACATCCCAGCAGATCTTTTCCCCAGAGGTTTGCTATTGGCAAAATGTTCCAGGAAAAAAGGATCGCCAATTCACTGAGTTTGATCCTCACTGTGTGCTTCACAACTGTGGCTTCATACCGGGCGTACATATCTCGCAGCGAAAATATGATTAATAAAATTTCTCTTTTTAGTGAACGTGTTCCTCACTGGGTGCTCTCAAATTGTAGCATTGTGATAGCATAGGGTCATTGAGCGCCCAGCCGTGGAGTGATGTCTGGCAAGCTAATCATGTAAAGTATTGACACTATGATGATTTCGATCTTCAAAAGGCGCCCTCTATTTCTGGCCTAGCACCACACCTATCTCAGTTGTAAGACCTCGTTGTGGATTTATAGCTAGAAAGTTAGTCTTCAAAGAAACTCTTATTTGTGTGACCTTGTGCCAGGTTAACCATAGATTAACAGATATTTATTTGATTGATAAACGTAGCTGAGTATAACAATTCTCTTGGGTGCTTTGCATTTGTGATCTTGTACCAGATCAGCTTATTTGGGCGACGGGCAGAGGGGGGACTTAACGATTCTGTGTGCATTCTCTTTCTAGCCTTGTAGAAAACCATGTTAGTATGATTTGGGAACCGGACATACAGTTCTGTATATGTTAGTCTAACAGACAATTAATGCTGTAAGCGAGTACGATCCTTACTGGGATTCCTATATTTCTGGTTTTGTGCTAGATTAAACATCGCTTAGACGTTATTTTCATACTGGATATAGAGTTCAGGTTAACGAGCTAGTCTGGGCGATCGTCACTACGACAGGGAGCATGTTCCTTGTTAAGTTCTTTTGGCGAACGGCACTAAACATGGCGAATATTGATAAACATTAATATGTTGAAGTAATCTGTGAGAGAAAGCTGTGTTGTCCGTCATCGTAAATCAATGGGTTGCCATCATCTATGTTTGATGGGTGTGTGGTAATAGTAATAATAAAAAAAAAATAAGAAAGAAAGAAGAAGCTGCATGACAACCAGGATAAACAAATTTGCGGAAGCGAGTCGGCTGGAGGCTTCATGGCCGAAACAATCATATACGCATAGGAATCGAGACCCATTCAGAGTTGCTAGAGCGAAACATATTAAGCAGCAACGCCCTTACAGAAAATGTACGCAAATACTATCGTCTGCACAATCATCAGGAACCGGGCGGCAATTTCAGCAGACGACAATCGTAAACTTACAGGTCTTTATATATATATATATATATATATATATATATATATATATATGTATTTAAAATATTCATTCGCCCAAGTTTTCAATTAACATAATTTAAAAAAAAATTCCATCACTTGTTTCTTTTTCTTTTTCTTGAAGCCATTTCCTTTACATAATTCGTGATATTTTACGTTTAGCTGAGACCAAATGTGTGGACACCCAGAGAAGATCGAATTTGCTACGGTAGTAATGGCTTACTTGTTAATCACAAGTCTATAGTGATCTGCCCCGGAGCTGTTTACTCGTGTTTGTATGGCATTAGGCTTTAGGTTTCCGACACGCGTTGAGAATGAATTCACAACAGTAACAGTTTGCGAGGTAAACATGTTAAGTATTACTTCAGAGCTTGGTAAAAAACGAAAGCAAAGTTTCCATAATTCTTTTATTTTTTATTATATGTTCTTTATCTCCATCAAAATAATATAATCCTTCACCTTTTCTTTATCTTATATTTCTCAATTGTTGGCATCTTTTCATCCATTAGGGTCTAGAAAAATGTTTTGGTTTTTTACGGGCCATTACCCCAAAACTTATTTCAAGCACATATATATAAACGATCTATGACGCCACTATTATTATTATTTTTGTTCTTCTTCTTATTATTATTATGTAGGTTATATCAAAAGTATTTTCGTTTTTTACAAACCTTTATTCCAAAACTTATTTATAGCATACATCCAATGACTGTCTATAATTCCACTATATCATTATTATTTTTTGGTTTCTGTTGTATACACATTTCCTTCCGGGTCCCAACTAAAGACCTAAGGTCACAAATGGCTTCATGACATTTTCTACTGATAAAAAAACAAAACAAAAATAGACTAAAATCACACACATTTCACATAGATAAAACTCTTCATAATTTGTTAGCTGTACTTGTGAATAGAATTTTCTGTATTTCTTTAAGTCATGGACTATCAGTAATCCTTTTAATGAGTTTATCAAAACTTTTCCCAATCAATCCGAGGCCTCCAACTCCAACTGAAATCCTACTTATTTTAAAATCCAGGTTGTGTGTGTGTGTGTGTGTGTGTGTGTCTGTACGTTTATATATTGGATCGGATTTCCTACATTTTTCAACCGATTTCAACAAAACTGCACAGGACTACGTAAAATTACCTTGCGGTGGTTCTGACATCGCCCAAAATGGGAAAAATCGGAAAAAATGGAATTGTTTTTGCACGAAATCAATTGAAAAGAGGCATCGCGAAAATAAAAAGGGGGACAACTCATATCGAGTTATACTTATTATAAAACCCAGGTTGGTTGTTTGTGTGTGTGTTTGTTTATATATTGGATCGGATTTCCTACATTTTTCAACCGATTTCAACAAAACTTCACTTTTTTGGCAGGTAGTGTTTCTTATTGTCTTGCACACTTTTTTCTTTATTTTTACATTCAGAATGCTTTAAAAATTCCATTTACAAGACAATTGTTTATAATAAAATTCTATTCAATCGGTAGACTCATAACGATTGAAAACAATGTTTTTGTTTGAGTTTGGGTTTGACCAATTCGTAAAAAAAAACAAACAAACAAAAAACAAACTAATTAAGACATGCGTGTCCATAAACCTTAAACAATAATCTTTGTCAATTTTATTTTTCAGTCTTTATGATGGTCGATACTTGATCTATCTCTTACTGTTACATCCCCGGGCAACGCCGGGCTCGCCTGCTAGTTATTAATATCCTTGTGTGCCAGATTTTTGAGATTTTTATTTATACTTCTATTTTGATAGTTTTTTTGAAGATTTTCAAAGATACATTACAATTTGCAGGGATTGCCATGTCAGTAAGAAAGCATATTCTTTTTTGGTCTTTGATTACGATATCTAGGGGATTAACTTTGATTATTCTGCCTGTGTGTATTATAAAGTTCCATAAAATTGTTACAGGTCCTATTCCTGTAATCGGGCCTCGGTTATGTTCATAGCATTTTCTTGTAGTTTTCTTCCCATAACAGTTGCATATTTTCCAATGTAGATATTGGACCACTCTATCATACCGAGATTTTTCATATTCGGTGGCTGTTAACACTGTGCAACCTGATACAAAATGGTTAATTGTTTCTGGATATTTATCACAGAATCTGCATTTCGAGTTAACACAAGTTTTCAGTATGTATCCTCTTGGTAAGTTCGAGTTAGTAAGCATTGGTCCTGTGCAGTAAGAACATAACCTTAGGTTTCAGCTTTTAATCCTGCTTGTAACCACCGATGATTACAGGGTTTGTCTTTATCAACTTGTTTGGTACGGACAGTGTATTGACCATACAGAGGCTTGCCATCGTTTTTTTTCATTTGATACATTGCATTTGCTTTTGCTTTTTTTGTTATGTTCTTTGCATCTGCAGCTGGTGCATTATGGTTTATTTTCACTTCTTCGCCCTCTTGAAATTCCCTTTTGAATTTGTTGGCTTCCTTTTTTACTGAATAAAGTTTTTTATTTATTTAATTTTCTTTTTACACAGATTATCATCCAGCCTTCTGTAGTTTCCAGGTATCTTTGAAGATCGATTGTTGTGGTTTTGTAAAACAGTTTCAGTTGAACTGATCATCTGCCTCCTTCGGATCTGGACAAATACAGACGATCAACATCAGGCTTAGGATCATGCATGCGGTGGCAAGTGAGAAGCTTCTTCATTTTGACATTTATTCATTTAAGGATGTTGAAACTGTATTGCACAACAGGGACATCCAAAGTGTTTATGGCCGATATTTTGTTTTGTGAATTCAAATTGGTATTTAACACCAGACGCAGATGCACACGTCTGTAGTATCATTTTCTTACTGTCTCCTTTATTTCGATATGCTATATTGCATCTCCTTCGCTGTCTCCTAGGTATTTATAGACTTCTTGTTCCAGTTCCCTAATCTTTGTGACAAAATCTAAATCTATTGAATGTTTTTTTGTGATTCTTTCTTTCCTGAATGTTACTTTTGCACATTTATCTAATCCGAAATCCATACCAATGTCATCTCTGAAATGTTTTACAGTATTGAGGAGACCCTTCAACTCATTGTCGTCTTTGGTAAAGAATTTGATATTTTAGAATTACTTCTCCTCGCAATTAAAAAAAAACAACAACATTATATATAAATTTAATTGTCCCTTGGGATATTGTAAAAAAATAAAAAAAATAATATATATATTGGTCATGCCACAACTACGATGTCTAGAAGGTTGAGTTTTCATATGGATGATGCATCTCTCTACATTTACAACAGTATGGCTGTCCATATTCACAATTTAAAAAAGAACCTTGTCGGTTTCAACATATGAGGATCTTTTTTTTGCGATAATCTTAAGTGGTACTTAAGATCCGCTAGTGATTTACAAAAGAGGCCGCATATGGAGCAATGAAGAATGAAGATTGCGGGATAAGATCACTGTTAGAATGATTGACTTTTTAGATCTTGCTCTCACTTCTTGAAGACGATTCAGACTAGCAGTTGCTCTTCATCTGTCTTTGTATCTAAGCCATGGGCGTCCTACATTCCTGTAGCTCTGATCTAACTGGCTATACATTAGGATCTTGGGTATCCTGTCATCATTCTCTAAACATGACCAGTCCACCGTAACTGAGGCTGTATGATAAAAGTCTCGATTCCTCCAATATTACATCTGTTAAACAGATCTACGTTAGATGTTCTATCTTGAAGGCTAACTTCACAGATGGCACGCCGACAGATCTTATGAAAAACATCTAGTTGGCGTATATGGTACCTGTATGGAGTCCACGACTCTGAGCCGTACAAATATTTAGCAAGGACAACAGCTCTGTAAACCTGAATTTTTGTATCCAGTCGAATACCCCGCTCATCCCACAAAGCAATGGCGAAGTTTGCCGAAAGCACCAAAGATCAACTGTAGTTGACTTTGCTACCAAGATAGGTGAAAGGCATTACATAGTTCAGGGCTCTGTCTTCTACTTTCAATGGTCTTTCTGGAAATTTGTAGACTGGTGGTTGGTTTCTCACCACAGAATTGCTTCGGAGTAGGATAAGGTTGGTGCATTACCTCAGTTTTCTTTATGCTAAGTGTAAGACCAAAGGCAGCAGAGAATCGATTTATTGGATATTGGGTCTCTTCAAAGGATGTCACAAGAGCAGCATCATCAGCAAACAACAAATTACGGGTAATTTGTGTACGAAGTGGGGTGGTCTTGGCTTTGAAGCGCTGATGATTGAAGAGACCACTAGTTGTTCGAAACTGAAACTTGACACCACTCTCTGTGTCTGCAAATGCATATTTCAGCATCACCGAGAAGAAAAGGGCAAAAAGGATGGGAGCCATGACACAACCTTGCTTGGTGCCATTTGTGACATTAAAGGATTCTGATATCGTACCATCAGACACGATATTAGCTTTCATTCCTTCGTGAAAGATGATGATCACTTTTAACATCTTTTCTGGGATGCCGAATTTCCTCAAGACTTGTCAAAGAGCCTCTCGATTCACAGTGTCAAAGTCCATCGTCAAGTCCACAAACACCATGTACAACTCTTGGTTTTCTCGCGAACTTTCTCTGCAACTTGACGAAGAGAAAATATGTCATTGGTGCCACGACCCGACCGAAAACCACACTGCGATTCAGAATAGATGACGTCAACAAGGTGTATAATGATTCTGTTTAGAATCAGTCTAGTTAGGATTTTGGCTGCAATTGAAAGGAGTGATATGACCCAATGATTATCACAGACACACCTGGAACCCTTGTTTTTGTAGAGGTATTTGATAGAGGCGTTTTTATAATCCTGTGGGGTACAGCCTGCCTTCCATATCTCCATGAAAAGGAGATGCAACTTTTCTACCAACTTTTGGCCGCCATGCTTATACACTTCAGGTGGAATGGCAAGCAGAACGTCTTTATCGACGCAATGAAGTGATCGTTTAGGTTAAAATTACCCCGACGGACTATGACAAACCACTTTTTGATCATCTGAAGAGCCTGGACACGATCCCACATAAAACTTCTGAATGTTCCAACGCTTACTCCTTTCCGAAATTCAGAGAGCGAAATATGGCAACTTTTCATCTTCCATATTTAAGACATTCATTTGTGGAGATTCAACAAGTCTGACTCGCAACTGACCGATACAAGTTGTCAATCTAGAACACGCCAGAAATCAGGACCAAAACAAATATCAGTGTCAAGTTGTGGTCAATTTATATTAACAATGAAAACCGGATAGGAAATTTGCAATAACCTGATACATGCTAGTCTCTTATTTTTTGCTTTACGGATAAACTTGCAATGTAATATTTTTTAAAATTTAATAATGAAAAAAGTTGTCATATAGGAAGAAAAGGAGTAACTACCAACACCGGGGTTTGAGCGTGACACTCTGGACTTATGAATATATATTTTTCCGTCAGGTGTAGAAATAGCGGTGTCATACTACTGACTGCAGTGACTATTGAGTGGAACTATCCAGTCGAATTAGTGTGAATTATTGTGCGTCGATGATTTGGGTTTTGATTTAGGATTTACCAGATGTTATGCTGAGCCGCGCTATTAACAAGGCATTCATCGAAATGGTTAATTATCTTTGGTTGACTTTTACTTCTTTGTTCTTGTTAAGTATTTATTTGCGGTTGTAATTAAATACTGTTTTCTTTTAACATTGAAGTCTTGAGTTATACTTAATTATTAACGGTCACTATACGTCACAAAAATGTATATGTTTAAAAAGTTAAGCTATGATAGTTACTGAATTTAGCCATATTGATGTTAACGAGCCTGGAGTTTTCGACCATTTTTATCATCGCCAACTTTGACATATCTTAGAAAGATTGCAAAATGCGATCGACCGCACATGTCAAATTGGAAAATATTTCAACAGTACAGAATCTAGTACAAAAAAAAAAAAAAAAAATCGATAAAATTAGTAATAAATTAAATTTATAATTAATTTTATGACATTTTTGTGATGTTGGACGGCTTCGCTTGTTACTTTTGCTATGTCAAACGAAAGTTCGTTATCACTTCAAGAAATGCTCGTTATATTTGAGACTTCGTAGACGCCGGTGCTAGTAGTAACGCCTTCCAATAATATCCGCACTAGTAATACTTGTTCAAGTAGTAATTGCCAAATAGTATAATGATCAGAAAAGAATCGTACAGTAGTAGATTAGAGAGAGAGAGTGAACATATAGCAATAGTGGATAGACAAGAAGAGTGAACAGTGATCGTATAGGCATCACGCTACTTCCTATTTACCCACTTCCTTTATGATCACGTGATTTACTTAATAATGGAATGCGTTGCTCACTGGCGATCTAGTTTTAAACCTCAGTGTCTTATTAAGATCTGCAAGAGACGGGAAAATGTGGAGGCCAATTGTTTCAAAATGGAAATGATTAAAAAATGTAGAAAAGCAAACGAGATTATTTTTACGTTCAAATTGTCTACTGATTAATTTTTCAATTGAATTTTTAAAATAATTTCTTTGAAGCTCTTTTTTAAATAAATCCATTTGTTAATATTTTTATAGTTTAAAATTTATTTATAGTTTAATATTTATAGTTTAAAATAAACTGCATACAAAATTTATACAGAAAGTATCCGAAATAAATAAAACTGAATTATGATGAGTAAACTAAATTTAAACTTGACTTTTACTTGACTTTATTTTATTAAAACTTTTAACACAGCGTCAAAAATCTGACTTGCAATAATGTATCACGTGAAGCATCGGTTCCCGTACGATCACCGAAGTTAAGCAAGGTCGAGCCTCGTCAATGCTTAGATGGGTGACCACTAGTGATTATCATATGCCGTAAACTTGGATATGCGGTGGGTGCTATGTACAATGGCTTGGAATTGTTACTCGGAATGTCGAGTTCCAATTCAGGTTGGGTTTGTTATATTCACTTACGCTAAAATATCCTTGGGAAAGGCATGAATCCGCCTCTCCCCACCAGCTATGGATTAATTAATAAAACTTGTATCGCTAAACCATTAGTATTTAAAATGAAAATTCTTACAACCTAAAAAAATATTTTCTGGTTTTAAATAACCTGTAATGAATTGATAAAACGTAGAAAATGAAACAATAAAAAAAAAATTAAGGAAAATGGACAAATTTTGAATTTCCAGTTTTGCGTATGCGTGTCTGGCCCCTATTTTAAACTCTCAGCGATAACAGATTTGATAAAATCATATGGCAAATATTTTGTTGCTTATCATGAATAGTACCATAAAATAAAAAGCGGGCTTAGCTAAATCAGTTGTTACAACGGGGGGCCGAGGCTAAATCAGACGTTAAAACCTCGGTGGGTGAGAGGAAATGATTTATTATTTCTCAAATATTCCTGGTTCTATATTGTTTTATCTTATTCTATCATAAAAATGAAATATTTTTAGATTTATTTTTCTATCGCAAACACTTTTTTTGTTTTGATTTTAATTACACAACTTTTTCCTTCGTTTTTCGCTTGTAATTAAATGTATCTAAACATTTTCCGAATATAAGACGTCAAGGGGGAAAAAAGGGAAAATGAAGTTTTCTTAGGTATTTTGACAAATAATACCTCCTCACTGATCAGGAGAATAGCATCGGCAGCAGAAGTGTGATTCTATAGAAAGATACAGAAAATTCCAAATTGCGAGTAAGCAGCAAGGAAGACATAAAGAAAATGGCAACAGAAAGAAGGCTTAAAACCAGGGAAATTCTTTGGAAACATAATGAGGAAGGAGGGATTGGAAAAGTAAACGCTCACGAGGCATATTGAAGACAGGGGAAGGCAGCGAATAACTTACCTGACGAGATTATGTGAATGGATAGCAAAAGGAGAAAAAACTCTGTTGTGGGGAGTGAAGAAGAAGGTGAAGAAGAAGAAGAAGAAGAAGATTAAGATTAAGATTAATGGAAGTAATGATTTTAGACAAATCATACAGTTCGGTATTGTCATAATTTGTATAGGGTAAGCCAGATATACCAAGGAAACAAATTAATTCTGCAAAATTTGACAAAAACTAAGAACTAGACACTTCTTCGTTTCTGTAAAATGCCATGAGATACAAGATTTTTTTTCCTTTGGAGTCGTAGTGTAGCCCTACAAACGCTGATAAAATACATAAAATGAAACAACTCCGGATCGAATATGAACTAATGATTGTACGGATTTCAAACATCTTTTATGATTTCAATTAATATGAAGATAGACCTTACCAGAGGTTGATCTGATTCTTAATATGTAGACATATTAAAAATCCATGGCTACATTAATGAACAAACAAGGCTGGATTGGATAAACACAATGTACACGTTAGTTAAATACAAGTTATATTAAAACATAGACAAGAGCAGGTCCGCGCCAAATACCGGACGGGACGCACACGAATCATTCAGAACCAAACCGATTTTTCTGTTAAAAAATTATAAAAACAATTTAAAAAATATTCCCAAAGTAAATAAAAAATAAGAATGAATAAACATTCACTTTTTAAAATCATTTCAATTTAAGCAAGGTAAAAAAGACGCACGGGATTACTGAGTGTGAAAGAATTTTAGATTGACATTGCATTTAAATGAAAGAATTAAAGTTTGGCTGGAAAGCAAGAAATCGCAAGAGAGTTCCATAAGCGAAGGTGCAATAACAGAAAAAAAAAAACTATTAGCTAAGTACTTACGGTTACATCTAAGCAAATTCAATTGTAAAAGGATCAAGAGCTACTTGCCAATCTGCGTTTTAATTCATAAAGTTTAGATACCATGAAAAATTGCCATGAAAGTATTTACAGAAAAGGTACAAGGTACATTATGGTGGTGGGAAAATGACTGAAGCCAGGATGCCAGGTTAGGACCAATAACATTACAGATTCTTCTTTGGCTTTTATCAAGAATCTCTAAATGTATAGCAGCAATATACTTATAAATATGTACAATGGATTCTGGAGAGAAAAATTGTCTGCCACGACACAGTGAACCAATTTTCCTGGCAGCAGACCTAGCAATTGATTCAATATAATCTTTCCATTGCATGCCAGCAGAGAACGTTAACTCGAGAAGGCGGAACGAGACAACTCTCCTGGAGGTTAGCATCAGCCATGCTGATTAAAATTTTTGTCGCTATTCTTATTTTCATAACTTCCTTATTTTCACTTTTCACAGGAAATTTCTGAATTGTCACTCAGGATTAGCTAGAAACGTCGAGTTTTTTGTTTAAAATCGGAACATTTATGAGATGATAAGTCCTCTGGGATGTTGTGTGATCGAATTGGATGTTCTTCGAGTCTGTTATTCTTTATAGAGAAAAGCAGCTTTTCTGCCAGTCGGCAAACCGATGTCATCAAAATTGTCATGTGACTGAAAGTCTCTATTTATTATTGCGCCTCTTACGGTTACGTGTATTCCTAAGAAGCAAGGTACGGTATATCTTCCGAAAATTATTCTACACAAAAATTAATATCTTTTTTTCAATTGTATCATAAGGAATTAGGACTTGTGTCAGTAAATCCTTATTATCTTTTAAAAAATTCTTACGATCTGAAATATTTTCCGGCTTTAAATAAGCTGAAAAAGGTTGATAAACTGTAAAAATCTAATCAATCAAATAAACGTTATTTTCCTCATTAAATTAGGCGTGCCATTTAGAAAGTCAATCTAACCGCATGTGGCCCGTGGACCGCAATTTTCCTATGACTGGTCTATAATATCTATTCCTGTTTTAGGTCGATATTATTTTGTTGTGTATTAATTAAATCTCATTTTTTTGGTAGTTGTAACTGATTTTATATTATGTTTAGATAAATTATTTTCTGTTGTAGCCGAAATAGTTTTTTTTTAGGTTTTATGATGTTCGGAGAATTATAAAAATATTTACATTTGAATCCACTAAGCTTTAAGACAGATGAAAGTGTTAGGACATTGGAGGCTTTTAAAAGTATTTTCAATGTATTTCTGTTCATCGTGTAACCATAGAATTACAAATTTTAAGTGCTTTGAAATTAAAACGGATCATTATTCCTTTTTTATTTTGTTGCTATGGTGAAAATAGAAGTTTGTGAGATCATTTTTCTTTTCGATAGAGACATTTATTTTTAGATCAGCATTTCTCAACCCTTTCTTCCGTGAGGCTCCATATTTAGTGTAAAAAATGTCAGGCCCACATAAGCACAAATAGAAATTCCATATAACAGGAAATACATTTTATTCATAAAAGCAAAATGTAGTAGAAAATATAAGTCCAGACGAATGACTTCACTGCTCCTGGTGTCTTCAGGACTATTTAAAATTCTCAGGATCACTTCTGAGCCGAAGGGGCCACGATATGAATCAATGTATTAGATCATTATCTATATAGTTTAACATGACGTCGAGGAAAAGTCATTTATTAATTGTTTCTGTTTCAGAAGTAAATTTGATTTTATGTTTAATGTTGTTTAACTAATAATTTCTACAACCTTTTCTTTTTCTTTCTTTTACTTTCTCTGTCTATTCATATATATATATATATATATATATATATATATATATATATCTGTCTATTTATTACAGTCATTCTTTCTTTCTTTTTTCTTTCTTGATATTTCTCTTTATTCTTTTTCTTTTTTTCTAACTTTTCTTTTTTTTCTTTTCCTTTATTGTTCTTTCTTTCTTTCTTTCTTTCTTTCTTTCTTTCTTTCTTTCTTTCTTTCTTGACCTTTCTGTTTATTCTTTCTTCTTTTCCGATCTTTTTATTCTTTCTTTCTTTCTTTCTTTCTTTCTTTTTGGATATTTCCTTTTATTGTTCTTTCTTTTTTTCCCTTTATTGGGGTTTCTTTCTCTTTATTGTTCTTTCTTTCCTGGCCTTTCTCTTTATTCTTTCTTTCTTTTTCGACTTTACCCTTTATTGTTCTTTCTTTCTTTTTTGACATCTTTTATTTTTCTTTCTTTCTCTTTATTGTTCTTTCTTTCTTTCTTTCTTTCTTTCTCTTTATTGGTGCAGGACATATTGAAGACAAGAGGGACAAATAAAAGCGGCAAATAACCTCCATAACGAGCTTGTGTAAATGGTTGGTAGAACAGGGATTAGACGAGATAGTCAATAGACAAATACAAATAAGAGCTAAAAAGGACAGGAAGTTTTGGAGAGCCATAATCACCCGAGGGACACGGCACATAGAAGAAGAAATCGATATTTTTAATAATAATTACCAGTAATGATCTTTTAAATGATTTCAGACTTTACAAGTACACACCAAGCCCTTTGCATCTCTCTCTCTCTCGATATATATATATATATATATATATATATATATATATATATATATATATATATATATGTAAGCTCTGTACATAAAAATATGGCACCCAGTATTAATCTCACTTTATTTAGTAACGGAAATATGTGTTAAAATTTTTTTTTTTAAAATAGAAAGATGCTAACTCAAATTCCAGACACGTACTTTTCGCGACGCAACTAATATATAGGCATCACACACTTGATCTTAAGCAGGCAACCATGGAAAATAATTAACAATACTGAACAACAAACCTCTTAAAATGGCTAAAGATGTGGGCTAAAGCGCTTGTGACAATAGACCTTACGAAGAATATTAGAAAAACTAAATAAAAGATTTATCAATTTTTCCTTGTATCATATTTAATGAAATCTAGGAACTGATCTGCTTGACCCTCATGCGTCGAATTCGACGGGAGAGTCGAGTATATTCGGTTTATACGCTATTTTTACTTGGACTTTGATAACCAGATGCTTCTTTGTAGCTAAATGGTATAGCACGTCAGATCAAAAAACTGTTTTCGTGTTGGAAGACAGGTTCGATTCCTGTCGAACATTCAGTCCGGAAATTTAAATAATACTTTTTAATTAAACACAGAGAATCTACTTAAATAAATTATATCTATAAATATAACATATAAACAACAGAAAATATATTAAATAACTGTCGGACTTAATCCATATCATCATATAATATATTGAGGAATCGGTAGAGCCGAGTTGGAATTCCAGTGGAATCCATAGCATTTACTTACGTGCTAATACCCTTGGGAAAGATATATATCTTCTTCCCGTCCCAGGTAGGGGTAAATAGCAGAACAGACCGGGTTCTATAACCTTGGATGGCAACTGGTCTACCGCAGAAAGAAATGGCAACCTACTGCGGGAAAAAATTTGCCCCGTCAATCATGTATTGAAAGATACATGATCGCCTATACGTGTATCACGCATGGCACATAACTGACTGATATATATATATATATATATATATATATATATATATATATATATATATATATATATATGTTAAAAAGATAAAAAAATAAAAAAACAAATGAAAACTACAGACAAAAGTTCATTTTCTCCATCAAGACATTCATTTCTGTAGTTTAGTGCTAGCAGCAAGCAGAAATATTTCTCCTCCCGATGATGGCCATTTCGGCCGAAACTAGTCGAGGAATCTAAATGGAATATTATTAAAAAAACGAAAGAATATTAATCTACAACCCAGTGTGTCTGAGGATTTTAATTTTTTAATTTTTATTGTTCAAAATATATATATATATATATATATATATATATATATATATATATATATATATATATCCTGAATAATAATAAAATTTAAAAAATTTAAAATTTCAGACACACTGGGTTGTATATTAATATTTTTGTTTTATTTTTTAAATTAGGTTCCTCGACTAGTTTCGGCCAGAATATGGCCAACATCGAGAGAAAAGTTTTATAATTGTTAGTAGCAGTTAACTACGGGGGTGAATGACTGTCTCTGTAGTTTTCATTTGTTTTTTTTATCGTTAATTTTTGGGCATCCCTTGTATTGGTCAAAAGAGCTCTTTTAAGTTCTTTTTTGGGAGATTCATGAGTCTCAGATTTACCGCCTTCTGACAGCTTTGTTTGTCGCTGGGCAGGGTATGTGTGTGTTATGTGTATGTTATCTTTTAGTTTTTTTGTGAGGGGAGGTGACATGTGTATGTGTATATATTTGTATAAGTGCGTGTATGTGGGAGACCTCAACACCTCTGCAAGCATGTCTGTCTAGTGTGGTAGATATATATAACAAATTTAGTCCGATGACGTCCTGAAGGACGAAACGCTCCACAAATAAACCTTTCCCACTTTGTCATACAATTTTACCGATATATTATCCCATATTATTCTCGGTAAGAACTTGCTTTACTTTCTTGGCAATATAAGTAGTCAGTCCATCTGTCCGATGTTCGTCTACTAAGCCAGGTGACGTCACCTCGTTGGGTTATCTGTGTATTATGTAACGTGATGGCCCCCGAATAAAAGGAGGCAAAAGTGGAAGAAAGGAACTAATAAATTAATGGCGTTGTTGCTGTGAGGCACGTGCAGAAGAATAGAAAAGAAGAAGAAGAAGAAGAAGAAGAAGGAGGAGGAGGAGGAGGAGGACGTAATGAAAAGGGAAAGTAGAAAAAATAAAGAAAAACTAACAAGAAAAGAGAAAAGAAATGATGCTAGATGATGTGTGGTTCGCTTGATATCTGTTGATCACGCAAGCCGTGACCGGCTGGGATATATGTTGTGGCCTAGATTCCACGCTCAGTGTCATTAGTAACCGGCCGACCGACAGTCCAAACAGGCCGACGGCTTTCAGAGTCGTCGTCACAAGTTCACACACACGCGCACACTCTCTTTCTATCTCACACACATCCACTTACACACGCATGTGCACACACGTAGGTAGGTAGATAGATAGATAGATAGATAGATAGATATACTAACATAAACATAGAGAGAGAGAGAGAGAGAGAGAGAAAGAGAGAGAGAGAGCGAGAGTGAGAGAGAGATGTGGGGGGGAGACCGAGAACTGTGGACATACACGTGAACGCAAAACAGGACACACGAATGGACATGCACAGCTGGAGGTATGGGCACACACCTTCAAAGGTGCGGACGAACACATACAGAGACTCGAACACACACAGACACGCGCGCCACCGCACACACACACACACATAGAGATGCGCATAGATACTGCAGAGACGCGGAACTCACTAAGCTACACATACATAAACGAGAACACACACACACATATATATATATATACACCCCTACAGACAAACACACGGAAATAATGGTCAGCTATTCGTTTTTTTTTTTAGAACGTACCCATCTATTATGGTGGGTAGTTATCCCTGTTGCAGACGTCTGCTCGGCCACATTTATGTTTGTTCAATAATCAGAGAGTTCACGTGTAGTTTATACTACAACCATACCCAGAAAAAAATTACAGCTTCTGGGAGAAAGCGCATTATCTGTCGTGATCAATTATATATTCTGTCTTTTTACGATTGTTAGTCCTTTCTTCTTGCTTTCTTTTACTTTCTTTCTTTTGTCTAGAAGTTCTTGCAGTTATCTTTCTCTGTTTACTAGCAAAACGGTATCATCTCCATATGTTATGTCGTTAAAACTGTGTCCACCCATGATAAATTTTAGCAGGTATTCTATTTCTGTTAATATTGTCCCACGATTTAAATTGGATAAGTCCGGCGAGAAGGCGCATCCTTGTCTTACTTCTGTTTCTGTTTATCTGTGCTTGCTCAATTCATTTTCTATTTGCATTTTGGCGGTTTGGTACCAGTAAAAGTTCCGGATTATTCTAATATATTTCTCCGAATAAATTAAGTTTTCCTGGCAGTTTAATGTACTACTGGTAATAATTTCTTCAAAAATTTATTGCTGATAATAATGTTTTTTACTAAAATGTATTTACTAAAACCTATTTTTACACGTGTTGATCCCAGTTTGTGTGTTAACTATTTGCCCATAGCTAGGACCCTAACAGGTGCCACCACTCCAGGTCAGTGTGGACCTGGGAACACCAGCAATAAAGGGGTGGTTCCAGACTCCTGAAAACCTCCTGATCAAAGGTCTTGCTGTCGGATGTAGTTTATCGTCTTGCCCAGGACGAGCAGTTCTCAGTATTCGGCTCTTCTACACAGGTCTACAGCACTATAATCAAATCATGTGTGCAGATAGTACTGGTTGTTCGGTTCTAAGAATTTAGTTGCTGTACTCTCATGCCCCGAAAACAACGGGAGAGTCCAGTTTATATATATATATATATATATATATATATATATATATATATATATATATAAACTGGACTCTCCCGTTGTTATATGAGATATGGAGAAAAAGAAGAAAGAAATTCTAGTGTTTTTATCCTTGAATTGGGAACGCTACAAATTATACTAATGTTGGTTTAAAAAGTCGAATGTATGTGAAACATTTTAGAATGATAAATGTTTCCTATTTGTTCTTTATCTTATCACACACAGACACACACACACACACACACACACACACACACACATATATATATATATATATATATATGATTAGGGACACCAAAATTCAAGCTACCACGCTACCCAGGTTTCGGCCCTTTGGATTTTGTTGTCCCTGACTACACTTTGCTCTCTAAACCAAATCTTTCAGATTTGTATTGAGCGCTTTTTTGGGTTGCACCTTCTTAAACACGGCTGTTTACAGCTTCTTTTTACAATATATTATTTTATATTTTATATTTTATTCTAAATTGACACACACACACACACACACACACACACACACACACACACACACATATATATATATATATATATATATATATATATATATATATATATATATATATATCACCTGTACATATCACTCAATTAGCCGAACAGACAACTAAGTTTTATCATCTATTATAAAAAAGTTTACAACGGCCATTACAAATAACACCGGGCCTCATAAGTACACCCTATGTAAAAATAATATTGTCTGGATTCTCATGTCATTTAGGAGATTCCATCTCCCAAAAACAACATTAAATACTTACATTGGTCACACACACACACACACACACACACACACACACACACACACACACACACACACACACACACACACACACACACACACCACACTATCACGTAGACTGACCTGTCACTTGTCGAAATTAAAAAAAATATGAACAGTTTATGGATAACATAATACTAAACATTTTACCCGGAAGGTGGAAAAATATAATAAAATTTAAATAGACAGAACTTAGTTGTATTTTATCAAACTTATACATTTATATATATATATATATATATATATATATATATAAAAGTGAACATAGAAGTCAACACTTAGAGGCGACAGTCTGCTTCATGCTATATGCAATTGTCAGGCCTGACGTTTGCATATAGCATGAAACAGACTGTCGCCTCTAAGTGTTGACTTCTATGTTCACTTTTATATTTACACACGCTCTATCTCTGATATTGAGCACTTTATTCCATAAATATAGCACACCTTACGACTATATTTCTTTATATATATATATATATATATATATATATATGTTTGTGTGTGTGTGTGTGTGTATGTGTTGGTGTACAGGTGGTGTAATGGTTAGCAACCCAGAAGGCGAAATCGCCGAATTCCAGTCGTTCATTCCATTAGCGCAAATAAACTTGGGAAAGGTATGGATTCATCTCCTCTACAGTTATGGATTAAATAATAGGCAGACTGTGCTCGTGACAACCAATCTAGGAGAAGGACGCCCCCGGATTCAAAATCGTTTGTTATGGGATTAACAACTCCATTCCTTGAAAAAACTATTTGCTATGGAAACTGAAGCAGCGACGCGTAGCGGGCTGAACATGTGACTCTATAATACACAGTTGGAGTGTACAAAATTTGAGAGAGAGAGAGAGAAAGAGAAAGAGAAAGATAAAGAGAGAAAGAGAGAAAGAGAGAGAGAGGGATGAGGAAAGAGAGGATATCAGTGTGAAGATAGAAATTAACTTAGAATTGTGAGTGGAAGTTTCACGCTTGAAACAATGATTAGACCATGTGCTACTTCTCTTTGTGTAGAGCCGTGGTTCCAAAAGTCAGGCGTACGCCTTACAGGGGGCGGGGAATTTGATTTTTAAGGGGGGGCAATTCGAGAACGAGTTATTAACAGTCATTTTTTTCTCGTGTGTCCGTGTGAGTATGTGTGAGAGTTAATATATACGGTGCATATAAAGTATGCATTGATAAAAATATTTGTATGTATGTCCATGTGTGATTACGTATGTACTGTATAGATATTAGTAACGATTTTAAATAATTTCATTGACTTTGTAATGTTTTCAAAGAGTTATTTATGTTTTAATACTAGCGTTGAAAAAGTAGTCAAAACAACTAGATTTTGCATGTAAATCACTATGTAATTGAAAGCTTTATAAAACTTAAAATTTGTAATAAATCTTTGTCATAACTTATGAAACTGGTTAAAATCAATACATTTTGATTGATTTCATATCGATTTTCACTAATTTCATGGACTTTCAAATGTTTTCAAAGAGTTATTTATATTTTCAAACTAGCGTGAAAAACAATATATATTTATAAACTAATGTTAAATCATAATCCTACTGCATCTACATAGTTTCCAGTTCTTAAGGAAAATTGACGGCTTTTTAGGCTTCCACCAAATGAATAGGAGTTCACTTTTTGAATAATAAGAATTGTTGGTTACGGGGGTGGCGATCAGGTTTTTAGAGATGCTTAAGTAGGGCATGGCCAAAAAATGTTTGGGAACAACTGGTGTAAAGTCTATATATAGGTTATTAGGGGTTCATGTCACGTAGAGGAAGAAAGAAGGCGATTTTCACCATTTTAGTACGGAGCTAATGTTTTAGATTATTTCTAGTTTTGACTTTAATTTATTTATTTTATTTTTGTTTATTTTAACATTATTAAGAAGAGAGAACAATAAAAAAAATCAGGACTATAATCAGGATTATTCGGACTATTGTTCTCATCTTTGTCGCCATATTTATTACAACGTTTCGGCTGTTGTACGCTCCGGTCTTCCTCAGGTGGTTGGAATGACGAACTGATCCCTTTATTTCGCACACTGGGGCAGACTGTTCTAGTTCCACGTGCCATGTTTAACGGATGTCAGTTATCTCCTATTAATTCCCCTCTGCAAGTTCTCCACTGCCTTAACCGGGTATTGAACTCACACTCTTTTGGGCCCTGTCACTGATTAAATCTATAAAAAGGAAACTTTCGAAGAAAAGAGGATATCAAGTTAATTTATTGAAATTTTAATTTTTATCATCATCCTCACCACTTTCTATTATAGAATCAACATCTAACTTGTCATTAAACAAATTATCATTCACAATATTATCTTCGTCCTGTTCAAAATTATCTCCGGCCTTTTCATTCTTTTGCCAAAGGATGTCATCTTCAGAGCCATCCATTGCTGTGATGAGACAACACTTCTTGAAACCTTTTCTTTATATCGTCCTCACTGATGGAATCCCATTTTCAATATTATTTTACCCGCTTAGTTTCGATTTTATCTCTATCTATAAAACGCAGGATGTGTGTGTGTGTGTGTGTGTGTGTGTGTGTGTGTGCAACGAATGCACGGCCGCAATTTTCGACGCATTTGCACCAAAATTTACATGCACATGCTCCAAGTTAGCAAGAAAGCCAAGACCGACCTTGCATTTCCCAACTCCCATCGATAGTGGAAATAATCGATTTTTTCATGCTTCTACGGCAGTTTTCATGTAGTTTGCGGCCATTTTGTACTGGCCAGAGTGAGAGACAATTGCTGGCTGCCACGAATGGGTAGGAAGATTTTAGTGGCCAGCGTGAGAGCCAACAGCTGACTGACACGAATGTTAACTAGCATGCTAGCATGCAAAAAAAAATCGATAGCTGCATTCGTCACAAGTGGGAAAAATTTAAATCTGTATGGCACTTTACTCCAATTGGCTCATTCGCTTGCTTAAACTCAACGTTGATTCTGATTCCGCAGAACTGGGTTGGGCGAGAAAAAGTATTTATTGTGAACATTCTTTTTTCATTCGGTTTTTCCAGTTACGAGCCCTTTTTTAAAGCTGATCGTTTTGTGTTCATTTTGTTTAGTTCTTTTTTCGTAACAGATTTAATGTTTAGTATAGAGCTTAGAAAAAATTCGCATTGTGAGATAGGCAAGAAGTAAGGCATGTAGCAACATCAGCATGGCAAAGGGCACTCCTTTAAAGGCAAGGAAGGGCAAAAATATTTTAAGTGATAGCGATTGCTGTATGAGTCGTACGATTTTTGAATCAAGCCCGGGCAACGCCGGGCCATGCTGCTAGTTTTAAGAATAAAATCGAAACTAAGGCCGACAAAATGTCTTCGTAATTATTTTTGTTTTTTTGACAAAATTTATAGATGCGTATTATACATACGGATAGATATATTTCTTAATTTGTTTAATCATTTGTTGGGGTGCGTATTATTCACGGGTGAGCATTATTTTCGAGAAATTACGATATATTTTTTCTCGGTTTCTTTTGGTACTTACAGTTGTTTGGTATATTACATTATTTTGTAGGCAGTTAATGTTCAGTGGGTATTAGAATTGTTTTTGTAGTTATAGATCGGGGTAATTATGGTGTACTGACGATTTTTATTTCGTGCGTGTGTGTGCTTTTAATTATTTATAGAATGTTATCGTTCAGCTATAGCTAGGTTTTAGAGTATTTCTGTTGAATACTTTATTCATATTTTTCAAAATAATATTCTTTGTTAATGCACTTCATACGGTGGGGTATATTCATTACATACATGAAAATTATAATTATTATTGATCGGTTTTATTTCTTTCGCTCGAAATCTCTCTTTTTAAAGTTTTACAAAATCCTTCCTGAAACATGCTTGCACCAACTGTATCATTATTGTAAGTTTAAGAGATCCAATGCCTAGCTTCATTTGCTCTTTTGCTCCAGTTTAAACATTAGAATTAAAGTATCGAATTTGAGTTTGCACGAAAAACCTATTAAAAAAAAAGAAAGATTTCTGAAAGATTGTGAACCAATGATAATAGGAATTTTTGTATCAATCCAGTTAACTAATAACCAACATTTATTTATTTATCAGTTGCTACTTCCCCCTTAATCTGACTTATTTCTCGCCATTTATTATGAACCGGAGCATGCGTATTTAGCGCCTGTCACTCACTTGTTGATAACCCTCTAAATTATGTTGCCCCCACTCACCTCTGTTTTATTTTTCTTTCACCCTTTTTCCATGTACCATACCCCCCCCATTAAGATACAATCAGTTCTGCCTTAGATCTTTTAAATTCTGCTTAATTAAAAGATCTAACACAGGGCAACGTCGAACCTGGTGACTACCTAGATGTGTGACCGCCTTGGGAATACCAGGTACTGTAAGGCTGGATGTGCGCGTGGTGTAACGCATAACGGCCCAGAATTGGAAATAGAAGAACCGAGTTCCAATTCCAATCAAGTTCGTCATATTCGCATATGCAAACACCCTTTGGAAACGTATGCATCTAATTCTTCTCTCCCACTAGCTATAGGGTAATTAGTAGTTACAGTAAATCATTATTCTCTCTAAAAACTCTTACAATGTAAAAATATTTTCTGGCTTCAAATAACCTTCAAAAGGTTGATAAGCCGTAAAAAATAAGTCAATCATTAGCTCTTTTAATGTGTATGAAAAAAATTCCAAGAATTTGCTACGAATGGTATCGAAGAATGAAGATAAATTGATTATATTTCTAAGAGTGGTTATTTTCACTTTGTCTACCAACTTGATGATCTGTGATGTGCATTATACAGGGTGAGAATGTTTTAATTTGAGCTGAAAGTTTTTGAGTCCATATTGCAGTCAAAACAAAATAAAACAACTGGAAAAATATCTATATTTATTTTAGGTGGATTGATACTTCTGTTGATTTCAGCATACCTTATATTTTCCCAAATCAGCTTTATTCGGTGTTTTACTGCAACTTCTTGGTGATTTTCGCAAGACAACCAAATATATTAGGAATTAGTCACGTGATTAGTTTTCTCAGCGTTTAATTGGCTGTTAAGTTGTGGTTATACTTCGTTTATTGTCAGAGAAACAGATCTCTTGAGGTTGAATTTAATGTTCGTTTTTTCCTTATAGAAGAGAATGTAACAGAAAAGAGAATGGCTCTAATTAAAATTAATTATGTTTTATTTTAGATTTATGGAAATTTAATAATGAAATTGAAATCTAGCGATTCTTGATTCTTTTGTGAGGTGATTGATTATTGGCCCTAAACTATTCAGAAAATATTCTTAGTGGTGTATTCTGTGTATTAAAGAATCTTTTATCGACCTATTTGTCTTCTGTCATTTTGTTGGCAAAGTCCTAAAATCTCTAACCAATTCCAAATTGGTTAAGCATCTCACCTAGCAAGGTTTTCTTTCAGACAAACAATATAGCTTTCGCTTCTCTAGGTCGCTTCTCTAGGTCAATGGTTATTGCTGAAAGGTCTGTCAGGCTGAAACTGGGGCAAAAAAATGGCTTGTTAATTTTAATGTCTCCAAAACGAAATTTTTTTGTTTTAGAGAACATTTTAGCCTTCCATAATGATAACATACAGGTTTATTTACCCGGTCGCCCCACTGTAGACGAGATGTGACACAAAGTCGAATTTAAAGTGGGGAACCAAAGTGCCTAGACTCCAACCAAAGATCAAAATTTACCCAGCCCCCACCACCGTAATGGCGGGACAGAGTACTTTTCTGGTCTATTTTTCGCAGCCAAGCCTCTGTCCGTAGATAGAGACCCGATTGTGTTGTGATCCCGGGCCAGGTTAAACTCCTGTGCCATGATAACCTCCAGGGAAGTGACTCCTTGTACCTTTTCAGGCTAACGTTTTGCAATGACTTGAAATGGAACGATAATATTCAGTCAATTTCTAGGTATATTACTAGAAAAGTTGGTTTACTGTGCCGTGCTTGATAAATTTTCACTTACATTGAATATTGCTACCGCATCGGGTCTGGTGCTTCTGTTATGTATTTAGAGACGCTTGATAAATTATGAAGAAGAATCTGCAATGTTTTCGGTTCTGAGATGGCATCTCGACTTTCGCCATTTTCCCTTCGCTGTAACGTAACTTCATTATACATTTTTATGGTAATTGTTCTGACGAGTTTTCCTCTTTGGTACTTAGACTTTACGAATTTAAGCGCAGTACTAGTTTGGCAGCTAGGTCTCATAAGTTTTACAGTTGAAATTGATAGATGTAACCATAATTTTATGCTAACAGTTTCCTTTCTCGCGCTTCCTGTTTAGGGAACGGTCTTCCGGCTTTTTGCTCTCCAGTCATTTTCGGTCTACTTAATTCGTTTTTTATTGTCTCCTCAATAATAGTTGCATGGTTTATAAGCCAGCCATAATTTACCGACTATCTAATGCCTGGAAGAATAATACTTTAGCTTTATGCTGTATATTGTGTACTAATATTAGCATTAGTGTAGCCATTAATACATTAACACTGAATGTGAATATAGAAAAACGAGATACACGCCCGTAACAAACAAAACATTTAATAAGGCAAAATAAAACTTACAAGCACGTATTAAAAAGACTTACACATGTCCCAAAACAAATGTTTGTTCATACTGTCCAAAGGCCGAGAATGTTTAACAGAACAACGAATAAAGAAATAGCATACCAGCATTATGGCTTTTGACCGTCCGTAGTTAGGTGAATCAAAATTACTTTTTGTTCTTTACTATAGGTTGTGCACTTGTCCATCTTCGACGTGTGTGGACGCGCCCTGGTGGTTAGGAAGGTAATAATTGTTCCTCAAACGGAAGCAACGAAAGAAGGGATTAAGAATTCTTCTCTCTAAAGGGACTGAACTCCCATGCGCTCAACCCAAGGGAGAACAACTTTTGTCTCCCTACAATATTTTTTTTCTCTCATATTCTTTCACAGTCAGTAACCCCTTGTGTCATTAGTGCCTTGTTTGGGTTAAAAAAAAAAAAGCAGAAAGAAAGAAAGAAAAGAAACGGAAGTGCCAGCGACGGCCATTTTTTTTATTTTACTGGATTTATCGTTTGAATGCTTTTTCGAATAATTATTTCTTTTTCTATCGATCAACAAATACAAATACTGAGGCGATTAATTTATTTACTTCAATCTCTTCCCCTATTCGTGCTTGGTTGATACGGTGAGCTTATTATTTTTCAAATAATCTTTCCCGAGTCACGAGACTTTTGTTCCACGTTTATTAAACTCGGAATGTTTATCGTAAGCGACACGCTTATTTAATAAATAACAAAATTCTAACTGACAATGTCTGTTCCAGATAGCACGTCAATTTGGTACACAACAGTATCACGTGAAATACTTGCAGCACGGACAAAATCCTGAAAAGAAATGTTGATTCTCGATTTGAGTGGATGACTGTTGTCTGTTCGAATCCAGAAAAATGTATCGTCTTATTTGTGTCGTTTCGAATATTCTTTATGGCGAATGCTATCACGTGTGGTTCATAAAACAAACAAAGCACAAAGCAATTAACTCCTTGCCGTCGGTGCAAAAACAAAACAGTACAATTGAGGATTTATTCGCAACCCACAAAACCCAGTGATGCATATTTTAAGGATAGCCAGAAACTGCTTACAGAGCTTTTTTCAACCGACACGAACTCATGAAAGCTGGAGCTTGCTTATTTCATAGCGCTGAACAAATGTCAGTTGCATTTGTCGGCAAGTGTTTTTTTTTTTACACTTTTAAAACATTTATCTTCTACTTGGGAGTTTGAAACGTTTTTGACCCAGTGACGAATTTGTTTGCGGCTTCTGAAATGAGAGCATATAGAACAGAAGAAGAAAACTCCTCTCATTAAATACGTTCAAAGTGGGTCTGGCGAAGGAATTTGGATCAAGACCAAATCGACTTGCTTGTACCGAGATCAGGGACAACTTTATAACGGAATCGGAGACTAATGTATTTGCTTGTATCAGAATCTAGGACAAGTCTACTTGCTAATACCGGGATTAGGGAGAAATCTTTTTGCTTGTATCGGGATCAGGAATAAATCTACTTGCTTGTACCGGGAACAAAGGCAAGTTTACCTGCTTGTACCGGGATCAGGGTCTAATGTTCTTTGTCGAAATTATTTTTAAAAGTTGCCAGGTGATCTAACAAGTCTTTGTAATCATATGGCTTGATTTATATATATATATATATATATATATATATATATATATATATATATATATATATATATATATATGTCCCAGAACATTTTGAACCGGTATTGCATACTTTGGAAAATATACCTGTGAAGCTATATGTCGAATTCAATGTTACACCTCCTTTTATAAAAATCTGATCTGTGCCATTAAATTATGGGCCTGTATAGCCATAACAGATGCTCGTTGCCATCAGCATCTAAGGCATAACTTTTTGGGCAAAGTTCCATTATATCTCGAGACCGACGGGTGCCGCATATAAAGTCAGTACCTTTTTTTTTTCCAAGTGATTTCCTTCAGAGGACCAGTGTTGAAGAATAAGCTACAGAGATCGGATATCTGATGTTTTTTAAACGAGAAGTGAACTTCATTTTGGAAATAGACAATTATCCATTTCGAAATACCAATGAATCATGTTATAGTCATGAGATAATAATAATTTACTGACATACGTCCTCAGTAAAAGGATGAGCCCGAAGTACGATTTGCAGGTCGGGAACGCCTAGAATCAAGCAGACGCGGAAGTTTAAATATCTGGGAAGGGCTTTGACTGAGGACGGTAAGTGCGACACTAAGATCAGTAGAGGTACTGGGATATCAAAGGACGCATTCCAAAAGCTGGGTAGAATATTGCTAAACAGGAGGATTTCGTTGGTAATAAAGAAAAGAATACTGAGCTGTTACGTGACATCTGTCCTTTACGGCAGCGCATGTTGGGCGATTTCCTCAAAGATGAAGAAGAGACTCGAGGTGACAGAGATGTGGTTCTACAGAAGGATGTTGAGGATATCATGGACCGAGCGTGTGAGCAACGATGAGGTTTTAGAGAGGTTGCAAACAAGAAGAATGTTTATACTTAACACCAGGAAGAGGCAGCTGAAGTTTCTGGGGAACATAATGAGGGCCTGGAGAATCTGATACTCACAGGTTGAATAGAGGGAAAGAGAGACAAGGGAAAACAACGCTTGATATATCTGGAAGCAAGTGGATGACAGAACGTGGTCTAAGGGAGGTAAACGAAGGAAAGAACTTGTTGAGAGCTGCAAGGGATAGAAGGAGGTGGAAAGGACACGGCACATAAAAAGAACAAAAAGAATTAACCCAGATTTTGTTTGGGGGTGAGGAAGAGGTAGATGCATCCGTTTCCAAAGATCATTTGCGTAAGTGAATAAAATGAACCCGATTGGAATTGGAACTCGGTTTTAATTACATTAGGAAATTGAATTAACGTGTATTTAGCGATTCTCTTTGATGAAGAATCACAAAAAATGACAACACTAAACGCTAAAAAGGTTAATTTTGTGCATACCAGATGTTACTTGAAATCTCTCATCACTTCCAAAGTACTATAGGACAGTTGATACTAATTAAATATAGTGTTCCAATCATAAAAATAAGGAATTCTCTTGAGGAAAGGATGTTTCTAGATTGGCATTCTTCAGACCCTCTTTAAGCCGTTACACTTATTAGATTCGGAAGATTTGAGTTTTCATTTTTTTTAAAATCATTTCACCCCCGAGCATGGTAATAAAGCCACTAAGACGCAAGGGGGGTTACCTAGTGGAAAAGAATATGAGAAAAAGAAAACAATATTAAAGAGAGCGAGAACAATAAAAGAACAAGAATTAAGAAGACAGATGATAACGATAGACATTGCACTGAAATTTTTGAAGATCAAAGTTGACTGGATTGCAAGAAACCAGGAGAGAGTTCAACAAGCGAGAAGTGTGAGAGAAGAAACTCTTAGTATAACAGTATGGTAAAATCTACCAACTTCGACAGTAAAATGACGAGACCTAACAGCCAATCTAGTCACTTCGCTTAAATTCATAAAGTCTTGCTATCGTAGACGAATGTTCATCAGAACAATTAACATGAAAGTATTTATAGAAAAGGCTACGCTACGCCGGTGGGAAAGTGACTGAAGCCAAGATATCAGATTCTTCTTTGATTTTTATCAAGTTTCTCTAAATATATAGCAGAAGCACCAGACCATATGTGGCATCAATATTCGCAGCATAGACGAATGATAGACTTGTAAATGTGTAAGATAAGATTCTGTCAAGAAAAAAATTGTCTAGCACGACATAGTGAACGAATTTTCTTAGCAACAGTCTTAACAATTAATTCAATATAATCTTTCCACTTCATATCAGCGTAAGAATGTTAGCCTGAAAAGGTACAAAATTCAATTTCTTGGAGGTTAGCATCAGTCATGCTGATAGCAAAAAAGCTTCTCTAAGACGGTTAAAAGAAAGTCATTTCGTTTTGGAGTGTTAAAATTAACAGGCCGTTTCTTGCTCCAGTTAACAACAGATGGTAGGTTATTTTTAAGATTATCTGGCAAATTGATCTTATTGAATCAATCAGATTTACCATTAAATGAGAAGTAAATAGTTGTTTCATCAGCATAGATACCCAGTTGAAGATGGTTCTATTCGTAATATCGATATGATTTAAAATCGATCACCGACTTTTACAGAGTTATCGGAAAATTAGCTGTTTGTTTACAAACTGTCAAATTTGAAATTGTGTTGGTCATTATTATCTGCATTTATTTTTACAAAAGAATTTCTTTTCAATAAAAGCAATTAATTCATTAATATGCTTGTTTAGTGGCATATCAACTCTTTATGGGTCATTTAGTGCCGAAATTTATTTACGGGAGCATTAGTAATTTCATTTACGAAAATGTACTGCTGGTGACATTTTTTATATTTTTTTTATAAAAATGTTTTGCTAGTATATTTTTTCTATGGAAATGTATTGCTGATATAAAAATTTATTTTTGTGCTTTCATAGTGTTTTGACCCCAGGTTATATTTGCTTATAGTTGGGACCCTAAAAGGTGCTAACAACCCAGATCAGGGTAGACCTGGGAACAGCAGCAATTAAGAGGTAGTTCCACGCACCTCAGAACCTCCGGATAAGCGGCTTTGCTGCCGGATGTAGTTTATCATCATATCCAGGACGGAATAAAGGACAAAAGGATATATATATATATATATATATATAGTCTTAAAGTGTGCTATATTTATGGAATAAAGTGCTCAATATCAGAGATAGAGCGTGTGTAAATATAAAAGTGAACAGACTGTCGCCTCTAAGTGTTGACTTCTATGTTTACTTATATATATATATATATATATATATATATATATATTTGAGAGAATATTTTAAACAAGCGACTGTGTAACTTTTTTTGCCGAAGATATATTCTCATTAAAGGAGAAACATTTTGAAAAGAGCTACATTTTTAATTAAAGAGTTAAATATTTGCATAAATGAACAAAATTATATAAAAAAAAAAATATGTAGATATTAATTACAATTAAAAACTAAGTGTAGATAACTCTGTAAAATTTTGGGATCAATTTGAACATGAACACCTACATCGATAACAAAATCAATATTTTTCGATTCTGGCAAATATCGTGACGAGGAATTTCTAACCGCTCGTATCTAAGTACGCTGGTCTACTAGGGCGGCTAGCAAATCCCTGTTGCAGACGCTTGCCCAGGTACACTTGTGTTTCTTCGACACACAGAGAGTCCATTTTGATTTATACTGTAACTATGCCGAACGGTGTATGGTAGTGATGGCATTATTTGGTGTGATAAACACTCTGAACATGGCCAGTACGCTCAAACCCTCGGTCACAATGACTTGTGGCTTCGTGCTAACACAATCGCCAACGGCTCTCAAATAGTTCCGTCTACTCAGTTTCCCTCATAAGGCTTGGGTTAATCCATGGTTTGGTTTTCAGGCGCATTTCAAAGGTACCGCACGCAGGGATCGCCTCCTCCAGATCGATAACTTCAAGGTCGCCTTCCTGACAAATCGATCATGATAAGATTCGAGCCCGGGTTTCATAGTCGGAAAGCAACCGTCCTAACCTCGTGCTCAAATGAGGATATCTAAAGAATGGCAATCTACAGAAAAATTCCTTCTTTCTTTTTCACGATTGGACCAACAATTGATTTAAAGAATCCCTAAAATTGTTGTTGACATTCCCATCGTTGGTGAAATAATATAATGATAATCGCCGTTTAGTCTCAAACATTTTACAAGAGACAGGAATACACTTTTGGTAAAAGCGATAAATATAAGTTAAGAAAATTCTTCTGTCACTTTGGTCACAGAATTGACTCAGTAATGATTCATGAATATGGATTGTGATGTAAAGGATTACGGCTCGAATTGATAAATCGCAGAGCTGAGTTCGAATTCCAGTCAGGTTCGTTACATTTACTTACACGAAAATACCCTTGAGAATTCTATAAATCCATCTCTTCACCGAATCTATTGGTTGAATAGCAGGACAGATTGTGTCCTATCCCGTTGGGTGTCTAACAGTCTACAGAAGAAAGAAACGGAAACCTACTGTGGGGAAAATCTTCTGCCTTGTCAAAGAGACATGATCGCCCACGGGTGTATCACGTACGACAATTAACTGATTAGACTGAATGATTTATCCGACACAAAACAACAAATATGTCAGAACTGCGTACCCGTTTATCTCTTACTGACTCACTTTCCATCCTTGATAGACTTGAATATCGTTTACGTAGTCTTGTGGTGGAAAGATTGTTCTTCATTCTTCAACCAATTTCTCAGTCTCAAAGTTGCAATTGGAATCCCCTTGAAAATTTTTCAAATGAACTCGATTTTTGAGTTCCACCAGTTCAAACCTTTACGTCTAGGGTACGCTATGCTACTACCACCGGATCAAACACTCTCATTGCCTCCGTATTCCAAAATTAAGAAAAAGTTCCAGTCAGACAGCTTTGTCCCAAGAACATATACTTTGTGGAAGAGATTACCGCAGGGATGCTTCTCTGAACCTTACAACCATAACCTCTTCAAGACAAGGTTCAATCATTATCTATCCTCCTTATTCTCCTAATCTTCACTTCCTAACTTCTCCGTCCTCGGTATAACGATAAATTACATCCGCGTCCTGGGTAAGACGATAAACTACATCCGCGTCCTGGGTAAGACGATAAACTACATCCAGCAGCAAGGCCTTTGATCAGGAGCGTTTGAGGAGCATGGAACCACTTCTTAATTGCTGGTGTTCCCAGGTCCACCCTGGCATAGGGTGGTAGCATCTGTTAGGGTCCCAGCTATGGGCAAATAGTGAACCAGCAATACTTTTTTTTTTTAAATTATTCCCAGCAATACAATTTTGAAGGAAAAATATTACCAGAAACAGATTTTTGACAAAACAAAATATTACCAACACTAAAAAATGTTGTCGGAATTAAATAATACATATTCTATTCACACGAATCTATCATAAAAAATGTTGTCGGCATTAAATAACACATTGAGGTTGATGGGCCGTAGAGCAAAATAAACCAAACCAAACCTACCTTCTTCTTTTTCACTCATATCAGACACCTCATTCATTATAACGATTTTAACAATAACAATCTAGCTTGAGTGGCTCTCGAACATGAAAATTTGCGTTTGAACAATGAAAAAAGCTGTTAATGTTAGCTAAAGTTTTAATACGCTGCGACCCCAAGCATGTTCTTAGGATGACTGTTGAGGCTACTCCGGTTGTCACTGACGCTGTAGGTGGGCATCCAGTGAGGTCGAAATCAACTTCAGGTGTAATATTCCGTGAGACTAGCATGTTCCCCCACTTTACATCATGCGCCCAAATTGACTTCACGAATTTAAGCATAATACTAGATTGGCATTTAGGTTTCATACTTTTATTATTGAAATTAGCAAGTGTAACTGTAAATTCTATTCTAATAGTTTCTTCTCTCGCACTTATCGTTATCCTGGTAATGATAATCTACAAAAGTTGTCATCTTCTCTATCTTCGAATTGTGTTCGTTTTATTGTTCTTTCTGCTGGCTGTATAAAACCGCTTTCTAAGACCGACGCTGGACTGACGCTACAGATTCACAAACAAAGAACTGTATCAAATGATATAAACTACATCACTTGAGGACTACCAACGGCAGCAACAACTAAAATGGATATCACATGTAACCCATAATAAAGATGTTGACCTTCCTACACTACTTCGAACAAGCCGTTAGGTAGGAAACCCCCGTCAATACTGGAAAGAGCGATAACAGCTACTTGACTTGAGAAACTTATTTTCTTGAAAAATTGTTTAAGAGAAAGACTTTATAAGTTTCAATTGATAGCAGCGTTGGTTGTTTGGTCAATGAATGTTGAATGTTTCCTTATAAGGAAACGGCTAATATTACCATTAGCAATTCCATTTCTCCTCGGTAAGTTTTTCTCGGTTTCCTTCACTTAATTGTCATTTCTCCTTCGTAACTCCTTGCGTCTTAGTGGCTTTACCGCCTTGCTTGGTGTGAAATGATTAAAAAATAATTGAGGTTAACCACAAGTACGAGTTCTCCAGTAAGGATTGAACTCATTTCAGTAGATATATTCCGTGGAATGAGCTTCCTGGTCCGTGCTTCTCTGTGAGTCATTTACATGCAGCATAGTGTGACATGTTGTGATGATCGAGCACACCTCTCTAGGCACCTTCTATGAAACTAATAATAATGACTGGATACTCGTTTTCTGTCTGTTGGTTAGCCAATCCCTGTTGCAGGCGTCTGCTCTCGCATATTTGTGTTTGTTCACCTGAGACCAAAAAGAAAAAAAGAAGACAATCTGTGGTTTATACTACAACTCTGCTGAGCGGACCATAGTTACAGTTTCCCTGGAGAGGGTGCATAATCTGGCGCGATCAGTAGACTCAAACCCTAGAGCACGATGTGAGGAGACCTCGTGCCAGTGCAACCATCGACAAATTTCACTCACCAAAATTTGGGTCAATCCTTGATGTGGTTTTCAGCTACTATCTCCATAACAATGACATCAATGAGTTTTCTTCACGACAAGTCAACCATGATGAGATTTGAACTCGGGTCTCATGGTCGGAAAGCAAACATTCTATTCTGTCAGGCACTCATATACAGATTTCGGTAAACTTAGATCTTCGTTTCCAAACTAAAGCAAAACAAAACAAAAACTAAAAAAACTAAAAACAAAACACACACATCGCCTCCTTTTAAAACAATAAACATTGCTAAGGAGTGAAGGTAGTTAAAATAATAGCGGTGTCAATGGAAAAACCGTCCTTTAAACACTGTATTGTTTTTTTGGTCACGAAGGTCCATGTTTGCCTGAATGTCTTTACTTAGCTGGAACTCTCCTCAATTACACACCTGTATCTGATTTTCATTCGAAGTCTTTTATATATTAAAGATCACGTTTAATATTTATTTAATAATAATAAGAATAAGAATAAGAAGTATAATAACATACAAGTTACTTTAAAGCATCTGGTCTAGTGCTTCTGCTATGTATTTAATGGTTTTTTATATGAAAATCTTCATCATTATCGGTCAGGACCTGGCATCTCAGCTTTAGTCACTTTCCCACCTTCATGACATTGCTTTTCTGTGCATTTTCTATAATTATTTTCACTAGAAAGACCCGCGAAAATTTCATGGTTTTCCTGTTTTAAATTTCTGACGAATCTTTGATTCTTCAGATAATGATTGAATAAACATTAAAATACCCGTAGAAATTCCCCTATCACATATTTTGAGCTTAACAACTTTAACAAAATATTGCAATACCAATCATAAATATGAATGTTAGTTGTTATTTTAAGAAGTAAGGGGGTACAAATGAAAAGTTTTGGAACTGACAACTTTTTTTTCATTTCATGGAAACGGACGTTAAACACTTTTATATTTCTGTCTTTCTAGGCAAATCTCTTTTTTCCGAACATTTCAGTTAATAATAATTTAAAAGTAATTCAGCAGTCGATGTTATTTTATTTATAGTAACTGTTTTTTTTTCTTTTTTGCCTTACTCGATCTCCGTCGTTCGATACTGTACGTCTTAAAAAACTTTTATTGCGGTCGCCATGACACCTCGCCTTTTGGCTGAGATCAAAGTGTAGTATCTGCTCTTATCTAATCTAATAATTCTCTCTTTACATTTACCTTCTATTCTTTCTTCTTTCCTCTTGCATTTCCACACTGAAATCAACTAATATTTTGTTCGCTTTTCCGCGCGGTCAAAACGTGGAATAGTCCATTATTTATGAGGTATTAACAGGACGTAACAGTCGTGCTAACTAACGAAGCAATGGACAAGCACAATTATAATTAGATGATAATTCTTCTGATGAACTTTCCTCCCCTTGGAACTTAGACATTACGAATTTAACCACAGTATTATTTTGGCGGTAACCGTAAGTTCTATGCTGCCAGTTTCTTCTTTCGCCTTTCTCGTTTGTGGAAATCTCTTCCGGTTTTTTGCATTCCAGTCAACTTTGGTCTTAAAATATTTAAATGCAATATCAATCGTTATCTTCTGTCTTCTTAATTCCTGTTCTTTTATTGTCCTCTCTCCTTAATAGTGCTTTCTTTTTCTCATATTGTCTCTTACTTAGTAACTTAGTTTTAGTGGTTTTATTGCCTAGATTGGGGGTGAAATGATTAAAAAAAAAAAAAATTCAAGAGAAAGAGACGAGCCTGAATCTGACGCCAATCGTTTTCTTTAACAGCGTCATGTAACTTCTAAATAAAAGTTTTGAGATGTCTATGGACGTTTGCATATGATCTAACACAATATTAAATCAAACCTTTTTTTTTTTTCTTATGATGAATGGTTTTGGGGCACGCATGAAATACTTCTATGTAAATCAATACAAATATGCAATGGACGAATTTTTTATTTATTATAATAAAATATCATCTGTCTACATTGTTATTTAAAAAAAAAAAGGCAACTCTCTTTGTCATTCAGAAAATGAATATTAAACGAGTTTTAACTATCGTTTATATAAATAGTATCAGTGCGATCCCTCAAAGGTTTTTCTTCGGTAGAGGCGGTGTAAAAGTGTCTGCTGTATTGTTGGGGGAGTGGCGCGTTTATTTACCAAAGCGGGTACAACTAATAATAAACAAATACAACAGAGACCCAATCTAAGTCGACGATCAAAATCAATCTATAGCATAACAAATACAGTACGCGATCTCTTTCTTTCTTCATATATATATATATATATATATATATATATATATATATATATATATATATGTGTGTGTGTGTGTGTGTGTGTGTGTGTGCGCGTGTGTGTATAGGCGGATGCAAAAATAGTTATGCAGTAATGAAAAACAAAGTTCGCATAAAACTTATTGTACTGATTATACAAACATATCAGTATAATACTGATAATATCATTATAATAATGGCTATATACCTACTTTTGCACCCCCGTATATACCGAGTGTAACAGAAAAATTGTCTAAATCGTGTAACAGAAAAATTGTCCAATTGTTAGATTAAGTTTTGAACTGTTGTATCTTAGAAACGATTAAAGACATCTTACTGAAATTCTCCGAGATTTTTATAACACTATTGGACTTTACTTTGAGCAAAAGGAATGTCTAATTACTCTTCAAGTGAAATCAATCGCAAACAAGAAATGCCATGTTCATTATTAGTTAATCATAATTAAGAATCCGAAGCTCATCAACGATTGAAATAAAATTCATATATATATATATATATATATATATATATATATATATATATATATATATATTATAACAGGAATATTTTCCAACTTATTCAAGATGATCTTCATCCTCTCTAATTGTCTAACTTTATGTCCTTGAGTAACAATGTACCTCACACGTTTCACGTACGATTTCATTTTCAAGTCTTTTCACTACTCTTTGAACTGTCATAGCTGAAACTCCTCTCACGTGCCAATCTTATAGATTGAGTTGGATCTTTTCTAATTGATATCTTTAGCTCTAAGTTGAAATGATGACCCCTCTTCCTGTTGTGACCTCCTGATCCAGTTTCCCTCTCTACTGATCAGGCTTTTTATTTCTTATTCTTCATTCTCTTGATGGGTTTTTCTCTTATTCTCCATTCTCTTGATGGTTCTTGAATGGACTTTGAAGATGGAAGCCAGAGTATAAATGTTGGCACCATTACTAAATTCCTGAATGATTTTTCCTCTCACCATTGCTCAATTGAGAAGACAGATTTTAAACAGTTCCCTTACTACCTAAGTTAACCCAAAAGTGGTTTTCAGCGATTCTTACGACAAGCGGTATCAAGATGGATAAATGTCTTATCTGAAAATCTGTAAAAAAAGAAACTCAATTAGTTTAGTGTTTTTTTTAGATATTAAACATTTTGTGGGATGGACAATTACGCTGTAACACGATTTGGACAATTTTGCTGTTACACCCGGTATATGCTTACATTACATGACTCATTGGTACTACGAAACTCAACAATTCTCTCTACCTACCCTGATGATGACTTAAGAAAGTCGAAAGGTTAGATCATATTTTATGTACTATTCTTCCGAAATGAACTTCGGACAATTTCTGATGGTGTTTCAGTCATGTCTAAGAAGAATTATTCGTAATTTGGAAAAGTCGATCAGTAAAATTAATCGACACAAAATGTCTATTGAGTTAATAATAATAATAATAATAATAATAATATATATATATATATATATATATATATATATATATATATATATATATATATATATATTGTTTAGTAATTGTAATGATGAATGTATCATCCTAACTATTAGTCATAAGTGACTGTTAAAATAAATTTGGAGTACACGAAAATACCTTAGTCTAAGGTACACTGTGGATTAAAAAAACTGGTGTCCTTCATAATAACATCACGAATAACAAGGTAGAAACTTTTGGAAGTACGTTGCTCGGTTTTAACAGCCGCCATATTGACCTGCCTTTGCAGCAACATCCTTTGATCGCTGTAAAACGTTTTGATTGGGTAAAAACGTTTGTCTAATAAAAAGCAGATTCATAAATTCATTGAGATTTATTGCGTACCAAAATCTGCAGAATTTTACTAAAAACGAAGAAGAGCTGGACTGATAAGAGTGACAAATCATTATAAGCAATGGTGAATATATCATTCAATCAAATATAACTTTATTTGACGTTTTTGTAAGTTGATAAGCAAAAATAGAAATTATGTATAACTCAATGCACCCGCGAGCACATCCAACATATTGTGAAACACAGAAAGCAATTCCCGAAAGAGTTTGCTGAAGAGGCACACCAGACAAAGAAAGACCAATGATAAAACGACATCGCATTATATTATATATCATAATATATTCCGGTGTACTGTTGACCGACCACTACCAATGGTTTCATACATAGTCATACATGTGGTCCTCTAGTAATTAGTAGTTGTCGTTGATACGGGCATTTTGACCCCGATCGAGTAGCTCAAAATGTTACACTGAGGAGAGTTGCCTTGTTCATAACATGTAAACACCGGTTAGACTCAGTAAGGTAGGATAAAATACCCATGCGGTTAAAGATAGGAAAACCGGAACATCATTTCGAAAAAAAAAAAAAAAAAAAAAATCAAAAAACAACAAAATAACATCAGAATAATTTGCACGTGTGACCAAAAGGAGCACAATGGCATGGGAAAAATTAAACCCTCGGCAAACGATAAAATCAAAAAAGTGGTCGAATCCCTGAAGGTAGTGAGTACCCCACCAATTGTGAAATCATTGGTAGCGGTCGGTCAAGAATATGCAGGAATATATATATATATATATATATATATATATATATATATATATATATATATATATATATATATATATATATTGTTAAATATAACAGACACCAAATGTCTATCATGTTTGAACATAATAGACATTCGTTAACTATATATTTGAATAATGATCTGCCGCCCTAACACACACACACACACACACACACAATCTCTCTCTCTCTCTCTCTCTCTCTCTCTCTCTCTATATATATATATATATATATATATATATATATATATATATATATATATATATATATTGAACAATAAAAAATTAAAATCTTTAGACACACTGGGTTGTAGATTAATATTCTTTCATTTTTTATTATTATTATTATTATTATTATTATTATTATTATTATTATTATTATTATTATTTCATTTAGATTCCTCGACTAGTTTCGGCCAAAATGGCCATCATCGGGAGGAGAAATATTTCTGCTTGCTGCTAGCATTGAACTACAGAAATGAATGTCTTGATGGAGAAAATGAACTTTTGTCTGTAATTTCCATTTGCTTTTTTTATCTTTTTAACATGAATAATTTTAACATGAATATATATATATATATATATATATATATATATATATATATATATATTACTTAAACGTTATTTTTAGTGGATACTCGTATTTGAGTAGACGATCTGTTTATTTATTAAACAGCATATTTATTTTTGTCTACCGGACTTACTAAAATAAAATAAAAAATGGGATCTTCGGAAGGATTCAAACCAGCGTCCCCTTAGGAGAACCCGTCGTCAAGTCCGACGTGTTATAAACCTCGCGGCGACTAGGTGTCTTGATGGGCAAACAAAGTTGAATACTGCCTTTAAACACAGATTTTTGCCCGACTCTCAAAATAGACATATACCTCCGTTTTGTACCTGAACGTGAACAAAGCAATTTCTAAAGAAAGGGATGATTTTTTTAAATTTATTAATCGGACAGATTTTTATTACTTTAAACATTATTTTTAGTGGATACTCGTATTTGAGTAGACGCTCTGTTTATTTATTAAACAGCATTTAAACACTACCCAAATTGGTTTTATCATTGACCGAAGTGTTTGAAGCACGTCGGCTCTAACGATGGACACAGGTTCGAATCTTGTCAGAGAGTGCATGTTATACATTTCATCAAAGAAAATTTATAAATCATAAATTTTATCAAAGAAACTTTGATAAAATTTATCGAATATTCAGGCTGGTAGACGAAAATAAATAAATATACTGATTAATAAAGAAACGTAGAGTCTATTCAAATATGGTTTGGTTTGATTTGTTTTACGGTATATCAACCTCAATGGCTTATTTAATGCCAAGATTTTTATTGCTGGTAATATTTTTTTGAAAAATGTATTGCTGGAAATAATTTTTTTCTTCAAAAATTCATTGCTGATAAAAAGCTTTTACTAGCATTGCTAGTATTAAAACCCATTTTTACACTTTCACGGTGTCCTGACCCCAGCTTAGGGATCAACTACTTGCCCACAGCTGGGATCCCAACAGGTGACACTACCACGGGCCAGGATGGATCCGGGAACGCCTGCAACCAAGAAGTGATTCCACGCTCCTCAAAACCTATTGATCAGAGGTTTGCTATTGGATGAAGTTTATCGTCTTACCACGGCAATATGGGTATCCACTAAAAATAATGTTTAAGTAATAAAATCTGTCGGGTTAATAAATAAAAAATCCGGCCCTTTCTTTAGGAATTGCTTTGTTTGCGTTCAAAAAAGTAACACTAAAAAGTATTTTCCGCATGGAAACAAGAATTTTTATGTATATAATTAAAATTTGTGGTTGCGTATAAAAAAACCCTTCTATTTTTTAAATCATTAAATGTAAAAATATTTAAAGAGAGCTACCCTAAAACTAAATAAATAAAAGTCAATATATCAGCAATCTGGTTTCCCACACTTACTTATGAGATATTCCGTTGTTATGATAAAGCGGGGTGTGATTGTTTATTGGCCTTGCGTACTGCCTCTTGTTACATTAATAATACAAAATCCTTGGGATAAAAAATGAGTGAGATAATATATCATCATTATAAGTCCCCATAAACAGAGGGTATGATAATAGGGTCGCTATAGAGTGTCTTGGGTAAGGTATACCTGGCGCAACCTATTTCTCAGCAGGTTGAGATAATACATAAAGATCAATATATTTATATAAATCACAATATGTGTGTGTGTATATATATATATATATATATATATATATATATATATATATATATATATATATATATATATATATATATATATATATATATATGGAGATTTGAATAATCATTTTTAATTCATCGATGCAGAAAGCACCAGTAGGCCGTTTCGTCCAATTTTGGGGATTTATCAGCAGGATACAACCACTAACGAGATTCGAACCTGAACCGCAAGCGTCATACTCACTGGACCAATGGGTCACGGGGGCGGTGTTTGATTTGTTACCCTCTCTCTCAACTTCTTTGTTTTTTTCATTCTTTTTTCTTTCTTTCTTTCTTTCTTTCTTTCTTTCTTTCTTTCTTTCTTTCTTTTGATAATTTATTTCGTTCTTGATTCTCTTACTCTTCCCCCTTTGCTGCTTCGTTTTACTCCGCATTACTTGTTTCTACTTTTACAGTTTTCCCCCCATGATTTTTTGTTGTTTTTGTTTTCCTTCTTCTCTTTCTTCCTTTTCCTACTCATTTTCTTTCTACCATTCTTCTTCTCCTCCTCCTGCCACCCTCTTCTTCTTCTTCTTCTTCTTCTTCTTCTTCTTCTTCTTCTTCTTCTACACAGTTTTTTTATCATTAAGTATCTATCTCCCTATCTTTGTTTCTTTTGTTTTATCAATTGTTTTGGCCCCCCCCCCTCTCCGTGTTTCTTTTCATTAATACATTTTCCTTTCTTTTCTTTTTATTATTTTTTCGGTAAATATCTTATTTCTTTCTTCTGTTCAACAATAATAAATCCTTGAAACAATAATCTTCAGTCGAGATCAACAGCATTATTCAAATTCTAGCCTCTAGCGTCAGGGCACGGGAACTTTGGTTAGAAAACTGTTCTTTCTTTCTTTCTTTCTTTCTTCATCAGTAAATTGTTTCTTTCTTTCTTACTTATTCAGGGAAATATTTTTTCTTTCTCATTCAGTAAATTTTTCTTTATTATTCCGGGAAATATTTTTTCTTTCTTATTCAGTGAACTTTCTTATTTATTGAAGCTTCTTTCTTTCTTTCTTTCTTTCTTTCTTTCTTTCTTTCTTTCTCATTCAGTAAATTCTTTCTTTCTTTCTTTTTTTCTTTCTTATTCATCTTACATTCTTTATTTCTTACTCATTTTTGTGACGCTTCTAGTTTGTTTCTTTTCCTTCATCCCCTATGCCTTTTGGTTATTCGAAGAAAATAATAAAAATTATAATGAATGAATGAATATAACAAAATTTTCACTTTAAAGAAAACATACTGAATATGGCAACAAATTGTAGCAATAAACATACCCACCCTCTCAGCTTTAACAGACCGGACACATAACCCCACGTCGCGTCTTTATTTACGTTTGCGTCGGTGTGAACAACTTGGAAAGTCTGAAAAAGTTTTTCATAAGGGGAACGAAAGGTGTAAATAATAAGGCAAGTAACAAAAATACAAATCTTGTTTCCCGTATATTCAGTGTTTTTATTTCAAGGATTCTCTTGCACCACATGAGTGGGTAGGTCGGGAACGATTGGGACAACCAGCTTCTACCATGTCAGTCTAGCAGATCAGCTTTTTCTCCTCAACCATGAGAAATCCGACATTATCCTATCAACATCATCAATCATACTCATCACAACACACTGTTGTCAGTTCTATTTCGATCGACAAGCTTTCCCCCGGCAACGGGCGGTCTCTTACTAATCTCAGTCTTAATTGTGTTTATATAAGCCTGAAAACGGAAATATCCAATATCAGGTTAAGTATCACTTGTCCCCAACAGTTTTCATTTATTTCCTTATGGTCAAGTGAAGACCAAACTTCGTAGACTCCATTGCAGATCATAAAAAACACACCAAAGCCTTGATTGAGATAAAATCATTTGCCATCATCTTCTATGTGAGTGTCCCGATTAAATTTGTAGTCAAACAGTGACTAGAAAAGAAAAATAAATCACGGTAGTATTTTGGCGACGATTTCATTTTAATTGAGCATGGTTAAAAGTCACCGCCAAATCATCCGATTTACTTCTTCATGTGTAGGAAATAATGTGGTCCTTTGCGTCTAGAGGATGGAAACCTCACGCTCTGGGGACGCGTGTCTGAAAACGAGACGTAGTTTTTTTTTCTAATCATTTCACTCCAAGCAAGGCGGGAATGCCACTAGTATACAGGGGGTTACAGAGAATGAAAGTGAGAGAAAAGACTGGGTATCACGGGTGTGGGGGGCGTATTGAGGAAAAGGTAAAAGATGAACAGGATTCAAGAAGACAGAAGATGGCGATTGACAATGCATTTAAATTTTTGTAGTTATCAGTAAGTAAACGGAAGGGAGTTCCACACGCGGAAAGTGCGAGAAAAGAAACTGTTGGAGAAGAAGTGGCGGTTACATTTAACTATGTTGACAGTAAAATAGTGGGACCTAGATGCCAATCTAGTAGCACGCTTAAATGCATGTAGTCAGGGCACCAGGGGATAGAAGTTCGTCAGAGCAGTTGCCATGAAAATATTTGCAGATAAGACAGAGGGAAAACACGTTACGTCGGTGAGAAAGTAACTGAAGTCGAGCGAGATCTGAGCCTTTTTATCGCCGTCGATTTACCGTGAAGTTCTTGCCGCTTATAAAGTCGCCAATATCTCCTGTGAAGCAGTTGCTACTCTCTATCTGCTTCGTAAAAAACAATTCTTACATAAAAAAAACAAAAAACAACGAAATCAACATGCAATAAAAATACATTGAAAATCTAGAAGAAAGGGATTGTCATTGGTCAGGAATTAAAACAACCATTGCTGGTAGATCAGAGCAATTGCATGCATGGTGTAAAGTATAGCAAATAATTTTATTATAAGCACGTATTGAAAATAAAGAAAGGCATTTCTGTGGGTAAGAATTAATAAAAGCATTTATGAGAGTTAAGACATGTATATGGTAAATGGCTTCAATGCCATAAGATGAAGAGATTAACGTGTTGTTACTATGGTTCAACGTGGAAGCCTGGCTCAAATGTTTCAAGATGAAAAGATTAACGTGTTATTACTATGGTTCAACGTGAAATGCTAAAATGCTGAAATGCTACAAATAGATTCACGATTTATTACAGGTGTTCAATGGGGAGCCCCGCTCAGATGATACAAGATCAAGAGATTAACGTTTAATTGCAATGGCTCAGTGTTGAGTTTCAGTCAGTGATACAATTTGAAAACATTCAAATTTAATTAAACTGACTCAATGTTAGGGTTGCCTTAAACGATCCTTTTTAGTCACTGAATGCCATTTGGGGATGCCATTATATGATATCATATTGTTGACAAAAAATGACGAACAGCATGTGTAAATTTTTTAGAGTCTTGTGGGTGGTCCATGAATATTCAATGAGATTTGGGGGCGTCATTGGCGCAAAATGAATAAAAGAAAGAAAAAAAATGCAGTGACTATGTATGCTTTCAGTGTTTACGGGTCTGTTTAACAAACAATCTGCTCACTTTCGTCTTATCTTTTACTTCTATACGAAAGCATGAACTGCAATCAATAAAAGGTGCAGGAAATATTTTGGAAAATCTATTGAGTAATGGAAATATTTGATCCAGGAACTAATAGAAAACAAAAGAAAAAAGATGTGAGTTTTCATTCCTCTTCTAAAATATTCGTAGATTCATAGATAAAAATAGATGTATCATAGGAATTTTCATGTCTATATTACGAGAATAACCCAAAACAAAACATATTTTCTAATTGTTGATCATAATACTACAACGCATTCACGTCAACTAATCCGACTGTAGATTCATAAAACATCTATTAAAAGCCAATACTACAATAGAAAAGAGATGGATACTGCAACCAACCGACGAGAGATACTTATAAAACACACAAAAATACTACTAGGTTGAGTCATATGTAATTTCCGCTTAGGGGAATCAATTTCAATGATGAATGTATTAGCTTTAACTGATGGAAAATAGGTTGCATACAACAATGTTTAACGCAAAAGGCAGAAAATTGACAAGGACAAATCTCCACAACCGATACCAAAAGCTTCATGGAAGAAATTTATGTAGAGTAGGGTGGTCTATGTTTTATTCATTTAGAGTACTTAAAACTCAATGGAACATTGAAATCACATTTATATATTTAGCATCTGTAACATGCCCCGTAATACTTTGGTCGAAAAGCGCTCAGCACTCGTAAGTAGGAAAAATGGTTTTTATCTCATCCATAATAACACAACGCCGCATACAGCAAAAATAATACTTTTTCAAAAAAAAAAAAAATCATTTCACCCCAAGCAAGGTAGTAAAGCCACTAAGACACAAGGTGTTACTGGGTGTAGTAGAATTAGAAAACAGAAATATTACTAAAGAGCGAGAACAAAAGAATCAGGAGAACAATAGATAGCGATTGACATTGCATTTAAATTTTTGAAGATTAAAGTTGGCTGGAAAACATGCAACTGGGAGGGAGTCCCACAAGCGAGAAGTACGAGAAAAGAAACTAACCAACTTAACTGTAAATTGATGAAACCCAATCACCAGTCAAGTACTGTAGTTATATTCATAAAATCTATGTACCATATCGAAGAGCTCATGCGAACGATTACAATGAAAGTATTTCTAGAAAAGACAAAAGGAGGCAACTCTACGGCAGTTGGAAAGAGACTATAGACAAGATGCCAGATTAGGGACTAATAATATTGCCGATTATTCTTTGGATCTTATCAAGGCGCTCAGGCTATTCGAACTTCTTGAAACTTGTTCTTTCTCCTCACTGACGTGTTCTCATTTTAATTAACACCCAGTAACCTCTGCTTAGTGGTATTATCGCCTTGCTTTGAATGAAATGAACACACACACACACACACACACACACGCATATATATATATATATATTTTTGTTTGAATAAAAACAGACCACGTTAAGGTTCCATGTAATAAATTATTTCACCATAACCCCTTTAACAGTGCTCTGGATCATCAGACTTTACTTCCAAAAAAAAAATATATATAAATATATATATCAGTAAAAGCAAAAGGAAAGCTTTATTTACACGACGTGTTTCGCCATCTGGTATTTGCCTTGGTAAAGTCCACCAGATGACGAAACGCGTCGGTTAAGAAAATTTTTCCTTTTGTCTTTATTTCTATTGTCTTATTACAGGTATATTTAGAGCTACACACACACACACACACACACACACGCACACATATAGAAAATTCAGATATAACTAAACATATAGGTGTAAAAAGACGTTACTTGGTTTCAGTAATAAAGAAAGAAAGAAAGAAAGAAAGAGGAGAAGGTAGAAATGTTTAACGTCTGTTTCAGTGAAATGGAAAAAGTTGTCAATTTCAAATCTTTTTCATGATTGTTATTGCAATATTTGATAAAAATTAACGATGCGATATGGGGAATATCTACGGATATTTTATTGTCCTAGATCTCGCCATGAGCTTTATTCAGTCAGTAACTTTAGAATTAAGATCCATCAGAAAGTTTAAAGAGGAAAACTGAAATTTCCATGGATTTTCTAGTTAACATATAAAATGGCCGACGTCTGAGTCTGTTCTCAGGAATCGGTTTCTTGCTTGAATCTTCCGTTAACGAACTGTATTTTTCTTTGCATTTAAAAAAAAAAGTGCATTGTCTCTCGCGGTGCGAAGACATTCAAATTAAGTAATAATAATTGAAACTGTCGTTTTTCGAAATAAAAAAAATATATATTGTCAAAACAATCCGAAAAAATAATTTATTCACATGAGCACACACCCATTGCAAATTTTAGTGTTTCATACATTTGCATGTTTGCACCAGATGTTTGGTTGTTATCGCTGGAACTTGAGTGACAGAAAACCTCTAAAAAGTCTCTAACACCTTTCTCAGTATATATGCAGACCCCAGCATTGCCAATGTTTGTTCATTGTCTAATTATTCCTTGAATTTCTAGTTTACAATTTTTTTTCAATTCCCATGCGAGGTGCTGGTATTTTCCAATTTTCATTTTCTTTCGTCTTCACACATTGGCCCGCTGACATGTCTACGCTGACTATCTAGCGGGAAACTCTTTTTACGACTAGCTTCGATTTAGTGGGCACTCTGGATTTCAAAGGCACAGATTTCTTCATCTTCTTCTCCTTATACTTCTTTCTTTCTTACTCTTTTTCTCATTACTACTAATTCTCTTTTTTCTTCTTTCTTTCTTTTCCTTCTACTCTTTTTTCATTACACTTCTTCTTCTTCTTTCTTTCTTTCTTTTTTTCTAACTCCTTTTCTCATTACTAATTTTCTTCTACTTCGTCTTCTTTTTCTAATATTTTTACTTTCTTTTTTTTCCACTCCTACTCCTTTTGTCATTACTATTCTTTTAATACTTCTTTCTTTCTTTCTTTCTTTCTTTCTTTCTTTCTTTCTTTCTTTCTTTCTTTCTTTACCTTCTGCTTTTTTCTCATTACACATTATTCTTCATTCGGCTTTCACGCAAATATTAACTGGTAGACTGTTGACCATCCTGGCACCCATTATGAGAAAGGGTGGAAAATGTAATACTTGCGAGACGTATTGAGCGTAAGGCTGGATAAATGGAAACAGCAAGTAACTTATCTGATGAGTTTGTGTCAATGGATTGAAGACAAGTGACAAAGATGGATAGTAGAGAGGCAAACGTTGACTAGAGCTACGAAGGACAAGAAGTCGTGGAGAGTCATGATCTCCAATGTCTTAAAAGGACACGGCATTGGAGATGATGATGATGATGATGCTAAAGGTAGTTTTTACTGAAGGTCAAGTGACATCAAGTCTCCGTAAATATCCCTTCCCCTTCACCAGTATTCGAGTGCAGCTGTTGTTCATATGGCTTCATTTGCTTCGTATGACTCCTAACAGGGAAGATATTGGAAACTGTGATGCAAATAGACGATTATACACTGATTTACGCAGACTAATATCCTTATCTTGATTGTTACGGTTGTTTGCATGGTTCAAAGTAAATCAGTGGATAATTATAATATTTCCTCAGGCAGATATATGAATTTAAACAGCTAAGCAGGAGAGGAACATTTATATACAGAGAACTGTGCAAACGACTTGGGTCCGATCATGTATACAAATTTAATATAAAATAGACACGACATGGGGTTGGTCGTATATACAACTGGGTAGGGACAATATTACACTGGGAACAGTGCAAACGACTTGGGTTCGAGCATGTATACAAATTGAATGTAAAGACAAACATGACTGGGTAGGAATAGTTGGACACATGGAACAGTACAAATGACGTGGGTTCGGTTATGTATACAAATAGCATCAGTACTAAACGGTGAATGTTCTGGAAAAGGAAAATAATAAAATGCTTTGGGATTTTTACATCAAGACAAACCATTGCATTCAGACCAGAGGGACGAACCTTATATTCGTGAATAAAGAAAATAAAAGGAACTTGTAACGTCGTGAAATTTTCTCTGTACAATGTACGACAGATAATTATGGGGGAAAGTTATAAATTGGAAAACTACAAGGACTTTGTCCGGGAGCTGTGATAGGTTTGGAATAAGATGATTAGAATAGTGTCTATGAATTTGGAGATATGTGCAGTTGAGATTGTACAGACTGTGGTGTGGCTGTGGACTGCGAGAAATACCGAGGAAGGTGCTGGAAATTTGGAAGGCTTGCTGTCACTCGGTCTCCAGAGACGACCACCAAACATTTGATGTGAACATGAAGTAATAATAATAATAATAATAATAATAATAATAATAATAATAAGAAGAAGAAGAAGAAGAAGAAGAAGAGCGTTTTCTCCCCTTTAAGAACTTTCGTGTTTGTGGGTCGATAGGCTTACCGGATAAAACCATCTTGGGACAAATGTCCGTTTTTGTTGGGCTTTTTTCTTTCTCGAATCTAATGAAGCAAGAGCTCAGTTTGTTAACATGACTGGCAGGTGCGAAGTCGAGGCACACGTGCGGTTCAATGCAGTTTTGTAGGTAGACATCTTTTTACATGCACCTGTTTAGGTCGGTGCCCTATATAGGATAAAGCATAATCACCATTATCTATCTATCTATCTATCTATCTATCAAGATATATATATATATATATATATATATATATATATATATATATATATATATATATATATATATGTATGTATATGTGTGTATGTGTGTGTGTTTTTGGTTGAAAGAGATTCTCACCATACACCTCGTCCCCTGTGACAAATACACAATGAAGCAACAGATTAACTTGCCAAGTCAAATAACTATATGCAGACATACACACACACGTACATATATATATATATATATATATATATATATATATATATATATATATATATATATATACATACATACATATATATTGGATAAGGTGTTGAATATATTCAAGTAGGTCGCCTCCTCTCCTCCTACATATATATATATATTAGGTTGGTGCAAAAATAATGTCGTTTTCTCACATATGTTATGTTATGAGAAAACGACATTATGTTTGCACCAACCTAATATATATATATACATTGTATTTTATTTACAGTAATGTTCACACTCTACAAGGTCCGTGGGCCAGAGGCTACGTTATGGCAATTTATACTGATTGGAGTGCAAGATAACGGTTAACACTAGCTTTGAACAGGTTAAAATTGTAGTGAACGGGGAAACATCCTCTTGGGAGTCGATTCCTCAGAGCAGTGGTTCGCGTGAAGATGTTAACAATATATATATATATATATATATATATATATATATATATATATATATATATATATATATATATATATATATACACACAAACACTCACATATAGACATTCATACCTCCATATTTTAGGTTGGTGCAAAAATAATATCGTTTTTTGACGTATTTTTTAACGTCAAAAAACGATATTATTTTTGCACCAACCTAATATATATATATATATATATATATATATATATATATATATATATATATATATATATATTAGGTTGGTGCAAAAATAATGACGTAATAATGTCGTTTTTTGACGTATTTTTTAACGTCTGAAAACGACATTATTACGTCATTATTTTTGCAACAACCTAATATATATATATATACATATGGGAGTGAATTAAAACTTGCTGGAAAATTTAAACTAAAATTTACCATCAACCAAATCATGTCAAAGAGTAATACTATCAACTTTTTCTTTTGGAACATATATTCAGAATTAAGTTTACATGAACTTTTAACCTGACGATTTTGCGATCCTTCATCCCACCTAAAAAAAGAAAAAAAAAAGAAAAACGAAATCAAAAAACGCGTGAGTACATTAAAATTTAAATCGCTGGAAAACAACAACACATAAGTACACATTTGTAGCGTGTTTGTTAATACTTATATAAAGTGATATATATATATATATATATATATATATATATATATATATATATATATATATATATATATATATATATATATAACCCCTTTTTATTCCTTTTTTAAATTTAAATTAATATTCCATTCTTTATATAACCCCATATTAATGTCATAAGGTCAATATCCGGATTTAATTTTATCAAATTTCATTCCTTTAAAACGAATACCTTCCACCCTTTTCTGACCTTAGTTCCCATTTCCCTTTCGTCTGATTGAAACATTGAAATTGGGAAATTCTGTATTCATTTTTCGACTACTTTTTTTTTTTAGCTTCCACAGTTAATTTCTATTTTTTACACGAATTAAGTCCACACCTGGGTTGATAAGACAGACGATCGATATCTTCGTCAGCCGAAATAGACTATTCCCCATATGAGGTGATTTGGGCTTTTATTGTTTTTACACACACACACACACACACATACACACACACACACACACACACACACGCACATATATATATATATATATATATATATATATATATATATATATATGCATTTGGGTAGCAATTTTTCTTTCACGCATGTTTTATTGAGAACGACCAACAAGGAAGATTTAATTAATTTTTTATTGAGTTTTTCTATCATTATAACATTTCTTTTCGTTTTACAGGGGTTAAAGAATATAGGAATTTTCCATAGTAATAATTGTTCGGCTAGTTCATTAGTTTGGAAGTTGAATTTCTGAGTGTTGGATTCTACATAGTGGTTTGGTTGTGTGGTGTGCGTACAGCGGGGGTTATATGCTTCTTTGGCGGTCACATGCTATGCGTAGCCGGTTGACCCTATTTTTTAGAAAACTTTTAACAGCTAAATAGTGTACGATTGATTGCGGGCGAATAATATTTAATAAGCAACGCTTTCCTATTTATTAGTTGTGTACGGCGACGGCGATCTTTGTGTTGTCGACTAGAATTTTCCTTAAAGGTTCTTGTAAATAAATGTTTCTGCTTCGAAAGGTTCCATGTAAGACGTCTACTTAAGGCGGTAGTAATGTGTCCCATATAGGTCATTAGTTTTTGACATGCAGCACAGTCTTGTACTGGGCATTGGAATTGGTACACTATATTGGTTACCGCTAGTTTAGATTTAGTGGGCTTATTTCGGTTGGTGACGACGAGGTTTGCGGGCTTCCATTTTCTATAATATATTATGAACTTTATATGTTTTCCGGGGATTCCAGCAGAAATATGATGTTTAATGATTTTCCTCGTAGCAGATTCATCCTGGATATAATTATTGTACATCTGTTTGCAATAAAAGATGTTGATGTTTTATGGTGTTGTATTTTTGCTATTGGCGTTGTGTATTTTTTTGTAAGAATAAATTTATTTGCTTATCAATGATGTAGTTGAGAAAATTATTGTTCACTAGTCTTTGTTTCATGTGCTTTAGTTCGCTTAGAAATATTCTTTGGGGAGAGGAATTTTGGTATGTTCTATTTAAGAAGTTTGTTATCACTGCTATTTTATATCTATCTGGGCATTGACTATCAGTTTAGAAAACAAGATTGTGTACTAGTGGGTTTTTTTTCATACGAGTAAGTGGTAAATTCGTTGGATTTTAACTCTATCTTGACGATGAGGAATATTGTCCTCTGTAAATTAAGCCAGTATGAACTTTAGTATGGTTGGGCGTTTCTCTGTTCGACAGGAAGGAAACTAGACAGCATCTTTAATCCAACCCTATTGTCTCACTGATACTGAGAATACTGACGTCTGTGTGGATCGTGTTGTTGGGAATGAACCAATCTTGTTGTCATAGGGACCGCCATTATTCTATGTTGTCCAACTTTTGAAGGAAAAAGTCTGTCCTGTATCTCTCTAGGGTGTGTACTTCCTAAAAAGGTTGTAGAATGAACGTCCTGTATCTGTCTATATTTCTGAGATGAGGTATTATGTACACTATTTACATTATTCGGACTATTGTCCTCATCTTAGTTGCCATATTTATTACAAACGTTTCGGCCGTTGTACGTTTCGGCCTTCTTCAGGTGGTTGGAATATCGAACTGAACCCTTTATTTCGCTCACTGGTTCACTCTAGCTCCACATGCCATGTTTAATGGATGTCAGTTATCAGTTATCTCCTGTTAATTCCCCTCTCCAAGTTCTCCACTGCCTTAACCGGGTATTGAACTCACACTCTTTTGGGTCCTGTCACTGGATCTAACTAATGCTTTTATCCACGGTGCCATGTGTATGACTTTCTGGGTATTATAAACCTAATGTCTTCAGCAACCATTTTTACCAGTGCTCATATTGCAATTCTTTCTGTTATCATTTCATGTTTTTACCAGAGCTCATATTGCAATTTTTGTTGTTAATATCGCTTTTCTCTGACACTCCTTATTACTGGTTCCCATATTGTATTCATTTCTATGCTTGGTCGGCTCAGGAGATTTTTGTGGCCTAGAATATGTGCTGATTCCTTAAGTTTACGAATTTTCCAATGATGTCCTTTGTCTATGATCTCAACCTGATTCCACAGAGGGCGGTGATCTCCCTTTTCTCTCCATATGTTCTGTTAAACAATTTAAGCAAGATAAAAATGAATTTATTTTTCTGGGGAAGAGAATTGTTTTGTTTTTAATTATAGTATAACTGTTCGTAACTTTTGGATAATTAACAAAATTTGAGGATAAGTTCGGGGTTGAGTTGGGCAATGAATGCATTTTATGCATAACCCAAAATATTTTGTATGTTATTGGCAACTAGCGAAAATTTTTTTTGTATAAACGGGAATTTTATTGTGAAAATTCAGTGCAAAAGATAATTTCTACAAAGGATTTTAATTCTCCTGTTGCCATTTATTATCACATAATTGTATGAAGCGTGGTTTTCGACGACAATATGAAGCATGCAAAACAAATGCTCGTCGTCCCAAACTTGCACCTATGGTACTGTCAAAAAAACAGATCCATGCATTGAGCGTTGTCTTAAGCTATAATAATTTCAACCACAACTCATTTCCTGTTGCCTTAGAATATTACAGACTATACATTACTTTTAAGATCTTCATTCTATTTGGAATATGTTTTTTATTATTGAAATAATAAAATAGCAATAAAATAATCATACCTTTTGGTATATGTTGTAAAATTATATAATTTAACGTCTATCAAGGGGAACGGAATTGTTTACAATAAAGATCTCAATAGCTATCTAGAGCAATGATTGATAATGTTAATGGTAATATTAGATGTTTCCTTATAAGGAAACAGTCGGCGTTCATTAACCGAGCAGCCAGTGTTACTGACGCTTGAAATTTATAAAATCTTTATATTAAAACAATTTATTAGGAAAATCATTTTCTCAAGTCTATTATCGTTCTTTCTTTTGATTGGCTCTTCTTTCCTAACAATTTTGTTCGAAATAGTGGATCCTGAAGAGTGAAGCCTCGTAAAACTTTCAGCCTGTCTTTGATAAACTATTCCGAACTTTCAATATTTTTGATACAATATTAATCGTTGGAATAATATAAAGAAAAGAAAACTACACCAGATTGAAATATGTGAATTTAGGTATCTGTTCGACATTGGAGTCTGCGACATTCACCAGGTTCTTAACTCTGCAACAATGTCTCCCGTCTATCATTGAATCAATGAAAACGATTCTTTTTTTAGCTGCATAGTATGTGCTTCGTCAGGGTTATATACAGTTTTGAATTCGGAGTTCCATTTCCTAGATCAGTTGTCACGCAATCTATCGTGCTATTTACCCATAGATAGTGGGGAGAAGAGATGGATTAATACATTTCTCCATTGTATCAACACGTAAGTGAATGTAATGAACTCGATTGAAATTCGAACTCGGCTCTCTGATTCATCAATCCGAGCCGCAATCCAGTCCCACCGTACCTTCCATCTATTACTTGTGCTTCAATCCAGCGGGCGGGCTAATGTTGATGAGGACCGTGTGAAACGTTGAACAAAATAAAAGAAACAAAATGAATTCACTAGTCCAAACAACTACTCGAATGGTGATAACTTCATTTCAAATTTAGAGACATTAATGGTAATAACCAAAAATGCCTTCCAGAAAAAAAGCAAAGTATTAAGTAGCATGAAGGATTTTGTTAGAAAGAAAGAGAAGAATACTGAAATGTTACGTGATATCTGTTCTCCTATATGGCCGTGAAAGTTGACAATCTCTTCAAAGATGAGGAAGAGACTTGAAGCAAGAGAAGTATGGTTCTACAAAAGGACGCTGAGGATACCGTGGACTGAACATGTCAGAAACGACGAAGTTGTAGAAAAAATGGGAACAAAAGAAATTCCCCCAAAACTTAACATTTAGGAAAAGACATTTGAAATTTCTAGGACACATAATGAAGAAAGGGAAATTGGAACAATTTGATACGAACAGGACAAATTGAAGGCCAGACGATCAAAAAAAAAAACAACGCAAAACACACTTAGGGAGCTTGAGTAAATGATTGACTTTATTATAGAAGTGGGGTTAATGTAGATGAGGGTCGTCTAAAACGTTCTGCTAAGAACAAAAACTAACAAATAAAATGAATTCATTAGTCCAAACAATTCTTGGAATGGTGAAAACTTCAGTTCAAATTTAGAGACATTAATGCTTATAATGGAGACAACTGTTACCATGCAGAAAACTTTTGGCATTCATTGCCCAAAAAATATTTCTTTCGGTTGAATTTTATAAATTTTTTACTTCTCAAGACCATTGTGATCATTCTTTCTATTATTGATCAGCGTTTTTTTTGTCTTTTTCTTTTTCTTTTGAGAATTTCAACTCAAGCAAAGCGGGAGTGCCACTAACACGTAAGGGGTTACAGAGAGTGAGAGCAAGAGTAAAGAGAGGGGTGTTTGAGGAAAGGATAAAGAGAAGGACGAGTATCAAGATCCAGGGATCTGAAGATGTCGATTGACATTACACTTGAATTTTTGAAGATAATAGCTATCAGGAAAGCAAGTAAGAGGAAGGGAGTTCCACAGATTGGGAGCTCGAGAGAAGAAGCTGTTGGAATAGAAGAGGCGGTTACATTTGACTGTTTCGAAAGTAAAACGGTGGGACCGAGATGACAATCTAGTGGAACGCTTCAATTCATTCAGTTTGGGAACCAGGGAAAGTAACTCGTCAGGGCAGTTGCCATGAAAATATTTATAGAAAGGCAAAGAGAGAAGCCAGGTCATGTCTGTGAGAATGTGACTGTAGACGTGATGCCGGATCAGGACCTATCACATTGCATATCTATCTCTGTATTTTGTCGAGGGCTTCGTTTTCTTCCAAACTTTTTGTTTTTGGTCATGTAGAAAGTCAGAATCTTGCTTGTATTATTATCTTCTGGTTAAAAATGCTACCTATTCTTCTTGTTGCATTTGGAAGTGTTCACGTGAGGTGGTTTTTGTTATTTGTTATAGATCTTTGTGATTTTTTAGCATTGCTTTATCGGGTTTGATGAAGAACCGCCTTAAAGATTTATTAATTCGTTTAAAGCCATTTTAATCATTGACCTAAGAAAATAGTTGTAAATAGAAGATAGTGAGTTGTACGCCATAAGTAACAACCTGATTGGTGTAATCTTTAGCAAGTTCCTTTCGCTAGAAAAGTTACGACTACTTAAGTAGTGAGTTCGATCCTAATTGAGTGTGTTATGCTTTCAGCTAGGCATAGAAATCAACATGGCATCCATACAAAAGTTATGGACTGACGAAGCTATTTAGGAATGTGACTCGTGTTTGCAAGTCACTATTTTCGCAAAAGCTTAACGGGGGACAATAGGGTTCATGCCTCAAATGAACAAAGGGCATTTACGTATGCATAGTTTTTCTAGAGAACATTACTGTAAATAGTTCGCTGGAGAGAGTAAAAGAACTTAATCGGCAGACTAAAAAGTGTTGTCCGGTGAGAGTAAAGGAGTTCACGAGAGAGAGAGAGAGAGAGAGAGAGAGAGAGAGAGAGAGAGAGAGAGAGGGTGCTAAAATAAGCAAAAGCGTAGATGTATAGGTTTTACTTGTGGCGATAAAGGATCTCGTCTGAGAAAGTCAAAATTTGACACCAGAAATTAAAAGAGTTCATTGGAGAATATAAATACAAAAACAAACTTCTTAAGAGAAATAGATAAATAGTAACAAAAGGAATTGTTAAAGGCTAGAAATTATATTTTTATATATATATATATATATATATATATATATATATATATATATATATATATATATATATATATACATATATTCTATGTGTAAAATTTTAGATATAAATAAAATATATCCGTAAAAAGACAATATGAATTAAGATTTTTTTTATTTATCTTTATATACATCTCAAAAACTATTTCAGGAGGGAGCAGTGTTGCCGGCGTGGGTGTAAAATTAGGGGCTCGGGCGGTTACTTAAATTTTTTCAAACCTAACCCAATGTTATTCCAAGCACCTGTCTGTCCGTTTATTCAAACCCGTATCTCTTGTAAACGGAATAGACGAGCCTGCCCGGCTATTTAAATATTGATTTTTCTTCCAGCCTGGCTACTATTATTCCAGACTCCGCTGTTTATTTAAACGTCCTCGCACTCTTTTTGTTCCGGAAACAAATGAATTTTGAAGGAATTTTTCAAACCTTTTATTTCAATGTACACTTCCATTCCAGATTTAAGAGTATATATTATGCCATGCCAAGTAATATTATTGGCGAGACAATATGGCTGATCTTTCTAACTTGGGGAATGGTGTGGACTCGGGCACTTTCACTTTACTTCGAAGAAAGAATGAACGAAAGAAAGAAAGAATATTAAAGGGAAAGGTCGAGAAAGAAAGAAAGAAAGAAAGAACAATAACGGGAAAGACCGAAAAAGAAAGAAAGAAAGAAAGAAAGAAAGAACAATAAAGGGAAAGGTTGAGAGAAAAGAAGAAAGAAAAAACAATAAAGGGAAGGTCAAGAAAGAAAGAAAGAAAGAATATTAAAGGGAAAGGTCGAGAAAGAAAGAAAGAAAGAAAGAAAGAACAATAAAGGGAAAGGTTGAGAGAAAAGAAGAAAGAAAAAACAATAAAGGGAAGGTCAAGAAAGAAAGAAAGAAAGAATATTAAAGGGAAAGGTCGAGAAAGAAAGAAAGAAAGAAAGAAAGAACAATAAAGGGAAAGGTTGAGAGAAAAGAAGAAGGAAAAAAAATAAAGGGAAGGTCAAGAAAGAAAGAAAGAAAGAAAGAAAGAAAGAGCAATAAACAGAAAGATAGAGGAAGAAAGCAAGCAAGCAAGAAAGAAAGAACAATAAAGGGAAAAGTTGAGAAAAAAGAAAGAAAGAACGATAAAGTGAAAAGTCAAGAAAGAAAGAAAAAAGAAAGAAAAGAAAAGAAATTCTTACAAGAGACATAGCTATGGATGACCAATAAGATAAAAATTAGCAGCATAATCGGAATTTCCGGTACTTTTTCAAGGCGGATTTTTTTCGGTAAATTTCTTTTTATTAATTTGTATTCTCTCTTCTTTCTTCTCTTTCTCGCTCTGAATATCCTAATAATAATAATAATTCCATGTCTATAGGCAATCAACTAATCAATAGAGAATAAAGCCTTTATAATTATTTAATGGGCTTTGAGAAAATTGCCTGAATCAGTGTCTCGTAATATTTTGTTAATATTAGTCTTCATCAAGTCGGCTGCAGCCTTTATTGTGCCCAAATAAACGTATCAATGGATTTTTTCTTTTCTTTTGTTACTTTTTTCTTTTGATTTCCTCTCTATATCTTGTAGGGAAGCCAGTTTACATTATATGTCATGCTGTAGCGTGTTCGATAATGTTTTATTGAGTTACAAAGGCATCGGGCGTGGATATGTGGGTGTCTGCGTGAGCGGAAGTTAGGTTGGTTGCACATAGAGGCTTTTGATTAGATAGATAGATAGATAGATAGATAGATAGATAGATAGATTCTATTATGTAAGTCAATGTTATTTACAATAAAATCGGCGTTATCCAACCGATCTTTGAAATATTTTCAGGATATACGATGTAAGTCCGGCTTTATATTAATGATCTACCGAAAAACATTCTCAAATAAGCCTGGCGGATGATCTCTCTTCTGACCGATCTCTAACAGCCCGATAGCGGGAAAACTGGCTTGTAACTTTCAATACCTCAAAAACCAAGCTTGTATTTTCTCATCATCGTCGAGTTGGTTCTGAATTCTCACCTGTCACGATGAATAGTTGTATACTTAATGAGGCTTCTCGCTTTGAATGTCTATTGGGAATCAAATTCACCCGGATCTCAAGTGGAATACATATATACGATCCACTAATAAAGATGCTGGAAGAATAGCGCGCTCCTTATATTGTTCCAGAAAGTACCAGGCTCTTCCTGATATGCTCGACTATTACAAGAGTCAAATAAGATCAAAGAATGGAATGCTTCTGCCATATCTGGGCTGGGGCTGCCGTATGTATCCCCATTTTCCGACCATGATAATTCAAAATCGTTTACGGGGCTGATGAATTAGGTTCAACCCTACAAGACTTTCCTCACACGACGCAACATTGCAATGTTCTTGCTTCTCTATCACTAATTCCCTGAAAAGTGTTCTTACGACCTACATTCCTAAGTTTCACTACTTCTGATATATTTACAGTTAGGATATGTCATATCTACTTCGAAGGAGTCGAATCGTCGCCATTTCCTCCATATTCACAATCTAAGAAAGTTCTTCTCAACAACTGTCACTTTGTCGAACAGACTCCTTCATGGTTGCTTTCCTAAAAATTAAAATCTTAATCTCGTTAAGTCAAGGGCCAATCATTATCTGCTTTCCTTATTTTCATAATCTTGCTTTCTATCACTTTTTCATTTATATCACATTCATCATAATCATTTAATAGTAACTATCTCGCTTGAGTGGCTCTCGGGCCTTGAATTGTGTGAATTTTAGTATAAAAAATATATGTGACATATTATAGGATTATCAGATGCATCATCAGGCATTTTTCTTTTGTTTATAAGAAAATTTTTCTGTTTCTTAATACTTTTTTTAACTTTGGAAAGGCATCTTTTTGCTATTCCAATGTTTCCATTTTCCATCGTCTGTCTTACGTTCTAATATCCTTAGGAAAGGTATGAATCCTCTTCTTCTTTGCCCCTCCCAGGTATGGGTAAATAGCAGGACAGACCAGACTTGGATGACAACTGGTCTACCGCAGAAAGAAATGGCAACCTACTTCGGGAAAAAAAATCTGTCTCGTCAGTCATGTATGGAAAGGCACATGATCACCTAAGCGTGTATCACTCATGGCACATAACTGATTATACTCGTACACCTCTTTTTTACTGGATTAACATTTGATTTTGAGGTGTTAAACATTTCCCACTTAAATTTCTGTACTTATTCTCCACCCAGTAAACTCTTTCTCGCAAGCCTATCGCTATTTCTACGGCAAATGTTCAAATGAGCGCCCCATTCTTTAGTTCCACCGGTTGAAACCTTTCCAACTAGGACAAGCCATACTACTTCCAGACTAGATTGGTCTACATTCATCACTGGAAATCTTGCTTGACTATTTTCATGAATAATGAAACTTCGGTCGAACGAACAGGTTCATCTAATGTAGCTCTACATTCATCACTAGAATGTAAGTTGAGAAATCGTTTTGCATGTACTTCTTCACGTAACTTACAACTTTCTCTTTGTGATGTTTACTTAAAGGTTGCTAGTCAAGGTTTTTCATAGTCGGTATCATTTCTGTCTGTTTAAATTGACAAAGTCAGATTCTTGAAATGTTTTCTTTTTGATCAATGCACATTTCATACAGATGATCCTCTTAATTTTTCTCACCCCCCCCAATCAAGCCATTAAACCCACTGAGACGCAAAGGGTTATTGAGTGCTAGATAATATGTGAACAAATTACTACAAAGGAGCGAGAAAAAAAAGAATTAAGAAAACAAAAGATAACGATTGACATTGCATATATATATTTGAAAATCAAAGTTGACTCTGAAGCAAGAAGCCAGAAGTGATTGCCACAGTGCGCTAGAAGAAACTGTTAGCATAGAACTTACGGTTACATCAAAGCCATTTCAGAAGTAAAATTCTGAAAAATAAAATATTTTACGTCGACATGTTTGTGTTCACAGTTCACGAGTAATGATATATGTTGGATTTTAAAATAATAAAAATAAACATTTTTATTATATTTACGTTAGCACATTCATTTTGTAAACATGCTGTATTTTATTTTAAAATTAAAAAATAATGTAGACTATGTGTGCAAATTTTAGCAGACGTATTGTTCGCTAGTTTAATGCATGTACCTTCACTAATTCGTTCTGTGTAAGGTCTAAAATGCATTAAAAAAACAGTTGCATCTAGCAGCCATTTCAGCAATAAAATGCTGAGACCTTTCTGCCAATCTAGTACTGCGCTTAAATTCATAAATTCCCGTTAACATAGTGGAAAGTTCATCAGAGCAAATATCGCCAAAGTATTTATAGAAAAGGAACAGGAAAGCTACGTTTCGACGGCGAGGAAGTGACTAAAGCTGAGATGCTAGATCAGGCCTAATAACATTGGAAATTCTTCATTGAATTTTATCAAGAATTTCTAAATGTATAAGACCATCAGACCAGATGTGGCAGCAATATTCAAAGCATGGACGGATGGTAGAATTATAAATATGTAAAATAGATTCTGGATAGAAAAAATGTCTAGCACAACACAGTGAATCAACTTTCCTACCAGTAAACCTAGCAATTGATTCAATTCACGTCAGTATTGTTTGCTAGTTTAATGTAGGTACCTTCACTAATTCAGTATCTTTCTTTCTTTTCATATGCCATATCCTTTCCGGACGTAGGCGATCACAGCTCTCCACCACCTTCTATCCCTTGCAGTTATCAACAAGTTCCTTCATTCCTGCTTGTTTCCACAGACTACTTTCTGTCATCTACTTGCCACGTATGTCACGCGTTGGTTTTCCCTTTGTCTCTCTTTCCCTCTATTCCCCCTGTGAGTATCAGATTCTCTTTGCCCTCCTTCCTCATTATGTGTACCAGAAATTTCAACTGCTTCTTCCTGATATTAAGCATACGTTAGGATTAAAAAGAATTTTAAAAAATGAAAAAGCTTTCTTGAATTTTCATCTTAGCTTTAAATGATAGCTAAAGGATTTAAAATTTACTATTTCCATCAATTAAAATGCTCTGTGGTATATTTCAAACAAAAATCATATTGATCAGAATCGATATTTTGTCAATAAAATCGATAAAAATGGCCATTTTTGACATATTTGTAAACAGAAGTTAATTCTCATTCTGAAAAATTTTGCAAAAATAAAATATATACTTCTGAAACGTTATTTGAGGAAAATTAGAAAATTTAAAGTTAATTTAATCTGATTTGAAACGTTATATTACTTACTTATAGTATAAAATCATGTGCGGAAACATTTTTATTTACAGTGTCCGTTTCTTCTGAATGTGTCAATCGATTTATCGACGGCCGATTGACAGCCGAACGTGTTCATAGTTAAGTATAGTGGAGCAGACTGTAAAGTTTAAATTAAGGGTTTTTTACAACCCTTAAAACACGTGACCTTTTAATGATAGTTATAGGTTTGACCTTCCATATTTCAGAAATTCCGTACCTATATTAACATACAAAAAAAAAAAAAAAAAATCGAAATTCTTTTAAAAATATTTGGGGTCATCAGATTGTAATAAGCTTTACAATATATGATTAATAAATATAGTTTTACTTAATAACCATATTTCTTAAGAATTATCACATTGAGAATGAATTGTAAAAAACTATAAATTATTCAATTTAAATCTTGTAAAAATACATTTTTCATAGAAAAATTTCTTTTTTTTCAGGCAATATTGTCTTTAACATATATTATCTAATTAAATGATGTCTTAGTCTTGGTACGGGGTAGATTGTTCTAATTCCAATCTACCCCCGTAGACTAAATAAAGGTTTCTGTTAGAAAATCCAACAGATATCACCTGAAGAAGGCCGGAGCGCATAACGGCTAAAACGTCGCGAATGAAGAAATAAAGATGAGGATAACAGCCCGAACAATGCAAATAGTCTTTCCCCCCCTTTTTTTTGCAGAACTCTCAGTAAAAGCACACGTGTGGAAAACGTTAATTTTAATGAAAAACTAATTATGAAATACAAACAAGGTTAAAGAGTTCGTTAACTCTCCATATTGATATTTAGATAGTATTTCATTAATCTTAATTGCAATTACTTTTTATCGCAAATCCCAAATTGTCATTTGATGATCATCAGTCAGCGAGGATTAGAAATTAAGAAAGTGCTTTCACAAAGATTCGAACTCACATCCACTAAACCCGAGAGCTTCCCTATCACTAGCAACTACATTATCGTTTAGACTATGATAGCCAACCAGTATCAGTTATTAAATGCTCACTAGAAAACATAATGAGGAAAAAAGGCTTGGAAAATCTGATACTCACAGGACAGAATGAAGGGTAAGAGAAAAACAACGCATAACCCAGCGAGCGAGTTTGGCGGAACAGGGTTTGGGAGAAACAATAAAAAAACACAATTTTATTGAGAATTACAAAGGACAGAGAAATTGTGGAGAGCCATGATCACCTACATTCTAAGGGGACATGAACGTAAAATCGGGGGGGGGGGTGAAGACATGTAAGCAATGGCGAAGTTTTAGGTTAAACAGAACTAAAACGACACTTATATTCAACACCAGAAAGAGACACTTGGAATTACTAGGACACATATTGAGGAAAGAAGGCTTAGAAAATTTAACACTGACAGGACATATTAAAAGAAAGAGGGACAGAGGAAAGCATCGAAAACCTACTTAACGAGAGGGTTTAAATGGTTGGCAGAACAAGGTTTAGGAGAGATAGCGAAGAGATAAAATGTACTAAGAGCGAAAGGAAATTGTGGAGAGCCATGATCGCCTGCGCCATGAGCGAACTCGGTTCATGAAGATGTTTTGTGTAATTGTGTTTCTGATTTTACTAAATAATAATAAAAGAGGTTGATTTACAGTTCGTCACATATATTCCGAGGCTTATTTCGCTATCCGTGAGTCACTGTTTCTAAGAAACCCGTTGATACCAAAGTCTACAAGTGCTGTAATATAGGATGCGTTGTATTGACATATAACCTACGCCCATAATTCTATTTAATTTAAAATTACCTCTAGATTACTTATAAAATCTAATACATTGTCAGTGCTATAATCTATCTATCTATCTATCTATCTATCTATCTATCTATCTATCTATCTATCTATCTATCTATCTATTTCAGTTTTTTGCTATGCATCTATCTCAGTCTATCTATCTGTCTATCTATCTATCTCAGTTTGTTGGTATGCATCTATCTCAATCTATCTCAATCTATCTATCTATCTATCTATCTATCTATTTCACTTTGTATGCATTTATCTCAGTCTATCTATCGATCGATAAAATTCTGTGATTTCCGTTAATCCGTCCGTTCGTACAACCCTCTAAAATAACCATACATTGACCGATCGAAAATAAATTTTGGGGAGAAGTGCAAACAGGTAAGGTGGTACAATATACAGTTGGTTTTACTAGGGTCCGTAGCTTAGAATAAATTTTCGTTATTTTTTTTTTTTTGGGTGGGGGTGTGTGGAATTAAGTTATATTATTTAACATGCAAAATACTCCCACTATTTTAAAAACAATTTAATGATTAAAATAACAAATATTTATTTAATAAAAATACAATATTGTTTCCAGCGTATCTTTAAGTTTTTATATACAAGAATCCAGTTTCCATTTTGACCTGCGTTTGCAAGAACTGTAAACAGATCACAAGACCAAACGCTTCAAAAAGTTGGAATTTGTCTCCAGAAAGAAATATTTATGTATGGCCAGCTGTATGCTGCATGCTCAAGAGTAAGGAATCCTAAGAATTTATTCTTCGCTGTTAAAAACGAAGAAGAAATTTTCTTAAAAAATACTGTTTGCCAAGAAGTCCAATAAAATTAAATTAAATTAAAGAAATGAAAGCGCTAAGCTTATTCAAATTTCATCGATTAGTTTATAAATCTCGACAAAAATGTTAGCGATAACTTCAACAATACTAAATGCTGTAAGGATTTCAACACGCGTCAGGGTCTTGCAAAAAAAAAAAAATTATTGTGTAAAATTTCAGATATAACTAAAAATATATCCAATAAAAGGACAATATCGATAAAAAAAGGAAAACTTAACATTGCTATTTGTCCTCTTATTTTTTTTTATTAAGGCAAATGTAAGGATTGTAATTTGTTTGTTGCAAAAAATTCTAGTATATAATATATCGATAATTGCTATACTGAAGGTTTGGACAAAAATTTCGATGGGGGATGAAGAGCTGAACAATAAAAAACAAAAAACAAAAAAACAAAAAAACAAAATAAACTTTTACAGAAATAAAGGTCAAAAAGCGGAATAGCCATCTGGTGTGTATATATTTTGAGTACTAATTCGTCAATGATTGAATTTATGAACAAAGAATTTTGGAAGAAAAATTAAAGCCAATCGTAATAGGCCTTGAAATTTTTAATTCATGACGTTTCGGCCATTGTAGTCTCTGGCCTTCTTCGGGTGTTTGGAATGTCGAACTGAACCCTTTATTTCGCCCACTGGGGTAGATTGTTCTAGTTCCACGTGCCATGCCGGATGCCTCAGTTATCTCCCTTTAACTCAATTCACCAAGTATTTGTTTGTCAGTGTAGTCGCCAGGTATTGAGCTCAGAACTCTTTTGGGTCACTGGATCCTACCAACGCTTTTATCCACTGGGCCATGCGTCAATTTAATTTGAATACTTTATGTTTATATTTTTAAAGAAAAGTCCCTAGGAACATCACATCGATTGAACATTTAAATTTAATCCACGTAAAACTATACCCTGAACGAGAAAAGGAAATTAGAATATTGTTCTGGTTCGAACGTCTTTACTTATATTTTTTAATACAATATTCTATCGACTTTTAGGTTTTGGAAAAAAAAAGTTGGTAATTTTAATGTTTTATTTCCATTAATTAAATTTTTATTACAGTGGAATCACTCATATCCGGAATCCTTCATATCCGGAATCCTTCATATCCGGAATCCCTAATATCCGGAATCCTTCATATCCGGAATCCCGCATATCCGGAATCCATCATATTCGAAGTGCCTCTTATCCGGAATCCCGCATACCAGGGCATGATTTTGATGTGTATATTTGAACTATTTGGGTGATATGTAACTGATTTGAAATTTCTGTTTTCCAGTAAATTAACTTTGGATAATTGCTTATGTTTATTTCACTCTAATGGCTTGTATTGGTTCAAAAGATGATGAGAATAAGAGGAAAAGAACAACTATGGAGTTATTGCAAAAAGTGAAAATTTTAAACAGACTAGATGCTGGTGAAAGTTCATTGTAACTAATGGCCGAGTTCAACACAGGAAAGTCAACATTGTATGATAAAATCTTCCAAAGAAACTATTTTCCAGCATTCACACTGTCACAATGAACAAGGAAATAAAAAACATGATTGTGATGAAATCTGGACCGAAATTGAAAAAGCTATTGAAAAGGTTGTCAGTTTTATGGAAAGAAAGCCAGCATTTAGCTATGATTGCATTAATGCACACAGAATTAAAAGTATCTTTCGTTTAAAAACTTTCAAGAACAAAAGCAAAACTAAACGCGGAAATTGTTGAGAATAACATTAAAAATGAATCATCATGCAACAGCGATTAAAAAAATCCTCGTTACATTATTTGTTTTGCATACGTGGCATACTTAATTTAATGAATTTTCATTAACATGACATAATTTATTTCTTTTTCTTTAAAATGACCTCCGTTATATTTCACTTACCATGAGCTTATTTTGTTTAAAATAAAACACTGAAAAAAATATTAAACCAGATTTCAGTTCTTTTATTTTAATCTAAATATAACCCATCATATCCGGACTTTGTAACCAATTCCTCATATCCGGAAGGACTTCTTAGTCCGGTTGCCAGGGATTCTACTGCATTAAAGTATCTATTCTTCTGGGCAATTCTAAATCCTTCTTATTCAATAATTATGTTTTCATACTTGAGAAATATAACGTTTTATAAGGGGATTTCAAGAATATTTCAATATCTGGAGAATATATTGAAAATATTCATTGAGAAGATCAAATGAAAAATGTCGATTCAAGAATCTTCAAAACTTATCATCTGATTTAGAGCCATCCGTTTTTACCATTTCATTTGGCACCCTTACTTATAAAAGATCATTTGATCTCTCCTCTGATTTTAATATATGATTCCTTTCGGCTTTTAATAGATTATTTGATCCCTCTCTCGTTTTTAACACGATTAACACTTGATTTCTCCCTACTCGCTTTAACAGATTATTTGATCCCTCTCTCATTTTTAACACGATTAACACTTGATTTCTCCCTACTCGCTTTAACAGATTATTTGACCCCTCTCTCGTTTTTAACACGATTAACACTTGATTTCTCCCTACTCGCTTTAACAGATTATTTGATCCCTCTCTCATTTTTAACACGATTAACACCTGATTTCTCTCTACTCGCTTTAACAGATTATTTGATCCCACCCTCACTTTTAACTACTTATTTAATCCAACCACTTTTAACACCTGATTCGGGACCTTACTTTTAAGAATTTGACCCCTTCCCTTGCGTTTAATATCTGATTGACTCTAACCACTTTTAGTATCTGCTCCCCCCCACAGTTCTTTCAATAAATCATTTGACCTCTCACGCGTTTTTTACCATCTGATCAAATTCACCAACTTTTAACATCTGATTTAGGCCGTCCCCAAATTCTGACATCTGATTTAGCATCCCAGCTTTTGACCTCTAATATGTCCCCTCCCTAATTTTTAAAATTTTATTTAACACTCCATTCTTTTAACATCTGATTTTACCTACCAGATTTTAACCGTCTGATTTATTCCCCCCCACCCGCCAATTTTAACATCTAATTTAGCCCCTTTCCGTTTTTAACATCTTACTGACGTACATGCACGAGCTAAACTCCTATATATATATGTGTGTGTGTGTGTGTGTGTGTGTGTGTGTGCGTGTCTCTGTGTGTGTGCAAATATATAGAAAAATAGGAAAGAACTTGTTAGGTAAGTAATCAGAAGTTCTTTAGTATTTTTGTTTTTATTTTTAAAAACAGTGTTCAATACACAAGTAGTGCCTAAATTATAGTTATTTTTAAAAAATATGATTTCTTCGCTACATAAGAGTTCTCATGTTTCAAAAACAGGAGCCAAAAACTTCAATATAATTATTAAAATTAGATTGAACTAAAGTATCAATAAAAATTATGAAGTATTAAAAGTATTGAAGCAGCTAATATATTGATACAAATTGTTAACCCTTACACCCTTTATTGAAATATTTGCTTGAGCCATTTCCATAGTAATTAATTTTACGAATGAATATGCTTATAAAGCTGCGTAAATTTCAAGATTAGTTATTCCAAAAATTTCGCTTGAAACAGAGATTGATAGTTTAATTCAATTTAATTCTAACAATTATATTGAAGTTTTCAGCTCTTGTTTTTGAAACTTTTATGTATCGAAGAAATCAAATCTAAAAAAAATAATTATATATATATATATATATATATATATATATATATATATATATATAATAAACACAAGGAATTAATTTTCGCTGATGTTACAAAACCAGAAATAGTTACTATATAGATGAAATTAGTTTTCTTAAGTGTGGACTACTGGTACTGGAAGCAGAAACGTTACTGTTTCGGCCACCGAACAGCTCCAGAGAAGTAGATAAACCGATGGGATATATTTATTTTGTCGTGTAAATGTTTGCCTGCCAGATATACGACAGTTTCAGCCTGTTTGCCGTGTCCTTATTACGGGTGGATACGAGAGAGCAGATCGCCCTGCAGATGCCTCGCAGCTTTCACAATGATCAATCTATATTAGAATTATGTGTGACAATATTGAGTTGCGTGACACCGACTCAATTGTTCGCCATTAATGGAGTTCCCGCCAAAAGGACGCAGACGATGCGAAAAGAACAAGTGCTAATCAACTATTTTTTTCCACAGCTATTCAATCAGGGCTGAATAATACCTTTCATTCTATTTTTTTTTCGACAGACTAGTTCTCAGGTTTCCTTCGGTTTTTTTCAAGCATAGATTCATTTGTTTTGGACCCATAACCTATTTTTTTTTACTTTGAAGATTTTTTTAATGTTTTAAAGGAAAAATGAACGAAGGTCGTTATTTCTTCCAATTTCTTTCTTGTCTCGAGGTGGTATTAATCCTGAGGGAGACACGCCCATATATAACTATTTATATATTTATAAGTCCGGTATAAGGCCACAGGCTACCCACAGTTACTAATGTTCGTAAGCTATTACCATTCTAAATACTGACCAGCACCGTTCATGCTTAACTTTTGGTGCTCCAACGAGGACTGGCGTTTTCAACGTCATTTGAAAGTAAGCCGCGATGACTTTCCTTCCACCTCATACGCCTAAAAAGTCTAAAAGGCCATCGTTGTACCTCAACACACTAACTCATAACAAATGTTTGAAATGTCGCCCGCTTGCTTCTAGACAGACATGCACTCGTCGGATCATCCGTAAACAAGACTGAAGAGACAAACAATAGATTGACTGTGTGTAATAGACCATCGGCAAAAATTCTCTCATGGTGAGTGATCAAAGGGCGAAAGACTTTTCACACGTTGCAAATGTTATGGATTTAGGAGCTCCATGCTGTGCTATGAGATGTACGACATGCTAGGGTCACTAGACGTGTTTTTTTTTTGTTTTTTTTTAAGCGTTTCCCCCCAAGCAAGGCGGGAAGCCACTAGGACGCAAGGGGTTACAGAAAATTTGGAGCAAGATCAGATAGGAGTGATAGAGGAAAGGACGAGGAGAAGGGTAGTGGATAGATCAATGCAACTGGAGATGTCGATTGACATTACATTTGAATAGCTGGAGATTATAGCTCTCAGGTAAACTGGAATAGGGAAGGGAGTTCCACAGACGAGAAGTGCGAGACATGAAGCTATTGGAGTAGAAGAGACGGCTACATTTAAAAGTTTCTACAGTGAAAGGGTGAGAGCGGGATGCCAGCCTCGTAGGGCACTTGAACTCATGAAGTCTGGGAACCAGCGAATGCAGCGTGTGTTGATACCTGAATCGTCTCCGACAACATGTAGCGTGTATTTCTTCGTGGTCAGGCATACGAGTGGATCTCGGTCTTCTTCGATCCATACTTTGTGGTGTCACCGATCATGTCTCGATAACGTGACGATAAATAGCAGCAAACGATCTGGAAACACAAATCTCATACAGCCGTGTTACCTCGCGTCCATTGCCACTCATGTGGCCGTATGTAAAAATAATATCTGCCTGCTAACGATATGAATATCCTGCCGTTGTATATATATATATATATATATATATATATATATATATATATATATATATACACGCACATAGAGAGCTGGTTTTAATAAAAAAGTGCTCGATGTAATATAACAGAGCTATTAAGTAGATATTAATAAATGTACATATTATCCCTCGCCGGTGTCATCGAATTTTCACGGACAACTCAACCATCAACTGACTGTTACATAATTTAAATTTTAATTAAAATATCTGGTTAACGTAATGTTGGGGCAGCCCATATATTATACGAGGATTACAGTATTTTATTTTAAAAGTATATTTTGCATTTAAAATATACGGGATTTCTGTTTCATATATATAAAAACAGTTTTTTTTAAAGTTGGTGAATCTTAATTTTATATTAATGGATTACTTGTTTTTTGTTTAAAGAGTTTAAATTTTTTTTAAATTTTTGCTAAAAGAAAACCGAAAATAAAAAAAAAAAACAATGAGAAAGGTCATAATTTACATTTAAAATTAATGTGGATCAACGTATTTCAGTAGATATTTATATTTACGTCTGCATGTAACGATCAATTCATTTCTCTTGTTTAATAAGCTAGGGTTATTTAAGTGTTTTAAGATAATTTTTCTACAAAGCATAAATGACATCTATCACGTTTCCCATTATATTATTGGCTTTTGCTACAATATCCCACGTAATAATGGATCTATTACCATCATTCTTTAATTATCAGAAATATTTGGAAAGAGCAGTGCTGTTCATGTATCTTACATTGCCTAAAGTCATTCGATGATGGTAGAAACAATATTTCCAACGATTTACAGTGAAATCAAAATAAAATTCGTTATTCCCGGAATGTATGTTAGCTCGGTACACAATATTATCAGTCATACATTGGCCGTTTAAGGGACAAATCGTATAGATGTATATTAAGTGTATTTAGTCAGCAAGAGTTCTTTCAAACACTATAAGGCTTGCAGTGTTCAATTTTTGATTAACTTTTCCTAATTTCCGAATAATACTGATGTAGATTTATAAATAGATATGAATAGAGATAGGGAGATAGCTAAGAACATAGCTAGCTAGATAGATGGATAGATAGATAGATATAAATAAGATGAAATAGATTGCTATATAAAAACAGACGTTTGTTTGTTTAGCGGCATATCAAGTCCTTTTGGCCCATTCAAGGCCAAAATTTATTTTTTTTCGGGGCACTAGTAATTTCGTCTACAAAAATGTATTACTGGTAATATTTTATTTTTTTTTTTATTTTTTGGCATAAATTTATGGTTGGTCATTTTTTTTTTTACTATGGAAAATAATATATAATATATGGTTGAATAATATAATATATAATGTGACGCATGAGCGATAACGGTCATATTTTCATTAATATACGCCGATAACTTTATATATATATATATATATATATATATATATATATATATATATATATATGTAAATATATATACATTTGCACGAAAGAAGGATTGCTACCTAAACACACACACACACACACACACACACACACATATATATTTTGAACAATAAAAAATATTAAAAAAATCAAATCTTCAGATACACTGGGTTGTATATAAATATTCCTTCGTTTTTATTATTTCATTTAGATTCCTCAGGTAGTTTCGAGCAACATGGCCATCATCAGGGTAAAAATAATTTTCTGCTTGCTTGTAGCAGTGAACTACAGAAATGAATGTCTTGATGGAGAAAATGAACTTTTGTCTGTAGTTTTCATTTGTTTTTTTTATTTAAAAAAATTTTTTTAACAGTGAATTTTGGTCAGACCTTGTGTTGGTCAAACAGTCTATTTTAAGTTGTTATTTGAGATAAGACCTGGATGGATTCTTGCTTCTCTGAATTTCCCTGGTCATTTTGACAGTTTTATTGGTTCCTGGAGAGGGAATGTGTCTCTGTTAAGTGTGTGTGTGTTATTTGGCTCATTAGGGAGTGAATGAGTATGATATGTGTAAGTGTGTATATTTGTGTGGGTGTGTGTATAAGTGTGAGGCCTCAACACCTCCGTAAGCATGTCTGTCTTGTATGGGTGAGAAATGTGGGTACGGTTATATATTAGTACTATCTATATTGTTAAATTTATAGTTAAGCCCGGCTGGATAGTGTGTTTTTAAACGTTGTATCCACTTATTTTCATGGAACTCTGAATTTTTCTATTCTCTCAATTATAGTGAATTTGGCATGGGTTTTAAAATCGTGTTTTTCTAGGCGGATATGTTGTTCTACAGGTAATAATTTTTCATGGGGAGTCGACTTAATTCGATTGCGATAATTATTAATTCTGTAGTTGAAAGGGCCATTCAGATTTTCTTACATATTGTTTCTGGCATAGTGTGCATTCTAGGAGGTAAATTATGTTATGACTTCTACAGTTAGAATCGTGGTAGATTTTGAAAGTAGATTTAGTCATTGAGTTAGTGAATGAATTCGTGTGTTTAATATGGTTGCAACATAAACTTCTTTTGTTGTTACTTGGTTGGGAAAATCGTGTTGTTTTTGTTCTTAGTTTATTACGTATTACCTTGTCTCCTGAAATGTGGTGACTACCTATGATTTCTTTTAGGTTCTTAGGCCTATGATATGCTAGAAGGCCGGATTCCTTGAACAATTTTTTAAAGTCTGGTTTGAGATGTAGTATTTCCCAGCGGCTTTTGATTATTTGGGATAGTGGGATAGTGGATATATATATATATATATATGACTGGAGAAATATAATAAAATTTAAAATGTAATAAAAAATTAAATTGAATTAAACCTTGTTTGCCCACTGACCCGAGAAAGCGGTTGTATAGAGCTGTCGGTTAGATATTTATGAACGAGTTTCTTGCCATGCATGACATTCATATGAAATTCTCGATATGAAACTATTTAAGAACATGCTTTGAGTTTTCATGCTAATGTTTTAGTTTTGTAGCAATTTGCGGTATTGGGCGAAACTATATCTAGCACTTTTATAACTGATTCATACGCCGAGGTATTTGTAGTGTTTGGTATTTACTAATTGCACACCCTGAATTTTTATAATGGATTTAGAGTTATATGTTGTCACTGCTTTCATTTCAATTCTAGATCATAGTTTCTGCTTTGGAGAGGTTTATCTTGAAACCCATATCTTGGAACATTTTTTGAGGTACTGGCGTTTCGAATGCAATTTTTTAGTGATGAATGCAGAGCTACATCTGCTCAGCTACAGTTTCGGATTTTCATTGAAGTTAGCTTTTCTAATGACTCAGAAAAGAAATAAAGTAATGTTTTCAGTTCTAAACAGAAAGTCACTAAAATTCTATGTTCAAGATTGATAACGGTGTAAAAAATGAATAGAATCATTGTAAGTTTTTGGCCAAGAGACTTCTTTTGAGTGGCGCAAGCCGCAACAAAATTAGTTTTAAGCTTAAATCTGTATTAATTATTCAAATATTACAAAGCTGACTATTGCCTAACTTGCCAAAAAGCTTAAACGCCATCAGATTCATGGAATGGCGCCCGGTTACTCTAGATATTAATCCAAACGAAAGCTTATAGTCCATTATCAATACTGTAGCTTCTCATTAGATTTGGGTGTGTTCTCATTGGTCAGACACGTATCACGTGATTTAAAACCATAAATAATTCTATGTGTATGTAAGTTTGTAAATATTCTTGTATGTGCAACTGTCTCGTTTTGCAACGAAATGATGCTGGGCATAACTTTGATTTCACTAAATTCCCCCGAATTAAAAAAAAAGAACATAATTGTTTAAACAGAAAATACATTGAAAACTTAATAACAATATTACCAACTGTAAACACACGCCTAAAACATTACATTACATCGCCATCTTCCTTTTAATCCATTCTTAAAGAATCAAACTTATTTCTATCGCATAGAAAGAATACATGCTTGAAAAGCTCAACAATAAATTAGAACCATGAGACACACGATGTCCACTTAGACATACAAGAATCTTCACAAACTTACATAGACATAAAATTATCTACGGTTTTAATTCACATGACACGTGCCTGAGCAATGAGAACCGTTCCAAATATAATTGAAAATACCAGTGGTTCTGTTATTTTGTCTTTTTTTCTCTTAATCTCTGATGAAGCTTCAAAAAACTGAAACATGTTAGATTGACATAGGTTTCCTCTTTCTTCTTTATACACACACACACACACACACACACACACTCTCTCTCTCTCACACACACACACATATATATATATATATAGTTGTATTGATATGAATTTTTTACCCTCGGTTTCACGTTTTTGCATTCATTAGACAAACGTTGTGACCGCAAAAGCATGAAACCGAGAGTCACATACTCATATCCATACATCTAAATATGTTAGCACTATAACTGATATTGAGCTCTTTCCAATAAGTATCACGCAAATATAATATATATAGAAAATGCATACATACATGCATATATACGCGTCTCGTATATACGAGTTTGTCGTTACTTGGAAATTTTCATGCCGCAAGAGCGGACTATCATTGTTGTTTCGTCTGTGTATTGGTTGATATATTGAAAAGTAATTGTCATCTTTGATAATGGCTTATGTAAGCCGAAAGCTTAGATCGGATTTAAACATGTATCAATATGGTGATTTTCTTCTGTCTTTCAATGATAATGTTATTAAGCTTATCTGACAATATGAAAGGAACTTACTTAAAATAAATAGACAAAACTTGTCTATATTATTTAATGAAACATGCATATATATATATATATATATATATATATACATACATATATATATACACACACACACACGCACATACACGCACACACACACACACACACACACACACACACACACACACACATATATATATATATATATATATATATTACCACTTCAAATATTCAGGAGAGTTGACAAAAATAAATAAATATGCTCTTTATTAAATAAACAGAGTGTCTACTCAAATATGGGTATCCAATAAAATAACATGATAAAATCTGTTGGATTAATGAATTAAAAATACTTTAGTTCTCCCTCTCCCTCTCTCCCTCTATATGTCTGCCTGTCTGTTTCTTTCTATATATATATATATCCGAAATTTGAAGTTTTGAAGTAATCAAATATGTCATTCTGCTTTCACAATTGAATACAGCTTTTGTGCATATATATGTTTGTTTAAACATAATTTCTAGAGGCAGTGATATGTGTGTTTTATGTTGTGGCTTTGTTGAAGTTATATTTTGTAATACAGTTTGATTTCTTTAAGAAATTGTCAGATATTATATGGCTTAATGTCATGAAAGAGTTCATTCATGTTGGTTATTTGATTGATTTTGCTTAGCGACGACGTAATCAGCCTTTATCGGTTATTTAATGCCGAAATTTAAATATTTTGAACACAATTTTATGGCTTTAACTCCTGATAAAATTTAGCTTTAGCTATAAAATGTATCGTTGTTTACTTTAAATATGTATTTTTGTATATTGTTTTTAACATAATAATGTATTGCTGGTATTTTTACTATAAATATCTGTTTTTATACTTTCACTAGCAGCGATACTCAGCTGGTCCATCAAAAAAAGCGTTCAATTAGAATAGAGCAAAATCAGCATCATGTTTAGATGCAACAGAGTCTATCTTCAATTACTTTAAAGTACTTTCATTAAAAACATTTTGAATTAATGCAGTTACTGATATAACAGAAGTCGTCTGTATTTATTCAATCGAAGTTAGCCGAGGACATGAAGCGGTAAACCTGGCAACATGAAGACCCACTTTAGTCCACAATTATTTTGGAGTTTTTGAAATTCAATTTGTCAGTGTGCTACCAGGGATGTAAAAGAGGATACATTTATAAAGCAATTGTGAAGTTCGATGAAAATTAGTTGAAAGATCAACGAAAAATAAGACAGAAACCAGTAAAAATCGCCATTTGTCGCTACTTACGCGGGTTTTCACTATATGGGTGGACTCAGTTATCAAGTTAAATGACAGTTAGAACAATCAACTTATTGTTGGCTACAATTGAGCAAAGTTTGTATTAGATTGCTTGAAAATTGAGGCATTTTTTAGTTTAAAATTTGTGTTGAAATCTATTTTTCGTTTTTCACAGATTTTCACTAAACGATGTGGCTTAGAAATAAAAATAAGGTATCGTTGAGCTCGTCATGATGTAAGTGACCTATATACCGAGTCTGAACGAAATCGGAGGAATAAAGTTGAATTTATCAATTTTTGATCGGCTCTATCGATTATTGAATTTTAAAAAAATTATCGATTTTTGCGCTAAGAACGAGTTCGTTCATGTTGTTTATTTGATTGATTTTGCTTAGCGAAAATACATAGTACAATGTATGTCCCACATTTGGTCAAAATCGGTTGGATGGATCTCTAGTAAAAAGGTATCATACAGACACCTAGAGTGACACAGAGACATCCTCTATTTTATATATATACATAATGATTTGTTTTTATTTGAGGGTTCACTATTTACCCATAGCTGGGACCCTAACAGGTACTACCACCCCGGGTCAGGGTGAACCTGGGAACAACAGCAATTAAGAGGTGATTCCAGGCTCCTCAAAAGCTGCAATCTCCCGATTAGAGGCTTTGCTGCCGGATGTAGTTTATCGTCATACCCAGGACTACATTTTGTGAGAAAATATGACATAGCGTCGAAGGAGACAGTGTTAAAACTGGAGAAATGAACTGGGATAAAAATATAGTGATTTAAAATTTGTTTTCTCATTTTAGTCGCAAGGTAATTAAATTAAAAATAAAATTCCGGTTGTGGAGTGATTTCGAAAGGTATACATCGAGACACAAGAAAACATTTACCTGACAGATAAATAGATTACAAGAAAACAGTTAATATTATTGTTACCATCAGAGATGAAGTGAACAGATACTGTTAGGTTGGTGCAAAAATAATGTCGTTTTATCACATAGTAACATATGTGAGAAAACGACATTATTTTTGCACCAACCTAATACATCTGGATCCTTATAGAAAAAAAAAGAATATTACCATTATTTTTTATATAAAATATGTTATTTTGCAAGTACTCTTTTTTTCTTTTCTTTTTTTTTTTTTTTAAATAAGGAATTTTTCTTTCCATAAACATATTGAAATGAGCGTTTCCAGCATGATTCCTTTCGTTTTTCAATTCCCTATGAGATCAAATATGAAAATACCATGTTTATATGTGCCAGACCCTCACCTCTCCAAAAAGCATTTTTTTTTTGCAGTGGTGGCTAAAGCAATAAACAAAATGATAAATAAATGAAAGTGCATAACTCTGCAATTTATTCGAATTTATGGCAGAAACACGAACAATAGTCACAACAAAAATAGTAACTTTTTTTGCACATGATAAGCACTTTCGTCTTCCTTTTATTCGTCAACATGGACGTCCATATTGTCTTCTTCCGTCTTTTCCTCCCCTTCGTACTGTTATGTCGTTTCTTTCGTTATCCTTATTGTTCGCTTTTCCTTTTTTGTCCCTTCCTTCTCACTCACTCACTCACTCACTCACTCACTCACTCACTCACCGTCTTTTCTTTCACCACCAATTCCTCTTGCCTCCACCTCCTACTCTCACTTTTTGTCGACGATCATTTCTCCTTTCTCCTCTTCTTTGTCGTCATACTTTTATTACTTTTAACTCTTCCCTCCTCTTCCTTCGACCAATTCTTTTCTCCTCCTTCCTTTCCTTCTCCTCTTACTTCCACTTCCTCCTCTTAATTTATTTTCCTATGTAACCCTCGCCTCTTCCTACTCCTCTTCTGTATTTGCCACCCATTCGTTCTTTCTTTTTACCGCCTCTCCATCTCTACCGACTTCCTGCTTGTCGTTCTCCCTTTCTCCTCTTCCCCATTTTCCACCACCACCACCACCACCACCACCCTCTTCCACCCTATCATTTTTCACCGTTACTTTCCCCTCCTCCTCTTTCATTGTAATTGTACTTTTTTCTTTTCCTCGTTCTTCTCTTCACCCCATTTCAACACTATCGCTTTCCTTTTTTCTTCCTTTTTCTCCTTTCTCTTCTTCATCGTTACTCCTCCCCTTCTTTCCACTTCTTCCTCCCTTTCCTCCTTCACTCACTCCTCCCCTTCCCCCTCCCTTTTACATTTCATCCTCTTTGTTTTAAAGGATACTTTGTGTTTGTCTGTATATTTCTGGAATTTCTGTAAATATAATGTAGGCTAACAATATCCATATGTTGCGTGTTTTTCCTATTACCTCCTCAACTTAGTCTCAGCCCAATCAGGTGATAGTATTTAAGGCGGGGGGGGGGACTGCGACAGGGGCTGGGGGTGGCGGACAGGGGGTGGTGGCGGTGGTGCTGAGAGAGGAACGGAGGTGAGAGTGAGGAGTTGGCGAAAGCGACAACCAACAAGCTAATGTCAGGAAAGGCCCGTCACATCTTGTTTCTTTTCTTTTATTTCCCCCACTCCCCATTCTTCAGCTTTCCTTCCTTTCTTTTTTTCTTCCTTTCTTCCTTCCTTCCTTCCTTCTTTCCTTCCTTCCTTCCTTCCTCTTTAGTTTCCTTTCATCTTTCCTCTTTCTTCATTTTCCGACGTCTTTCCGTCTTTGATCTCGCTTTCCTTGACTATATCTTTCTTTCTTTACTTTTATTGTTCTTTCTTTCTTTCTTTCTTTCTTTCTTTCTTTCTTTCTTTCTTTCTTTCTTTCTTTCTTTCTTTCTTCTCATCTTCACCTTACCTCCACTATCATTTACAATACTAAAAGTAGACGTGATAAAATAAAATTAGCCAAAGGCTAACGATAATCCCTAGAATTCTCTTTACCTGCGCAACAAGAACTGGGCTTTTATCTGTTTGCCAAAGGATTTTGTTTACTCAAGCCATGATAATACACGCAGATTTTGATGCTAATTGGTTCACTCATAGCCGGAGTCCTCCTGCATCTCACTGTCACTGTGTGTCAATTGTAGACTTTGTTCTTTTAATAGCAGAAAAGAAGGAAAATATTTAAAAAAAAAACAAAAAAAAACGACAAGAAGAGAGACAAAAAGGCACAAGCAAAAGAAATTTTGAAAAGAAATTTTAAAAAGAAAAAAAAATATTGATTAAATTATAAAATATTAATTAAATAATAAATATTAATTAAATAATAAATATTAATTAAATAATAATATTAATAAATTAATTATATTTTCGCATCTACAGTGTAATAAAGGATATTTTGACGGCAGGTTAGCAATTCATAGCGTCATTTGACAGAATTCGAACCCAGGACAGCGAGGCAAGATTTACAGTTTTTTTAAAAATCATGTCACCCCAAGCAAGGCGTTAATTCCACTAAGACGCAAGGGGGTTACTAGGAGTGGATGAGAATTAGAAAATTTTAGTGAGGAGAAAGGACACTAAAAGAACAAGTTTCAGGAAAACAAAAAAGACAAAAATGATGACGTTTGAGGCTGCATTTAAAGTTTTGAAGATTGTAGAAGTAAAATGAAAAGACAGAGAAAGGAAACCATTAAAATAGAATTTACGGTCACATTTAGCTATTTCAACACTAAAACAATAACATATATTAGCCATTTTGACGCCATTTGTCGTAAGAATCACTTAAATACCCTTTGAGCTGGAAAGAGAAAAGATTAGCCCTACTATGTCTTCCCAACTGAGCAATGGTGAGAGGAAAAAGATCATTCAGTTCTTTCTTCATACTCTCGCTTCCATCTTTAAAGTCCATTCAAGAACCATCAAGATAACGGCGAATAAGTTTAAAAAAGAGGGAACAGTAGAGAGGAAAACTGGATCAGGAGGTTACAACAGAAAAGGGATCATCGTTTCAAATTAGAGCTAAATATATTCTTATTGTTCAAAGTAGAGTTCAATAGTGTCATAAAAATCTCGCAGAATTCCAGTAAGATATCTTTAATCATTTCGAAGATACAACGGTTCAAAACTTAATTTAACAATTGAACAATTTTGCTGGAACACCCGATCAGCTGGGTGTTAAAGAAAATCTCGATTTTCGGCCCTCAGTCTGCATTTTGTGTAAAGAAAATCAGATTTTCAGGGATTGATGCAAGAATTACAGACAGTTGAAGTTTTTGATAGCTATGATGTAAATGTATTACTAATGATTTTGTCTGTAGAAATGCATTATAAAGCAGGAAAAGTGTCAGTAGTCGAGAATAAAGACAAGCGTTACAGACAGATTATAGCTGTATAATATATAGTTTAAAGACACTGCAAATCAGAATGAAAGGTATTGTCAGTGGTCATGAGCTAAGGAAAGCATGACGAATCGATTAGGAGTAGATTATATATAACGTGATTTTAAAATTAAAAAAAAATAATATTATTTATTTTTTATCTGACAGATTTATTTCTCGAAACGTTATTATAGTAGATACTTTGTATTTGAAATTGACTCATAATTTATATTTATTATACATTATGTATTACGTGTATCTGCGTGCATCTTCGAGAAATCTTAGTTAAGAAAAGACGTCTCTCTTGCGTTCAATTTTGTAGCGGAAGCCAACACAGCGAACAACACAATAAACAAGGTTCTAATTTTCTTTTTAAGGGAAACACATCCTCTTCAATCAGATTATTTTCTCGAAAGCTTCATATCTGCCTAGTTTCTTATGCGAAACGTAAACAAAACAATCTCTAAAGAATTAATGTATTTATTTTTAATGCAACATTTATATATATATATATATACATATATATATATATATATATATATATATATATATATATATATATATATATATATATATAACGGGTGTAATAGCAAAATTGTCCAAATGGTGCAAAGGCAAAAGCTTTGAACCGTTGTATCTTAGAAACGATTAAAATATCTTACAGGAATTCTCCGAGCTTTTTATAACACTAATGGATTCTACTTTGAGCAATAAGATTGTATAATTACTCTCTAAGCTTACTAGAAGAATCATGATGAAATTGATCATAAATGAAAATATGATGTTCATTATTAATTAATCATGGCTAAAGATCGGAAGCTCAGTAAGGATTGAAATAAAGTTCAAATATATATATATATATATATATATATATATATATATATATATTATTCGATGCTCATTTTCCAACTTATCCAAAATGATCTTCGCCCTTTCTAACCTTCTAATACTGTCCTGGAGTAACAAGGTGCCCCACAAGTTTCCCGTACGATTTCATTTACAAGTCTTTTTTCACTGCTCATTGGTCTGTCATAGCTGAAACTTCTCTCACACGCGCCAAACATCTTATGGATTGAGTTGGCTCTTTTCTAACTGGCCTCTTTAGTTCTAAATTGAAATGATGATCCCTCTTCCTGTTGTGACCTTCTGATCCAGTTTTCCTCTCTACAGTTCCCTCTCTTTTACCCTTATTCACCATTCTCTTGATGGTTCTTGAATGGACTTTGAAGATGGAGGCCAGAGTATCAATGTTGGTACCATTACTGAAGGACTGAATTTTCCCTTCACCATTGCTCATTTTGGGAGACAAGTGGGGCTGACACAAAACCTGTTCTCTTTCTAGCTGAATATCTCATAGGGTTTTCAGTTATTCTTATAACCAATTGTGTCAAGATGGCTAAACGTCTTGTCTGAAAAGCTGTAAAAAAGAAAGTCAATTAGTTTAGTGCTTTTTTAGATATTATACATTTTGTAGGATGGATAATTATGCTTTTACACAATTTGGACAAATTTGCTGTTACAGTATGTATATTGTGTAAATGCATTGCTAACGATCTTTGCTATAGAAACGCATTGAAAAATACTGACGAAAAATAAAAAAAATACTGGCTTTGATTTTTAGTATAGAAATATATTTGCGAATCAAGAAGAAATGGACTCTAGGTGATCAGGGAGATGGTAAGTATTGTTTTTATTTGACCTCAAAGTCCGCAATCTCCCGTTTGTGATCTTTTCAATGGTTGTATAGTATGAGCCTTACCAGGGCGATTTTGAATTCAGAATTGTTGTTCTTTTCCTAGGTTGGTTACCAATCATGGCCAAACAATCTAACTGACCATTTGCTATTCAAGCCACAGCTGAAAAAGAAGAGAGGTCTCATACATTCTCCAAAAAGATTTTTTTTGCGAAAATAAATGTAAACACTCCTGCCAATTTATTCCGAACCGCTAACATTACACACACACGCACACACCACACACACACACATATATATATATATATATATGTATATATATAATGTGCGTTTGTAGGAGATGCAAAAACGAAAGTGGAGATGATTAGAAAAAGTGTAAAAGCTTATAAACGACGCGTTTCATTGACGTCTGTTGGGCTCGGCTTATTCAAATCGGAATAAAAGACAATATAAGGAATACACATTGGTATTTTCAAGGATAAACGGGGCAAAAAGATTAAATTTAATAAATTAAATTACCTTATCAGATCCGATGACCAGAAGCTAGAAAATGGTTGTTCGTTTTATTTTATGAATGTTGTGTTAATTTCCTTTTTGGCTTCCGGATCATGTAATTTAATAATTGTGTATTTGGGTAACAATCCCTCGTTTATACAAATTAACTTTTTTAATTTTTTTTAACGAAACTTGTATAAAAAAGGGATTGCTGCCCAAATACACAATATATATATATATATATATATATATATATATATATATATATATATATAGGCAGCATATCTTCATTCAGACATGTTTCATTGAATATTTTTTAAACCATGTACTTTCGATCTTTTCGACTTTTCTACGGCATCTTTCTTGATGAATTTCGCATCAACATCAAGAAACTAATTAGAAAGAATCAGTATAAAAATAAGGAGACACAATGTTTATATTATTCAATGAAATATATATATATATATATATATATATATATATATATATTAATAAATATACATAATATCTTACATTGATTGCACAACTCGGAGTATTTTTATGCGGACGCTCGGTCGTACATTTACCTATATTTGTCCATTTGGTTACACACACACACACACACACACACACACACACACACATACACATACACATATACATATATATATATATATATATATATATATATTTTAATATTTGTGTCTATAAAATAATGTATATACAAAAAATATAATAGAATAATTGTCGCTTCGGGCAGATATGAGCGTCTGAGAAAAATCATGGGAAATTTGTTGTTTAAAAACAGTAATTTGACTTTCTAACCAGACGCTTCCTCTGTTGCTAAATAGTATAGCACGTTAGGCTATATATATATATATATATATATATATATATATGAAGAAAAATATACGGAAAAAACAAACAAAAATCCTATCATGCAATTATGCTGTTTTAATGTTAAATTAATGTTTTAATGTCGGACGTTTCGGTCTAATAAACCACCTTCAGGACATATTCATAAAAAATATAATTAACATTATCAATTCAATAAGGATTTTTGGTTTTTTTTCCGTATATTTTTCTTCATACTGTCGGATCTATATCCATATATTTGCTTACATATATATATATATATATATATATATATATATATATACATGTGTGTGTGTGTGTGTATATATGTATGTATGTATATATATATAGAGAGAGAGAGAGAGAAAGAGCGAGAGAGTGTGTCGTTGATGTCTGTTCGATTTTAAATCCGACTGAAAATAGAAAAAAAATTATAAAAAAAATTATATACAATATAAAAGATATATGTTCAATGTATAATATATATGTATATGTATATGTATATGTATAATATAATTACATTTCTACTATGGAAAAGTATCACACATAACTTTGCCGTAAAAATGCATTGTAAGTGATTTACTGGAGAACTTAATAGGTTTACAGTAGAAATGATTTTTAAAATCAGTGAAAAGGGCTTGTTATTGGTGAGAAAATAAGTCAAGGGTTACTGAGATAGCGAACCACACCGTTACATGCTTCGATTGTATAAAATTGCAATACTAGTAGAAGAGAGACTTAAGACGAAGTGCGTCGGACAATTCTTCGATGCTATTATGGTAGGAACGATTTCATTACAAGGAAATCTACTGATAAAACCTTATATAATCACGTAGGAAAATACGACTGGAAAGTTCTAATAAATTGTCGGGATCAGATTATTAAATGAAAGGTTTTATGTTTAGTTCGCTCTGCTATTTTATTATAGCGAGTGAACAGATGTGTTTAAGTAAACAGATTACGTCTGAGTCAAATATGAATTCGCTGCATTAGACTTTCTACCAAAAATCTTTCGCTTTCAGACAGTTATCTAATGATTGATGGGGCTTCTTTTGGACTTGTAATTACGGCAGATAATTCTTATCTTTCCCTGCAACGACACCAATTCGTCCCAAGTACAGATTATTTCTCACTTACAGCGGGTATGAAGACGCCAGTTGACCATTCATTAAGTACTGTAGGTTTTCTTAAAGTTCCAGCAAAGTAAACACACACAGATAATTATTAAGGTGCTCGGAAAGTAATAACGTTTTTTTTTCTAATCTTTTCAACTCAAGCAAGGCGATAAAGCTACTAAGACGCAAGGTTGCTGGGAGGGAAAGAGAATGAGAAAGATTTAGTGAGGAGAAAGGACAATAAAAGAAAAGGTTTCAGGAAAACAGAAAATGGCAATTTGCATTTTAATTTTTAAAGATTGTAAACAGGAAACCGGAAGAGAGTTCCACAGGTGAGAGGTGCGAAAAAAAACTATTAGAATAAAAGTAACGGTTATATTTAGCTATTGCAACAGTAAAACACTGAGACCTAACTGCCAATCTAGTAGTACGCTTAAATTAATGCAAAGCATATAAGCTTAAAAACACAAGTTCCAGTTCTTTAAGTATTCGATTATTCGGTATTTTTATTCGTCATTACGTTTTGCCAGAAAGGGTATAAAAACAATTCTTAGCCTAATTTTTGAAACTATTTATTTAAATAATTTATTTAAATAACTTATCATTTATTAAATAATTTACTTATCGTCTCGTCGTTATTTTACCCAAATCCATTTACTCAAGCTGCTTAGGAATGTCATGCGTTGTTTATTTCTGTTCCTCTCGTCTTCATTCTGTCCTGTGAGTACCAAATTTTCCAAGCCCTCTGTCCTCAGTATGTGCCTTAGAAATTTCAATTGTTACTTTTTTATGTTAATTATAAGTGTCATTTTCGTTTCTATTTTTTTCCCCAAAACTTTGTCGTTACTCACATGTTTGATCCAGGGTATTCTCAGCATCCTCCCGTAGTACCACACAAATTATTTAAATAAATAAATTATTTAAATAATTTATTTAAAGAGATTGCTCAACTGTTACGTGATATCTGTCCTCCTATATGGTACTTAATACTAGACAATCTTTTCACAGATGAAAAAAAGAGAATTTAAACAGCAGAAATGTGGTTCTACAGAAGGATGCTGAGGATACTATAGAGCGAACACGTAAGTAACGACGAAGTGTAGTACACCCAGCGAGTATCGAACCCACTATACAGCCGTCATTGTTTAAGGGAAACAAACTTGTTTACTATTACACAACGTCTAAAGACCCATGACGGTGCGTAAATGGATGGCAGAATAAAATTTAAGAGAGATAACCAAGCGATAATATTTATTAAGAACGCCAAAGAATAGAGGATTGTGGAGAACAAGGTAAGCAATGTCCCGAAGAGACACGATATTTAGAAGAAGATTTAAACTTTATTATTTAAATATTATTGTAGAGTTCCGAAAGTAATTACGTTTTACTAGAAAGTATATAGAAACAGATGCAAGTTAAAATTATCGAAATATTATCGAAATATTATCCCAAATCCAATCACGTTCGCTTTCAATGACAGCAGCCCAACAGGATGTCATATATTTGATTCTACCCTTTAAAGAAATTTGGTTTGGTTTGTTTTTCGACATATCAACCTCAATGGGTTATTTAATGCCGATAAAATTTTTATTGCTGGTAACTTTTTTTTCAAAAATTTATTGTTGGCAATATTTTATTTCCAAAAATCTATTGCTGGTAATAATTTTCCCCCTAGAAGTATTGATAGAAATGATTTTTTTTACAATAAAGTATTGCTAGTAATAATATTTTTTTTTACAAAAAAGTATTGCTGGTAATATTTTTTTTCTAAAAATCTATTGCTGGCAATTATTTTTCTTTTTTCAAAATATACTGCTGGTAATAATTTCTCCAAAAAGTACTGCTGGTATTAAAACCTATTTTTATACTTTCATAGTGTTTTGACCCCTTTTGAAGAGTTAACTATTTACCCATAGCTGAGACCCTGACAGGTGCTACCACCCTGAGTCAGGATGGCCCTGGGAACATCGGCAATTAAGAATTGGTTCCACGTTCCTCAAAACCTTCTGATTAGCGGCCTTGCTGACGGATGTAGTTTATCGTCTTACCCAGAACGTAAGAAATCCGGGTTTTCCAAGAAAATAAAAAGGTTTGAAAGACGGTATTTTTGAATGTTCAGCTGATTATGAAATTTCTAACAAATGGAAATCCATTGGTGCTACATCTGGTGAGCACTTAAGATACAGAAGAATCTCTCATATTTACGATCTTATTTTTCTTTGCGTTCGTTTTGCAAACAGTCGACTTGCATTTTCATATTTCTTTGTTTACAAAAAACATGACATTTGCGGCACAATGTTTTTATCAACCAATCAAGTTGTTGGCAATAAATGTCTACGATGATAGTCGTCCCATGTTCCAATAGTCGATGTTAAGCAACGTCGAACCTGTCAATACCTTGATCAGTGTCCACTTGAAGAATACCAGATGATGTAAGCTTGAATGTGTAATGGATAATGGCTTGGAATTGTTAATCGGAGAGCGGAGTTCGAATTCCAATTGGATTCGTGACATTCACTTACGCGCAAATACCCTTATGAAAGGCATAAATCCACATTTCCCTAACTATATGTTAAATAAATAAGACTTGTATCCCTAAATCATTAATATCTCCCACCATCAAATTCTTACAATCTAAAAATATTTTCTGGCTTTAAATAACCTGTAAAGAGTTGATAAACCGTAAAAAACGGATCAATCAATCAACCAATCAGATGTTCCAATAGCTCGCAATGGACGACACCTTTCATATCCCACTAGGCACGAAGGAAGGAATTCTGTCGACAGACACTTGGTTTTGGTATTGGCAATAGATTATTATGTTATTCCTTTTTCGTTGACATGTAAAACTCATTTTTCATCAGCTGGAAAAATACAACGAAAAGAAAAAAAAGAAAATGAAGGTTGACAGGCCTGGTTAAAAAACGCTGCAGTTTGGTGAAAGGTGTTGATCCTCAAGCGAAGGCTCATGAGGAAACTAAATTACCTCTTTGCTGGTTTTTCCAAATTCACTCGAGACGTTTGCGGACAAGTGAACATGACACATGACAAGTTTTTGCAGCAAATCTCTAGTGTTTTGATGTAGATCCAATTCAATAATTGCTTTCAAATGATTTTGATTCAGAGTGTATCTTCTTTCAGACTGAGTCTTGCTGGATATGCCATAGAGGAAAGGCAAAAAAAAAAAAAGAAAAAAAAAAGAAGGAGAGTAGAAGACAGAGGGAGACGAATGATATATAAAGAAAGAGAGAAAGCGAAAGATAAATTATATGTTTATATAATTATGCAGAAATAGAGTGAAAGAGATTGTAAGGGAGAATTATATATATATATATATATATATATATATATATATATATATATATATATATGTGTGTGTGTGTGTGTGTTGGTGTGTGTGATAAAATATAGATTTAAGGTATAGTATATTGATAGGTTAAAGTGCTCAATATCAGAGATAAACGATAGCATTTAAGTATGAAACAGACTACCATCTCTGGGTGTTGACTTCAATGTCCACTTGTACACACACACATATCTATATATATCTATATATCTATATCTATATCTATCTATCTATCTATCTATCTATCTATCTATCTATATATATATATATATATATATATGTATGTATCTGTCGTATAAAGTACAAATGTCAGTGTGATGTTGAATGCGTAGGACTGACTAGTCTGAGGTTGGAGACCCGTATGTGTCAACATGGTCCGGCTAATAGAAAATCAGTTAATCTATGCCTTTCTTCTAGGACGACTCACTCTGCGCATGATTCGGTAATAGATTCTTGATAATCCCGACTGTGTCACCAAATGTGTCGATAGTTTTTTCATTGCTTTGCGTAGAGCCCAGTCTGTTCAGCATGTTACTGAAGCAGTTTACATTGTTATATCGCCTAGATCTGTGTAAAGCAGAAAGAACATTTCATTCGCTCTCTACGTTTATTTGAACGGTCCTGAGTGAAAATGTTCCTCTTTTTACACTAACTTCAAACTGTTTATTTTAATCGTTTCCCTCCTCGTTTAATATATATACATTTGCGAATATTATCCCTTGTTTTTTCGTGTTTTTTTTTTAAAAGGGTTTATGCTCTGTGGTCTCAAGTTGTCGTTAAAATATATATATATATATATATATATATATATATATATATATATATATATATATATATGTGAGTGTGTGTGGACATATACAAACAAAAAGAAAGAAAGAATAAGTGAAAGAAATGGAAAGAGTAAGAGAGACGGTACATATATATATATATATATATATATATATATATATATATATATATATATATATATATGTATATATATATGTATGTATGTATATATATATATAGAGAGAGAAAGAGAGTGAGAGAGATAAGAATAGAAAAATCGAAAGGAAAATTATATATATATATATATATAAAAGAACGAGAATATATATCTCTAGAGAGACAAAGAGTGAGATAGAAAGAGACAGAGATAGAGAGATAATGAAAATGTCGTTTTTGACGTATTTTTTAACGTCAAAAAACGACATTATTACGTCATTATTTTTGCACCAACCTAATATATACAGTGGGACCTTGGTTGACAAATTTAATTCTTTTCTTGAAGCTGTTCATGACTATTCTCCTTTGAGGTTTGTCGGCTTTACTCACATCAATCAATCGAAACGTTAAATTTAAACTAAGCAGAAAATTAAGAAATCATTTTTCATATAAAAAATAATTTCTTAATTTTTGATTCTTCGATTAGTTTAAATTTAACGTAGGTCATATTGGTCCTCAAAGTAAAACACTAACTTTAGTGGAATTCCTTTATACGCTCCATTGCTAAAGATGCGGGTAAAATGATTGGCTCCCTGTACCGCTCCAGTAAATACCTGACTCCTCCTATTTTCTACCTTTATAAGAGCCGGATATGACTGAAAATGGTGTACATTTGTCATATTTGGGTGGGAGCTGTCCAGTCCCCACTTCCCAATCTTGATAGAGTTCAAAAGCGTCTACAAGAAGAATTATTTCCACACCCTCCAATCTCTTCCACACAGGCGGAATGTAGCGAGTTTCTCACTGCTCTATCGCTACTTTTACGGAAAGTGTTTGGCCGAACTACATTCCTTGGTCCGGCTATGTCTACTCTTCACGGCTAGGACCTGCCATGCCGCTTACATTAGAGCAAACTATCCACATTCCCATCGTATTCCGTCGTCGAGAGGTAAGTTCATTCGAACAGCTTCTTCCAGCGAACCACTGCCCTGTGGAACCAACTCCCAAGAGGATGTTTCCCCAATCACTACAATCTTAACGTGTTTAAGTCTAGAGTTAACCGTTCTCATTCATTCCTATCCATATAAACCACACCTTAACGTAGTCTTCAGTCTTGAGTGAGCCCAGGTTTTGTACAGAGTGAACCTTACTGTAAAAGAAGAAAGGAAAAAAAAACTGAGAAAATCATAGGCTGATCATGTGAGCAACGACGGACCTTTAAAGAAAATAGAAACAGAAAAGTCACTAATTAATATCAGAAAAAACAGCTGAAATTTCTAGTCATATAACGGGAAAGAAGGCTTGGAAAATCTGACACTCTCAGCACATATTGGAGGCAAGAGGAACAGAGGAAAACATAGCCTAACCTACCCAACAAGCTTGTGCAAATAGGTGACAAAAAAGGGTTTAGGAGAGATAGCAAAAGGTTAAAATGAACTAAAAGGCAAAAAGGACAGAGATTCTGTAGAACCATGATCACCCACGTTCCGAAGGGACGCAACACATCGAAGAAGAAGAAGACTTGAGTGGAAGTTCGGTCTCATAATTCCGTTGTTGAAATAGCAAATTGTGACGGTAAGTTCTATTCTAATATCATACTCTCCTGCACTTTTCTCTTGAGGGGGAGCACTCTTACGTCTTACTACTTTCCTGTCAACTTCTATGTACCGTGTCCCTTGAGGACGTGGACAATTATGACTCGTTTTCCCCTTTTCCATGTCTTCCGTCTTCACCCGTTCCGCCATCCACTCATGTAGTTGACATCTATGCTTGGCCTACTCATTGGATGACCATTTAAGCATAACATATGTGCTGTCTCTTTTAAACGTCTGATAAATAGAAAACAACAAAGAGGAAATTGTTCCGAATAACCGAGGGCACAATGGCTGTAAAACCTCGCCTTAAAAATATCAAACAAAAATCAAGCAAATATTTATTGCTTGGTTCGTTTTTGTCTTCCTTTTTTATTATATGATTCACTGCAGAAGGCGTTTAATTCACTATGTGATAGCCGTTAAAAAACACATGCGTTGAAATTCACACATAGGAACACACACACACATACACAAAGAGAGAGAGAGAGAGAGAGAGAGAGAGAGAGGGAGAGAGAGAGAGTGCTTTCATCATTGGATGACCCTCAGTTCCACTGCTTTCCCCTATCTCACTAGTTCTCAATATACCTTGTGAGAGTCAAGTTTTCCAAATCCACTTTCCTCATTTTTTGTTTAAGAAATTTCAGCTGCCTCTTCTGTGAGTGTTTTTTTCTGTTACCTTTTTTCCAGACATACTCAACCCGTCCATGGAATTCTCAGTATCCTTCTGTAGAATCACGTATCTGCTGTATCCAGTTTCCTCTTCATCAGTGGTGAGATTGTCCGGCATTCACGTTCATACAAGAGGACGGATATCCTGTCAACTACAATCTTCAAAAATTTAAATACAATATCAATCGTCAATTTCTGTCTTCTTGAATCTTGTTCTTTTATAATGTCCGTTTCTTTCAGCTTCAGTAACCTTTTGCTGATTTGTGGCTTTTATTCCTTTAGAAAGATCACAACATTTCGAGCATTCTCTCCTCCAGTTTTCTCGATTCTCTGACTCGTCATATTTGTTTAGTGGCATATCAACTTTTTATGGGCCATTTCATGCTGAAATTTAATTTTCTTAGGAGCTTGGAAGTAATAAAAATGTTATTTTGAATTCACAATTGAATAAATGGTAGCTTTAGTACTCATACATATTTCTGTGGACATATTTCTGATTACTATAGGATGTGATGTGGGTTTTATGCTTTTTTTTCTGAGTTATATTTTGGAATAGAGTTTCATTTAAGAAATTTTCGGATATTATATGCTGTTTGTTTTGTAGTATTTTAAACGGATTTAGCTGAAGTCATATCTATTGTTTGTTGGTAACTCTATTATAAAAATGTATTTTTATTCTTTCATAGTGTTTTGCTTTTGTTTGGTGGGGTTCACTATTTGGGAGTCAGTCTGAGGACAAAGCAATGGACTGACAAAGTCTATCAATCAGTTAGGCCCCATGCGTGATACACGCTTAGGCGATCATGTATCTTTCGATACATGACTGACGAGGCAGATTTTTTCCAGCAGTAGATTGCCATTTCTTTTTGCAGTAGACCAGTTGCCATCCAAGGCTATAGAACCCAGTTTGTCCTGATATTTGCTCATAGCTGGTGGTGGGGTGAAGAAGAGGATTCATACCTTTCCCAAGGGTATTAGTACGTAAGTGAATGTAATGGATTCGACTGGAATTCGAACTTTGCTCTCCGATTCCTAAATCTGAGCCGAAGAAAGAGTTAGACAAGTCTAATGGTGATTTCGAAGGTACGGCAACTTGGAAAACTCACTCTAATTGTTCTAAGAAAAAGAACTCCCGAATTTGTTGAAGGCCTCAGACTCATCACAGAGGCCCACATTAAATGTCTTGAGGAGGCAGTGAGGCCTGGGTCAAGAGGGTGGCTGCAATAGGACTCTGCACCATGCCATACAAGCAGGTGAACCCAGTAATGAATGTCAAACAATTTCTGCGACGATATCACCGCCTAATTTTGGCCACTTAATTCCCCAGACTGCAACCGTGGAGTGCAGTTGAAAGAGAGACCAACATTTGAGAAATTCATTGATTTGTTTGTTTATGGGTCACTTAATGCTGAAATTTAATTTTCTTGTGAAAAGTAGTAATTTTTTTTTACAAAAATGTATTGCTGGTATTTTTTTTTTTTGTACTTTCTTAGTGTTTTGTCCTCAGTTTGGGAGTTAACTATTTGCTCATAATTGGGACGCTAAACTGTCCTAAAGGTCAGTGTGGACCTGGAACGAACATCCCGATCAGAGACCTTGCTGCCGGATGTAGTTTAACGTCAGACCCAGGACAGCATACTCATTAACAGCTCTTTTGTAATCAGTAACTTCCACATGTAGTTGGCCTACTCATTGGATGACCATTTAAGCATAACATATGTGCTGTTTCTTTTAAACGTCTGATAAATAGAAAACAACAAAGAGGAAATTGTTCCGAATAATCGAGAGCACAATGGCTGTAAAACCTCGCCTTAAAAATATCAAACAAAAATCAAGCAAATATTTATTGCTTGGTTAGTTTTCTTCCTTTTTTATTGTATGATTCTCTGAAGAAGACGTTCAATTCACAATGTGATAGCCGTTAAAAAAAAAGAAAAGAAATATAACTTTGGTGAAAAAAAAAATGGTTTGGCATTATTTTCAAGTGAGAGGGTCGGCATTACCCGCCTACATCGTCGAACTTGTACTGCATAACCCAAAAGCGTCTGTAAGTTGTGTTGGAAAGCTAGCGGTAAGTCGTGTACAAGAAATGAAAACAAAATTCTTAACGCTTCGATAAGCTTGACTAAGTTCAAAACACATTTTAGTTCTGAGCTTAAAACGAACAAATAGGCTAAGTAATATGGACGTGATTCTTACTGAGCCTTTTTTTTAATAAGTGAAAAATCACTTTAATGATATGAGCGGAAGTATTAAGAGTCATTTGTATGTATTTTCATATTGACATCCGGATAGTTTGGAGGAAACACATGCCTTTAACTTCACACATAGGAAGACACAAACACATACACACACACACGCACGCACACACACGCGTAGAGAGAGAGAGAGAGAGAGAGAGAGAGGGGGGGAGAGAGGGAGAGAGAGAGATACAGCGACAGAAAGCTATCGAAATTTATATCCCTCTCCTGATATTCGTATCTATGTATCTGTTTCTGCCAATTCATATCTATCTATCTATCTATCTATCTATCTATCTATCTATCTATCTATCTCAGACACTTCATATCTATCTATCTATCTATCTATCTATCTATCTATCTATCTATCTATCTCAGACACTTCATATCTATCTATCTATCTATCTATCTATCTATCTATCTATCTATCTATTTCAGTTTGTTGGTATGCATCTATCTCAGTTTATCTATCTATCTATCTATCTATGTTCGTTTCTATCTCGAATAATCGTTATCGAAGCTAGTCTATTATTACTATTATTACTGAGTAGTGAGTACGATCCTCACTGTGTACTCTTTACAATATTAAACAATAAATAACTCAAGAAGATTTGACATGTTAAATCAAGTAAGATAACTTTATCCTATCTATCTATCTATCTATCTATCTATCTATCTATCTATCTATCTCAGTCTATCTATCTATCTATCTATCTATCTATCTATCTATCTATCTATCTATCTATTTTCTTTTTTTTTTAAATTATTTAGTATGCCTAAATTCATAAACCCAAAATGCCAAAGAGGAAAGCTCACCAGAACAATTACCAAGAACAAATTTACAGAAAAGATACAAGGATGCTACGTTACGGCATTGGGAAAGTGACTGAAACCGAGATGCCAGACCAGGAGCTATAATATTGCATATTCTTCGTTGTATTTTATCAAGAATTTTTAAATTTTGTAGTTGTAGGATACCTACGGACGATAGTATGTCCCCATTCACATAAATACAGTAGTAAATACTGTATGTTGGTCTGCAGTTGGAGATTCGTCTCCAGCTGTGCTGGTCAAACTCTCTGCTTCCGGACAGAGAGCATCTCCAGACGAACCTATGTCAAAGGGCAGAGTCTTATCTCGGGAAACAGCTACCCGACCCCGTTTTATACGGGGTCTACGGGGAATTTTTGGCCGAGCTCCACATTCAATTCGGCCTTGTGCCGCGTCTGGCCGTGTAGGGGGCGGTTGGTAGATTTCCTGCAGTTGGAGATTTATTGTGGAATTCACTTGCCTCACTTCTCGCAGATGACTACTTCTACGCGCCCCTGGCGAATCTTATATGTGTTGTTCTTGTCCTAAGTATTATCGTTCATTACCAAACTTCGTTTGATTATTCTATTCAGTAACCTTCCCTAGGTTACAACAAAAGTGAACCAACTTTCCCAGTAGCAGAACGCGCAATTGATTCAATATAATCTTTCCACTTTATATCAGCGGAAAGCGTTAACGCGAGAAAGCGCTCCACTCTTCCGAAGGTCAGTATCCGCCATGCTGATGGAAGGCACGAAGATGTCTCGCGGATGATTGATTGAGATCAGTTTCGTTTTTGGTAAAATTACCAAGCCATTTCTTTCCCCAATTAACAACAAAATGAAGGTCGTTTTTGGGATCAGCCGCTAATGTAACCTTATCAGACTTTTCCATCAAGACAGGGGTAAATAAAGGCTGTTTCATTAAGACGGATTACGCACACACGCACACACACACACACACACACACACACACACACACATATATATATATATATATATATATATATATATATACATATAAGGGTGTTTCATTAAGACGGATCAAAGTGAGCAGTAAATAAATCAATGTTATTGGTGAAAATTTATTTATTTCTCTATTGGATCATGTTATTTAAGTCATAGGAATTATGTGTGAAAAATAATATCGCCCAAATATCCGCCAAATCTGAAAGAAAAAGAAAAAAATATCATTAAACACTTAAACTTAATTCACATTTAAAATTGGTCCAAGTTATTGGAATACCGTTTAGTTGTCATCAGCATAGACACCTAGTTGAGCATTGATGACATCAGGATTGTCGTTGAATGAAAATTAAGAATAACGTAGGTCCAAGGATAGAGCCTTTTTGAAACGGTCACATTAATACAAAAAGATCGTGAAGAGTGTCCGTTGAAGACAAATTTAATTTTTAGAGTTGATAAGAAAGATTGAAGCAAATTAAATATCAGTCTAGAAATACCATGACCTTTCAACTCGTGAAGAAGAGACCGGCATGTGAAACCCTGTCAAACGTCTTCGAGATATCCAAAGCAATCGAACGATAACGTTAAAACATCAGTAGTTGACCTTGAGAAGTGAAAGCCATGTGACTTTTCTAAGATGCTTAATCAATTTGGAGTTGATTAGAGCCTCTAGTACAAGGCCCAAAATAAATAGAAAGACTGATAGAAGCGTCAGACGGTTTGTTAGAGTTCTTAAAGACTGGAACTACAGAATAGGATTTCCAACAAGCAGAAAGGTAAGGGGCAGCCAGCCATTTATTGTAGAGTTTAGAGAGGACAGTAGCCACTTCAGGAGCACATTTCGTAAGGACTATTGTAGGGATAACATCAAGTCCACATGTTTTGTGGATCCAGTTTAGAGATGATAGCAGAAACCATGGACGGTATTATATTCATAACACGCAATAGAAATTCACTTCTAAATGTAAAGTTAAGAAAAAGTACTACACAAGAGTCAAGAGTAGAATTGGAAGAGAATTTACGAGCAAAACATTGTGCTTTAATGTCGGCTTTAAATACTCACCAGGGCGAACACAAAACATAAAATTCAGGGGAGATAACATATTGACTAAACTCTAGTGGGTATCCATTATCTGCTAATTAATAATCGCAGGACAAAAGCTGACCGCCTCCCAAAAAACAACCGCTTTCTTCAATGAAAGTGCATTACATAATACAGTGTCGGACACCTGAGAATAGCGGAATATATGTACACATAAAATGCTGGGTGGGTGGCCAGCGTTGAAAACACTTTCATTGTGAGTAATAATCATATTTACTCTATAAAGAAATACGCATATGTGGCCTCTCCCAAATTCATTCCGTACCCTTTGTAGGTATTTTTTACTTATTATTAAAACACCCAGGGCACACACACACACACACACACACACACACACACACACACACATACATATATATACATATATATATATATATATATATATATATATATATATATATATATATATATATATAGTCAAATTACATTCTACGTGCTAATAGCATTGGCAAAGGTGTTAATCCTCTTCTCCCTTCAGCTATGGATAAATAGCAGGACAGACTGGGTTCTATAGCCTTGGATAGCAACTGGTCTAGAAGAAGAAAAACTCTGAATTACAAACTTACGGAAGGTTGTTTTGGGACCTTGTGGCACGTAGTGCACCAGGTCTCTGTATTCAGCCCTTCAAAAAGTATGGTTGGATTTTTCACGAAGCCTTCACCACTAGAATCAAAATCATATGTGCTGGTGTCTGGCTGTTGGTTCCTAGGAACAGAGCTACTTGACTCTTATACGTCGAATACGGCGGGAAAGTACAATATTGGTCAATATCTCATTGAATCGTGAAAACTAAGAGTGACTATGCAGTGTTGGTCCCTATGTCCATACTGTCTGTATGGATAAAAGCCTTCATACGGAAAATCTCTTCCTTAGAAATATAGCAATTCTTAAACAATATGTGTATATATAAATATAGATAAATCAAACGACCAGATGTAATCAAGCGTATACGCGCGTGCTGGTTGCATACGCGGGCAAGCAGGTGAGACCTTGTGCCCGACGAGCTGTAATTCAGTGAAAGTTAAGTCGCACACCAACACGTAGGTATTACTATGTACTAATATATATATATATATATATATATAGTATTAGTGGGTATTATGAGTAAACCCGTAATCACGAAAAAAAGCGAGATGAAAGCCAGAGATATTATTAAAAACATCAGATCTGTGATATCTCCGAGGGGAGTGTAGGCGTGGAAAAGCATTTAACCCAGCCCAAGTCCCCAAATCAGTATTCTGATGTTTGGTCAATGTAATAATTATTTTAGGAAGTAGGTTGGGTCGAAAACTTTTCTGCACCCACGCGTATACACGCACAGACATGCACATGTATGCGTGTGTGTGTGTTAAAAAGGAAATAGGCAATCGACAAATATTGCAGGACGTGCATACGCACATATGTACACACACGCACGCTTGTCTTATCAAATTCTCACGCGGTGACACGTGATGTGTTAATACACTCAAGCATAAAAACAAACTGAAATTATAAAGAGCTAGTGTTGTCTACAGTTTTAATATAGGATTAGGATTTCCTTAATAGTATGTATGTATGTATATATATATATATATATATATATATATATATATATATATATATATATATATATATATCTGTGTGTGCGTGCATGTGCGTGCGTGTGTGTGTGTGTGTGTATAAAAATACCGTATGAACCGAAAATATATTAAATAATTGTCGGACTAAATCCATTTCATTATATGTGTGTTTGTGTGTGTGTGAAACTATTTCAACGCGTATTCTCTCTCCTTATACACATACGCACACACACATATATGCATGTATGTGTGAATGTGTGTGTGTTTTATAAGTATGACACTATTTCCGCTTTGCAGTCAAGCACCTACAGATTCACTCTCTATGCATTTCCTCACGCACGCATGCACTAGGTAAAATTTTAATGAATCACTCATCAGCATATATGAATAGTCGAAGCAAAACACAACACACATGTTCTGAAGATGGCGTTGAAACGTCAAACAGACCTCAGTATTGACCTCAATATCCACTTTTATATTTACATTCGCTCTGCCTCTAATGCTGATCACTTTTACTCATGTACAGAGCATACCTGAGAACTATATTTTTATCATATATATATACAAGGTGCGATGGATAAATTATCGTCTAAATTACGCCAAAAATGCAAATATCACTGACATATCATTTTAACAAATATATTTACCACAATTACACAAAAATATCTTGAAATGCTAAAGATTAAATTTATTCAATAAAATCACCATTCGGTTCAACAACGGTCTCCAGACGACTTCGAAATTTCCTGTAACTCTTCTGAGCGGTCTCCTTGTTCAAGTTGGGGAATGCCTACCATAATCCTTGCCTTCAGTGTTGGTGTTACAAGGAGTTTTTTTTATTGGTCTCTCGCTCAACCGTGCCTCACACATTATAATCAAGGGGGTTGAAGTCTGGAGAGTTAGATGTCCAGATATAAAGAGTGATGTGGCTGCAGAAATTGTCTGACAGCCTGGTTCTTCTGCTTGTGTGGCATGGTTTTGAGTCCTTTTGTCAGACATAGGGTCTTCCAGCAGCCACCCACTAGACACAGGACAGCACTACCTCCTCAAGGCGCTTGATGTAGGCCACCATGTCAGTCTGAGGACCTGTTGGAAGTTGAATGGAAGCATAACGTCGCTATCACTAGCGATCACACCAAACACCATGATGTTAACTGGATATATCATTCAACTCTTTTCGAATCCTCTGCACTGTCTTCAGATTGACATCCAAACATTCTGAAATGTTCGCATTCGAGCTTCCGGCGCAAATTCCAAGCAGTAAAGCATGTATTTCCAAATTTCTGGTGGAGTGGATTGCATCAGTTGCTCTTTTTCTCACAGACTGTGCCCAACTGACCCTACTATACTCTGCAGTCGATAAAATCAAAAAACAAACATGCGCGAAATTAAAAATGGCAACAATTTACCCATCACACCTTGTGTGTGTATGTGTGTGTAATTATATATATATATATATATATATATATATATATATATATACACACAATGAGTACTTAAATAAGTACACTTGAACAAATGCTCTTTTTTGATGTGACAGCTTTTTAATTCATATAGGCGTAATAATATTATATTAAGTTGGTGCAAAAATAATGACGTAATAATGTCGTTTTTTGACGTATTTTTTAAGGTCAAAAAACGACATTATTACGTCATTATTTTTGCACAAACCTAATAATAACGTATAATATATAATTTCTGAATTTCATTTCATTCATTAATAAAAAAAAACAAAAACAGATAAGTGTGTCTGATGATTTGGAAAATAAAAAAATGCTGGTCTAATAGGATTTTCCGACAAATCCATCTCCAGGATTTAAATCTAGTAAGCGACAATCCAAGCAGATGGACGACAGCAACAGAGGCCCACACCGGGCGCAACACCTTTTCGATAAGCACAAGTAACTGACGCTGCAATTCGCTATAACAGAAAACGTTGCTTGGTCGGGTGAATATCGATTTCTGCTAATATCACGCCATAATATGGCGCAAACAACATGGATGTGAGGTGGTGTTTAAACGGTATGGGATATATTGTAACCCTTATCATCAACAAATGAACGTTTCGATATCTTGCTGTCATATCTGAGTAAGAGCGGCTCGCTCATAAGTTACCTGTCTAGATAGAGTTAGGAAGCGCCTACGCGGCCTTGTGGATGATGAATTATTTTTCCACCTTAAAAACCCTTTTCCTAAGGTCAAAACGTCGCGAAACTCTTGCTACCGTATCATTATTTACATAGCATGTATTCTGTCGAGCGACATTCTTTGGTTCCACCAACTTTGACCTTTGCAACTGGATGCCGCCGTATCACATACACAAAGGTGAATCATTTATATTCTCTTCGAATTACATTAGTAAGAAGTAAGTTCCACTCGGACAGCCTCTTCTCAGGAACGGTGGCTTTGTGAAATAGGTTCCAAGCGGCATGTTTTTCAAATCACTAGAATCTTGACCACTTCAAGTCTCTAGTAATCTATTATTTTTCCTGATTAAACCAGGAAATTCACTTCTTTGTCTTTTCTTACGGTTATACAATACCACACAGTAACTCAATAATTCTCTAACTTGAGTGTCTCTTAGGTCTTGTTATTGGTGAATATTAATATAAAAAGTATATCCATTTGAAATGTTATTTACGATTAATTTATTTTTTTCTCGGTAGGAGTAGATAGGTTCACCTAGCACTCAGTTCACACCGCTCTCCGGTCTTTTGAACAGGAGTAGAGGGTTATTCCTTTCTGCTTAAGGTTGGGTGACCGGTTCTTTCTGAAGTCTTCTTCATTCTCTTTTACTTCTAGTAGCTTTTTGCATCTAAGTGGCATTATCGCCGTACATGGGGTGAATTGGATAGAGCCCAATGTACATGACCCGGGGGCAACTCGTAAGGGTAGGGAACATAAAAAGGACGGGAAGATAACGGCTAACCCCCAGATTTAAACAGATTAAGATTGTAGTGATCCGGTAAGCATTCTCTTGGAAGTTGGTTGCATAGAGCAGTGGTTAGTGGGAAGAAGCTGTTCGAGTGGAACACGGGTGGTTTGCTAAATGTGCATGCCATGGCGTGTGTCCTAGCCGTGAAGACTAGAATTAATTTTGAGAAATTTATATATTATAGATTTGAAATAATAGGGCCTGAATTTAACCATTTTCTTTTAATTTTAAAAATTTATTAAAGTCATTCATGTTGGCTTGGGAAAGGAGTATATCTTTTAGGAGAGGAGATATTTGAAAAATCCGGGGAGTAGATTTATATTCTTAGCCTCCAGTAATCTATCTATCTATCTATCTATCTATCTATCTATCTATCTATCTATCTAAGTCTGTTCCTTCCTTCCTTCCTTCCTTCCTTCCTTCCTTTCTTTCTTTCTTTCTTTCTTTCTTTCTTTCTTTCTTTCTATCAAAATCTGTTAAAATATCTACCTATCTCAATATGTATATCTATCTACGAGGGGGCGCTGAAAATGTTTTGGCCGACCCTCTTCTTAAAATAAGAATTTTTGTGGGAAGAATTAAGCGTGTCAAACGCTATCTATCTATCTATCTATCTATCTATCTATCTATCTATCTATCTATCTATCTATCTAAGTCTGTTCCTTCCTTCCTTCTTTCCTTCCTTCCTTTCTTTCTTTCTTTCTTTCTTTCTATCAAAATCTGTTAAAATATCTACCTATCTCAATATCTATATCTATCTACGAGGGGGCGTTGAAAAGGTTTTGGCCGACCCTCTTAAAATAAGAATTTTTGTGGGAAGAATTAAACGTGTCAAACGCTATCTATCTATCTATCTATCTATCTATCTATCTATCTATCTATCTATCTATCTATCTATCTATCTATCTCAGTTTGTTGGTATGCATCTATCTATCTATCTATTTCAGTTTGTTCGTATGCATCTATCTCAGTCTATCTATCTATCTATCTATCTATCTATCTATCTATCTATCTATCTATCTATCTATTTCAGTTTGTTGGTGTGCATCTATCTCATTCTATCTATCTATCTATCTATCTATCTATCTATCTATCTATCTATCTATATATCCTTCACAGTCTGTTCCTTCCATCCTATCTATTTTTCTATCTATAAAATCTGTTAAAATATCTACCTATCTCAATATTTATATCTATCTACGAGGGGTTGCTGAAAATGCTTGGCCCTGTCCTCTTCTTAAAACAGAATTTTTATGAGGAGATTTTCTATCTATCTATCTATCTATCTATCTATCTATCTATCTTACACCTGTATTATATATTCTTTTTTTTTCTTCTCTTTTCCGCCATTTTCCTTGCCCTTTTTTCAGTTTGAACCTCTTATTTCTTTTCTTTTTGTTGTTATCTTCTCTTCCTGCAGTTTTGGCCACATTCCGATTGTTTCTGACATTTTTTATGATGCCGATACGCTTGATGTTTGTTCTTAATTGTCAGCCGTGAATATTAAAAGTTGCTCTTCAAAGGTCTTTCTAACTCGCTACGTTGTCATGGTCATAGGCCGCTCTTCTTCTCGTTTGTTTTTTTTTTATTTATTTGCCGCCAATTCTCGAACACATGATAATCTTGTGTGTAAAAAAGTTTTACGTTTCTCCGACAACAATGTAAGACGAACTGTTTAAATCGAACATCTAGGCTTCATTACTCGCGTGTTTATATCCTCACGTACCTTTTCTATCGGCATGTATGGTTCAATGGTTAAAGCAAGAGATGACGAAGGGGCTTACGTCAATCGAGGTTAAACTTCAACTTTACTAACTGCTCTTTCAAATCACTCGACAAACGCAAAGAGGCTTTGAAGTAATATTTTTTGTGTGTTTGGGGGCGTAAAACGACATTCCCAGATAGTCTGTGGTTTTCAGCCCAACAGTCAAATTGAGCCGGCGTTTTTGTTTGACACCTACATCAGCTTTAAAGAAACAAAGGCATGCAAAAAAAAAACAAAAAAACAACAAAAAAACAACAACAAAAAACAAAACTATTAGGTTGGTGCAAAAATAATGACGTAATAATGTCGTTTTTGACGTATTTTTTAACGTCAAAAAACGACATTATTACGTCATTATTTTTGCACCAACCTAATAGTCTGTTATAAAACAAAAAGTAATGAGCCTGTTGCCGTTGTGGTCAGTCCTTTATTTACCTATTATTTTCTTTTAATGATTTCAACCCATGCAAGGCAATAAAGCCACTAAGGCACAAGGGGTTACTCAGTGTGAAAGAATAAGAAGAGAAAAGGAAACATTAATAAGGAGCGAGAACAATAGAAGAGGGAATCAAGAGGACAGTAGATAACGATTGACATTGCATTTAAATTTTTGAAGATTAAAGGCAATAAAGCCACTAGGACACAAGAAGTTACTGGGTGTTAGAGAATATAAGAAGAACTACTATTAAGGAGAGAGGACAATAAAAGAATAAGAATTAAGAAGATAGAAGATAATGATTGACATTGCATTTAAATTTTTGAAGATTAAAGTTGGCTAGAAAGCATGGAGCTGGAAGACAACCCCACAATCGAGAAATGCAAAAAAAAAAAAACCAACAAAAAAAAAAAAAAACCAACAAAAAACCCCCGTTATCCTTGTCACCAAATCTAGTGCTTAAATTCATAAAAAGTCTAGGGTACAATAGCGAACGGTTCTCATCCGAACAGTTAGCAAAGATAGCAAAGATATGAAGAAGTTAACTTACGGTGTTTGGAAAGTGAGTGAAGCTGAGATGCCAGCTCAGGACCAATAATATTGCTGATTCTTCTCTGAAGATTATCAAGAATCTCTAAATATACTACAGGAGCACCGGACAATAAGTGGCAACTAGATTCAATGCATGGACGAATGGTAGATTTATAAATGTCAGAGATTCTGGAGAGAAATATTGTCTAGCCAAATTTCTTAGCAGCAGAATGGATTCACTATAATCTTTCCACTTCATGCCAATCGAGAATGTTCGCCCGATAAGGCGAAACAACTGACATTTCTGAAGATTAGCATCAGCCATACTGATGCGAAGCAGAAAGAAGTCTATCAGATGATTAACAGATAGCATTTTCGTTTTGGAGTCGTTAAAGTTAACATGACAATCCTTGCCCCAGTTAACAACAGACTTTAGGTCATTTTCTATTTTCATTTTTTTATACTCCAATTAACTTAATGCAGGGCTCGAGAGCCATTCAAAGTAGGGGTGAGAGATGACTGGAAATAAGAAGATAGTTTCACCTATCTTCCAGTTTATACTTTTCCTCGGTTTTTTGAATAGGTGAAGAGATTTATCCCTTGTTTCCTCTTCAAAATTAAGTTTCTGGTTTCTTCTAGAGTTTTACTTCTGCACACTATTACTTCTAACGTTTCAGACGGGCTCTGAAATGTTATCCACTAATTAAATGTTGACCTCTTCAAGTATAGTGTTAGCCGCTCTGCATAGCCCCTAGAATTTCACGTCACTTATTGTCCTTTCTTACGCTCATGTAACACCACTCAATAATCCTCTACCTTGAGTAGTTCTTGGGCCTTTTATTGGGTGAAAAATATAGGTTGAGCCTGGATTTGAAGACGTTTAAGATTGATGTGGTCATGGAAGCATCGTCCCTAGAGTCTGTCTCAAAGTGTAACGGTTTTGGGGAAGAATCTGGGTGGAACTTCTTACTTACAAAAGGAATACAAAGGGACATGGTGGGGTTCCTAGCTGTAAAAGTCTGATCTGGTGGGACTAAGGAATATAACTTATCGTAGTAATAGCGGTAGACTAGTGGAAAGTTACCAAAGTCTTTTGTTTTCACTCGGATAATTAATCGCTCACAAGTCTGTATATTGAAGGCTTCGCAGCACCATACCAGATATGGCAGCAATTGTACATTTTTGATCTGATCTGACTCTTGTAAAGATTGAGCCTGGCAACAGGAGTTGGGTATTTTCTGGAACGATATAAAGGCATAATCATTCTTCCAGAATCTTGGGAATATTTTTACAAAACGCTTAGGCAATAATAATAATAAAAAATCTGGCAAGTTTCGAATTTACATTCACGCAACTTATGAAAGATCGTCTTGGAGTTGAGATACTGATCTACAGAAATCATCACAAGTAACTCACCAGAATTATTGGGGCTTCACATGCAGTCATAGTAGCAGTGAAAATCAAGGGAAAATTAACCTGAGGACTCTAATCCTCCTCAGTCTAGTTTTGAATTCAATGTTCCTTCTCCCAGACTGGTTGCCACGCAAGGCTTGACTAGATGAGTGACAGAACTAATTTCAACTCGGAACTAATTTCACGTCGGAATTAATTTCAACTCAGAACTAATTTCAACTCAGAACTAATTTCAACTCAGAACTAATTCCAACTCTGAAATAATTTCAACTCAGAACTAATTTCAACTCGATTTAAAAACCCTAATCTTAACCCTAACAGCTGACCTTAACCCCTAACCCTAACCCCTAACCTTAACCCTAACCCTTAGTACCGAGTTGAAATTAGTTACGAGTTGAAATTAATTCTGTAACCGACTAGATAGCCCGGTATGTCCGGCTATTAACGACTAAAAAAAGGGAGAGAAATGGATTGATACCTTTAGAAAGGTATTAGTGCAAAAGAGAAGAGAACAGCTGGAGTTTGAACTTGAAACGCCATTCCCACTTTTTTTTCGCCGATGCAGCCGCCAGTATAAACTCAGATAAATATCATTAAAATGATACAACTTCGCCGAGAATAGAGAAAGCTCAGGACTAAGACTCTTAAGAACGACGACAAGGATTTTGTCCGGACCAGTAACCTTCAAAGAGTCAAGGGTTTTGATGAACCTTGAAATATCTTGGGTCGACATTATGTTCTATGAGTGTGTGTGTGTGTGTGTAGAGAGGGGTGGAAGTCGGGTAAGGAACGGCACTGATCATCTAGTTTGAAGTATGAGACGAAGTTCACAGCAAAGAGCTTAGCCTTGATCAAAGTAAATAATCTCAGGGCTATTAATATCCACAGACGATTTGCCTGTGCTAAAGTGATTTACCAGAACATAAGGTATCTGCCTAAGAATAGACTCAGATCATTTTGTGAACATCTCTGCCGATGATACGATTATATATCTGTGCAGCTCTAAATGATGATCAGAGATTTGGCAGCTGATCTCTGTTCCGATCTAGCACGACCCCACCCCCAGTAGAATAAGAACTGGCTGGTTACATTCAATGTCTTGAAAACCAAACTAGTTACATTCTATCATGGCCAATGAGACCCAGAACTACCGCCAGTTACATTGCCTTGAGAAACTATTGGGTCTCAAATTCACACCTGACCTCAAAGGGAACTCGTACATGAGAGTCACCCTCTATAGATGCAGGTAAAATGGTCAGCTCCCTGTATTGCTCCTGTAAGTACCTGACTCCACGTTCTATCCTCTAAAATGGAGTGTCATATTTGGGAGGGAACATTCCAGACCTCACTCTCCAGACTCGAGTCCAAAAGCGTCTTCGAGTCCTTGTTGGCGACGAATTATTTTCCACCCTCCAACCTCTCTCTCATAGGCGCGATGTGGCAAACCTATTCACGGAAAATGCACAGACGAACTATATTCCTTGGTTCCGCCAGTTCTAAACTTTACGGCCAGGAGCAGCCATGCCACTTACATTTTGTAGCAAATCATCCTCATTCCCTTTGTGTTGAATTGGTGAAAAGTAAGCTCCATTCGATCAGCTTCTTCCTGCGGACTACTGTTCTGTGAAAACGACTCCCAACAGGATGTTTCCCCGATTTCGCCGCCCTTACAAGTATAACTTTTTAAAATTTTTCCAAGGAGAAAAACTGAAAATATAGAATAACGCGGTTATTACAATATACAACAATACAAGCTAAAGAAAACATTCATTTTCCCACTTGTAGTATCATATGCAAATTAGATAGACAAATATAAATAGAGAACAACTATATCTAGCAAACACGGTTGCCATTCAGGACGTGGAGAACTCTACTACGACTCCTAATACGCAGAGAGAGATATGCAAGACAAAGCCTACTTGTCATTTTTCTAGCCTTTAGACCTATTAATCTTTTCATGGCTCTTTCTACACCTATCTTCTGTACAAGATCATTTCTACTGATAAAATAGCCAAAGAATTTAATCTGAGTCATGGGCAACCGCAAGTATGTTTTAATAAGCTTTAATTTTAGAAGATCCCAAACACATGACATAGCGGCATGAGGGTACCCTTGATGGCATCTGGGTGACTGCCCCAGTTGCCAGTACCTTGAATCAGCCCTAGTACCAAAACTGACTATTTGGTTTTTGTTCATTCTTCTCCAAAGGGATAATACTCCGAGTACTACGAAGAATAAATGTAGAAATAAAGGCGGCTATTCTGGGAACCTCCAAGACTTCTGACCTGAAGTTGGCTGAGATTCATTTGGAGTATCGAAAGATGGAATGGGACATTAGAGAATAACTTTGGTCGTAACATTGATCCATGAATGGCCTGAAGAGAGCAAAGCCAGATTCAACACGTCTCACGTGAAGATGCATAAGATGTTATAGCGTCATATAAGAAGAAAATGAGTAACTGCCGACAACGAGGTTCGAACGTAACACTCTGGATTTATGAATATATGTTTTCGGCCAGGTGTATAAATAGCAGTGTCAGACTACTGATTGGAGTCGAATTAGTGTGAATTATTGTGCGTCGATGATTTGGGCTTTGATTTAGGATTTACCGGAAGTTAAACCGAATCGCGCTACTATCAAGGTATTCACTGAAATGGTTAATCATCTTTCGTTTATTTATTTGCGGTTGTAATTAAATACTGTTTTCTCTTAACATTGAAGTCTTGAATTATAGTTAATTATTAACGTTCACCGTACGTCACAAAACATAAGTAGTCGGCCAGGGATCATGATCGCAATCGAATTGCTTTCTCCTGCTACATTGATTGCCCATCTGCCTAGGGCTCCGATGATTACTGTTTTTCCATTTTCTGTCGCTCGAATCACCTTGTAAAATCACCTCCAATCCTTATTTCGCATGTTCCCTTCATTATCATGCACATAATTCTGTTCTTTAATATCGTTCCTAGTCAGCTTTAACATATTTTGCTGTTATGTCGTGTCCTCCACCTAAAAAATGAAATTTCGGGCTTACTGTGTACATGCGTGTCTTTTAACGCATATAACAAAGAGGAGGAAATAATACAATTTCACCCATCCTGAGGAAGCCCCGCCCCTGTCATCGAAGGTTCTTAAAATATTTGCAAGTTATTTTTAGCGACCAGAATGATTGTGAATTTGGAAGAAAAACAGTATCGAGGTCTGATCGGCGTGGGATAAGGCAGCAATACTCCATTCTTGGTTTGATCTGACTCTTGTAAAGATAGAGCTTGGCAGTAGGTATTTTCTGGAGCGATAAAATACCTAATTCATACTGCTGGATTGTACTTGTTTTTATTAATGAAAAAAAAAAAAGAAAAAGAAAGTATAATGGCTCCTGTGTAAAAATACGCTTTGAAGCGCCATTTTTCTGCTCGGAATGTCGTACTATGTATTGGCGCCGATGATGGAGACCGAAGGTGTTTGCGTCATTGTACGCGAGTACGCATGCTTGGAACGATCAAAAGAGAAATAAATTAGAGTGAATTGGAGAAGGGGAAAGACAGATAGAGAGAGAGAGAGAGAGAGATAGAGAGAAGATGTATACTTAAAGATGGCTAGGATATAAAGCCGGAGAAAGGGCTTGTCAGATGGTATGCATTGAACGAAGTTGCTTCTCAGCCAATGCGAAATAAGATCCAATAACGCGCCCCCCCTACTACCTCCCATTTATTTTCCTTCTACTTTTTCCTTCTTTTTCTTCTCACTTCTCCTGTCTTTTCGTCTCCATTTATTTTTATCTTTTTTCACGCATTTCCCATCTCGCTTTTTTGTTTCTCCTTTTCACTTCTTTTTACTCTTAACCTTTCTCTTTTCCTTTCCTATTCAATTATCCTTTGCTATTTACTAAGCTTAGCTAAGTCTGACACAAGGCCAAATATGTGGAATAACCAGTCAGGATATAATACGACAGAACAGTTACGCTGCAAGCATTCTTGACAATGCTCTAAAGCGTTTAATAAACGTGGGTATAACTACTTTATAAGAACAGGCCACAAATAAGATGAAATTGTTAAGTTCAAACGCGCTACACCTTAATTATGGTCCAACAGACGGTCCAAAAGACTAGATCGATAACCGTCTCGTCCTATCGAAGTACCGACCGAATGTGGTGTTATTGGTTTGACTTGAAGCTCGTACTAGATCGTCAATGTAAATTCGGCGCAGAGTTGATCTGGAATAATCTCAGTTGGGATTGGGGATCATTGATTCACTCATTGTCAGTGGTGACCCTTTGAGGTGAACACTTGTGAGCAAAGCTGCGCCTGATACGTAAGCGCTTGAGAAAACCCGCTGGACAGGTTGGGTTATGAACGACCGTCCGAGATGGACAGTCACTCACACATCGCAGACAGAATGTAAGGTCCATGTATTATACCGGGAACGTGGGGCCTGTATAACACAGGCTAGTCGAGAGTAACTGACGAAATATTGGAGTGAATAAAGTCTTAAGCAATAAAGTTTCAAGTCTTCTGCTATCATTTTACCCTGACACCCTCTTCATTAAATGATTATGAATCATCTCGCATCACCAATGAGTGTTTACACGCTACACTTTAGTAAATTTCTGCTAGATTATCCCATTAACCATCACCTCGTATCGAATGTGTCGATTGAACATGCGAGATATATTTACTAAAATTTGTAGTGACGACGGAACTCGTCACACTTTAAAAAATACCCCAGCTTCATTGGCTCGTTATCCATAACATTATTTTTATGATGAGATGCGCATTTAGTAAAATTAGTTTTGTTATAAATCAACGATTGTTGAGAACTCAGTGAGGTTCGAATTCATTGATGCAATCTACCGTCTCTATTTTTTTTTTACTTCTTTTCCTTTAGTTTTTCTGCATGTCTCCAAAACGACATTTTCTCTGGTATTTATCAAACTTCCCCACAAAAAGCAGAGGACGTAACACAAGGCCGGTTTTTACATCTGGCGACACGGAGCCTGTAAGCACGGGCAAAATCAGGTTGGGTCTGTCTATCTCAACCCCCTTCCCCCGGACGAGACTCTGCCCGTAAGGCAAAGCCTCGTTTGGGTTCCTTTCTGTTTTCGACAGAGTTCGACAAGACTGTCGCAAGCCTGGTAGAAAACTGCCTGACTCCAAACGACTTCTTTCTTCTTACCTACGATCTGAATTTCTTTATTTATAGTAATGGACTAGTCCATATAGTCACCGGGGGTGTACAACTCCTTTTGAGATTAATACTTTTTCATTAATATTTTATTCTTTATTAGTATTTTCCCCTCCTCTTTCTGCAGAATTCGCCAACGTACTTGACTTTATAGCGTTTCTGTCTCGAATCCATTTTCAGTTCTTCAGTACGCATTCATTTTCTGGAACTTGTTCTTGTAAGTTCTACGACTTGTGGTTCTGGCACATGGAAAACATTATATAGCATTTTTATTGGTTCTTCAAATGTTTCAAGTTTTTATCGATTAATCTTTTTTCAGCAAATTATGGTGCCTTTTATGTGCAAATGCTTTCTCTTTTATCATGTAAATGAACTTCCCAAGTCTTGCCATTCTTATTTGCGCTAAAGAACATTTTTATCGCCGACCTTGAAACTTTTTGGTGTCGTTTTTGTTATCCCTTCGTGTTCTTCGATTTGGCAATAACTTGTCGAACGCCTATTTTACGTTTCAAGCAAACAGTAATTCCACCGCCGACGCGTCTGATGATTGCGGTTAGGTTTTATGCAGTAAATTCTCAGAAAATTTTGAAGTGCTTTCTTATTACACTTTCTCAAGATTTGCTTTTTTCACCGCTCGTTTAAACGTTCCCACAAACCGTTCCGCTTGTCCGTTCGATCTTGTGTGATACGGCGGTGTCGTAATATATTCAGTGGAGAACATCTTACAAAAGTGTTCGAATTCTTTACCCGTCAATTGCGTTCCGTTATCAGAGACCATGGTATTTGGTATGCCATATCTCACAAACAGTTCATGCAAGAAATTCACTGCAACTGAAGATGTTGGATTTTGGTACTTATAAATTTCCGGCCATTTAGTTAAACTATCAACAAGATAATGTGATCCATTCTTAGGACCTGCCAAATATATATGCAAATATATCTTTGGCCAAAGTTCTATCTTTGTGATAAGTAGTTTTGCTGCCAGAGCACAACCTCTGCAAGATTTCACTATTTTATTTCCAATATCTTAGTCCATTGCCCGAATATTACTACACCGCTGAATAGTGAGTAAACGTTTAAGTCTAGATTTCGTGCTTTGTTACTTTCTTTCAATTGATTTTTTTATATTTTCGCAATAAAAACGTCATTTTCCACTTCATCTTTTATTTCTTCCAGGGTAACTGGTAACTATTATATTACTTTGCGCAAAATATTTTTTTCATTTCCATTTCGCTTTTAATGCTGCAATGACTGTCTTCTCAAATGGTTCAGCATTTTTTGGTATTAATCTTAATAATCCATCCGCATGTCCAATTTTTTTTAGACGGTTGGTACTCCATCGTAAAATCATAGTTTGATAAGATGATACCCCAGTATTGTAGTCTATTAGCTGTATGCGTGGGTATTCCTTTCTTTGAACCATATATTGTTAATAGAGGTCTGTGGTCTGTTTGCAACCTAAAATTTATTTCATGAATAAATTTATGAAATTTCTTCACAACCAATATAATTGCTAGGGCCTCTTTTTTATCTGGCTGTAATTTTCCTCTGCTGTGAGCATGAAGCATGAGCGAAAGGCTTTTATTTTACCGACATCGAATTTCCTTTTGTTTTTTGTTTTCTTTTTCCATAACTATGCTGTGTCTGATTTTCTTCTTGTGAAATCTTTTTCTTGGTGTGGTTTTGCAGTCTAACTTTATATGCCCTTTTTTACGACTCTTGTAACATTCGGCATTTTTAAATAGACAGTCTTTTCCAAGATGTAATTTACCACGTCTGAAACAAGGATTTATTTGTCCTTTGCTTATAGCAATGCACGGTCTTTTTCTGAATTTCTTCACCGCCATGTTTCAGACTTAGAATTGTCTGGCAATCGTCCATTATTTCTTGCAGTGTTTCTGTTTTGTTCAATCTTCGTTAAACTTTTCGCTCCTATTTCAGCATCTTTTTTTCCTGTTAAACCTTGAACGATAATTACCCTTTGAACATATCTGGAGTCATTTCCTTTATTCTAAACTTTTCACATTCTTTGTTTACGATACCAACATACGTGAAGAAATCTTCGTCTTCTTTTTTGATTAGATTCATGTACCCCCAACGAGCATCTTGTCACTAAAGATTTTCGTCAGAATGTGTACCGTGTCTTCAAACCACATTTCACCTGTTTTTTTTTTTTTGGTAGTATTTAGTTGCAATATTTTCATATTCTTCTGGAGCTATTTTCCTCAACATCAATTTCCTTTTTCTCTCATCTTCCAAGCCGCTGTATTCCTGACACAATATTTGTTCATATCTACGAAAATACGGAGAAAAAGTCAGTCCTTCATCAGGATTGTATACAAATTCAGTTATGTTGTTTTGGACAGCGCCTGGCGTAAGAAACATTAAAGAATCTTTTTGTTTTCTTCAGAATTATATCCAACAACTCCTGTTGCTGTTGCAGTTCTAGCAATTGTTGATTTTTGTGTTGTTGCTGTTTATGGTGTTGTTGTGGAACTTCATTTATCGAAGCCAAAATTTGCTTCATGTTTGTAAGAATATGTTTTTTACTACACCCAAGTGAAATATTTTTCTTCTACACAACAAGAAAAACTGTTTAAAATTATTATCGTTGTTCCCGAAGCCACAAGTATATTTTTCCCGTACTCAAAACCTTCGTGACTGTTATAAGTTGTATAAGTTCTGAATTGATTGTCGCCACTCTTATAACGCGCTTCGTAGCGCTTATAATATAATTAATACTTCAGGCATTTGTCGTGACGCCTGTACTTATTCTTACCTCTGACATGCAGCTCTTTATTTATAGTTATGAACTAATTTATATAGTCACCAGGGGTATACTATTTATTCCACACACACACACACACACACACACACACACACACACACACACAGAGTCTTTCTCTCTCTCTTCGTTTTTTTCTCGCTTTTTCAGTTCTGTCTATTTCTTTCTTGTTCATTTAATATTACGCCGAGTCAAGAAACTTGGAGGTTCACAAGAATAGTAAAAGGTATCTTCAAGAAAATAAGCAAAGTATAAAGATACAAAAAGCTGTTATTATAAACGAGGAAAATGAGTGCTGAACTGCTTTGTAATATGTAATTTTCTTTGTGGTAATGAATACTGGACAATCTCCATTGAGATTTGTAAGAGACGCCAAGCGAAAACTAAGCAGTTCCATCGACAAATGCCCAGGATAGCATTCTCAGAGCATATGAGCAGTGAAGGAGCTTTAAGTAAAAAAAAAAAGAAGACAGAACGCAGGTTTGTCAGCAAAATGGGGTAGCCCAACACACAAATTAATAATTGGACATGCTAAAATAAATGAAATACAAAAATTTAAATATCTTGGAAGCGTTTTAGCAGAGGATGGAAATGCAACACCGAAACCCGAAGACAGGAAAAGATGCATTTCAAAACTAAGCGATGTATTAAGAAAACAGGAAGATTTTCTTAGAAGCAAAGGAAAGTGTACTGACATGTTATGTAGTGTGAGTTCTCCTCTATGGCAGATGAAGAAGAGACTTGTGGCTAGGTTAATGTGGTTCTACAGAAGGATGCTGAGAATACCACGGACTAAACATGCGAGCAATGACGAAGTTTTACAGAAACAAAAAGGACATTTATAATTAACGTCAGAAAGAGAGATAGTTGGATTTCTAGGACATAGGAAATAAGCTTAGAAAATGTGACACAATTTGAAACAAAAGAGACGGCGGTTATAGTTTTAGAGTTGTTTTTCTATTTTTAGTATTTTAATGGGGCGTACATTTACTGTAGAAATTCTAATTCTCTGTTGTAACAACCATTCCGAAGTAAAATTGCTCGATGGACCGCTAAGATGTCAATGTGGACCCCCAATTTGCTATTTTTTGTCCATGTGAACTCCCAGGAATGTTGCATGGACACCCAGGGTTCATATGCACCCCGATTGAGAACCTTTTGCTTACAAGAAAAAAAAAACCTCAGCGAATAACCTATCTAGCAAGTTTGTCTAAATGGTTGGCAGAACAAGGATTAGGAGAGCCAACAAAAAGATAATATTTACTAAGTGCTACAAAGGGAAGGAAATTATGGAGAGCCATAACCGCCCAGGTTCGGAAGAAGCTCAGAAGATGAAAATTTGTATTTATACTCAGATGTTTTTCAATTTCTTTATTTCACATGTTCATTTTTTTTTTCATCGAAGAAATCCCCATGTTTGTAAGAATAGTTTTTTTTTACTACACCCAAGTGAAATATTTTTTCTTTTACACAACAAGAAAAACTTCAAGTTTTCAATCGCTTATATTCCGAGGAAAGAGGGTTTGGAAAATCTGATACTCACAGAAAAGATTTATTGCAAGAGGGACTGATGAAAACAACGCATAACATATTTGACGAGTTTGAGTAAATGTATGGCAGGCGCAAGAAATAACAGAAAGACAAAGAGACAGGAAGTTGTGGATAGCCATGATCGCCATGCGAAGAAGGAACCGTCGTTAGATCCGACGTGCTGTAGACCGACAGATCTACAAAGATCAACTGATGGTGAATAGTGTCTTTAAGTGAAATTTTTCTCCTCATAATTTCTCGAATTTTTTCACATCCTTAGAGTTGTGTGTCTAAATGTAAACAAAGCAATTTTCTAAAGAAGTAATGGATTGTTTTTATTTAACGACAGTTTCTCTCTGCTCAGAAGAACGCAGTTTCGAATCCAGCCGGAGAATGCATATTTTTCCTTTAATAAGATTTCTCGAATATTCAGGCCGATAGACAAAAACAAATAAAATACTTTTTAATGAATAAACCCCCAATGTCTACTCAAATACGATTATCCAATAAATAACTTTTGAAGCGATAAAATCCGTCGGGTTAATAAATAAAAAAAAACCATTACTTCTTTTGAAAATTGCTAATATATATATATATATATATATATATATATATATATATATATATATATATATATATATATAATTTTTCTTGGTTGTTATCAATTTTCTTCCCTAGACATAAATTATGTAGAAATTGTCCGAATTTTCTGCATGTTCCAACGTTTTCGGCTATTCTGTTACCCATTGTCAAGGAGTATTTTATTTTTGAGAGTCAAACGTATAATTTATATTTGTAAGAGCGCGCGTGTGTGTGTGCGTATGTATCTAAAAACACCATCTAAATCAGCCAGCGAAAAACCACCAAACTTAATGTCTACCGCACACACACACACACACACACACACACACACAGACTTTTAGGAATATACATGGTGGTCGTCCGAAAGTTATGTTACCCACTACCAAAAAAAAAGTCATGAGCAGAACAAGTCATACAGTAATACAAAGCAAATATACTGGATTCAGTTTATTCAACTTCATTAACACTGTCACACACCGAGAAAGTCTCTCTCTCTCTCTCTCTCTATATATATATATATATATATATATATATATATATATATATATATAGTGTTTCTTATTGTTAATTACCTGAAGAGACGTTTTATTTAACTTTCGAAACAAAACGTAAAATCTTGTAGTAATTACTTACATCTTCTAATGTAACAGTGTATTATATATATATATATATATATATATATATCTATATATTTATATATATATATATATATATAAATATGTGTGTGTGTGTTTCACTGAATACTATAGATATATGTCTATTTATTATTATAATAATCCTTTCTAGTTCGTAATCTGTTTCTTGATGTTAAGAAGGAATTCATCAAGAAAGGCGCCGTAGTTTTTTCCTACCCAGGAACTTTCAATCTCCTCAAATATCATCGCCAGGGGATGAATTACAAAGACAAACTTATTGGAACTGTGATCGTCGTGTTGGTGATTTTGTAAAACACGCGTGAACGCGCTCTGTAATAATTATTTTAACATTTTAAATTTAACCGTTGTAGTTATGGAATGTTTTGCAAGACAACCGTCCCAACATATGGGAGCTAAGAAGAATTGGTAGAAATGCAAATGGCATCAAATGTTTGTTAAATGTATTAAATGAAGAGATCGAAAGTACTTGTACTTGGTTAGAATACATACATATATAAATATATATATATATATATATACACTAGTTTAAAAGCCGCCTTATCGGGCAGCCTTTAAACTTGCTCCAGCGGAGGACTTTTAATTGGGTCTTCATCACAATAAGTAGGAAGTAGTAGATTCGGTAAGCATCGATAAACTACAGAAGAACTCAAAGCTGATCACTGCATTTAAGTATTGAATTAATATTTAAGCTTACCTTTTAAAAATCCAACAATGATTCTTCTGTTGCCACTTAATTTAAAGACGATTTGATGTACGTAGGTCCTTACTTTCCGTACAAACTATTATTTTTACTTCATGAGTGACTTTTGTTGGATTTCGCAATTAATTTCGATTATTCATAAATTTATTTCCAAGTTCTAAAAATTGTTATAGTACAAAAATTTCGTCGCAAAAAATCACGTCAAAAATCGCCGAAAACAATGACAGAAATGAAAAGTTGGAAATTTGAAATTTCAGGCATGCAGGGACCGTCTCACTCTTGGAATGTTCTTAATTTGCTCATGGAGGTCGGTCTGATTCCAAAATGGTCAGATATATTGCACTACGGCCTCTCGGAGTAATTTTGAAAAAGTGTGACACACTGACATTAGCATTTATTATATATATATATATATATATATGTATATATATATATATGCGTGTGTGTGTGTGTTTCATTGAACAAGATTAGACTGATAAGGTACTTTTTAAAATTCTTTTTTATTATGATTTTTGATGCGAACAAGTTTTATGATCAAAACAAAACTATCTTGTTAGTCTTGTTCAACGAAATATTCATTAAAGTGGAATTGCTGTCCGAATTCACAATTTTATATATATATATATATATATATATATATATATATATATATATATATATATATATATATATATGTATTAATAAATACACAGTTGCTAATATCTCGTTATTTAGTTTATATACACTCTCTTTCTCTCTCAATATATATATATATATATATATATATATATATATATATATATATATATATATATATATATATATATAGTGTAGTGCCCGTCGTATCTGATCTTCTTCTTCTTCTTCTTCTTGGCATCAGAATCTGTGAACCACCGCCCTGACGGCTTAAAGCGACAATTACTACGGAATGCAGGCACGTCTCTCCCTTATCTGCGAATCACACCAAACAATTTCGGATGGGGTGCAGGTCCCTCCCTTCTCACGCGCGCCTTCACATCCCCGTGTATGTATATAAATAGATACAGTTACAGAAATTGAGGTGCAAGGGGTGGCGAACAGGGCATTAGGAGCAAAGCAGAGGTGATATGTCAAACGTGGTAAGTGTTCCTACTCTTGTCGGAAGATGGAAACCTATATGTCGGTTATGTGCGTATATTGCCGGCCTTGAGGCTTTTGAAGGGGCGTGCCGTTGAATCTAGGTTGGTAGAGGGGAACGGACAATGTTTGTTGTGGGGAAATGGAGGAGGAAGAGCATATCAGTCATAGCAGAATTTCAGGACGAACCAAAAGTCCCTTCTTTCTTATCAGAATTTTAATTTGCTCGATTTGTACTGGGTCTGATTTCTCCAGTTTCCACTGCGTTTCTGCGCCTATTTATCTCTTTTAAAAGGGTTCCCATCTCGAAAAGTTTTATTTTGTTATCTCTCTCTCTCTCTCTCTCTCTGTCTCTCTTTTCCTCACCCCAAATTTACAACAGCCGGGATGTGTGCGTAGTGTAGCGTTTGTCGGCGCTGAAGATGTGATTCGCGTGTCGAGTTCAAATTGCCATCATGGCCGTTTCGCTCGCAATCACACAAACCCTTTTAGAAAGTTATGAATCCATCTTGATAGATTGCCCACCTTGCCTGAATCACAGGTTGGGTCATTTTTGAAAGCTTCTTTTCTCTTTTCCGTTTTGATGGAGTTATTTTTTCTTTCTCTTCTAAAACACGAAGGATGTAAGTACGTTAGAGAATCAACTGAACATAGTATTGATCCGTCAATAACTTCAACGATAAAGTTAATTCCTTTCGTTTTTCTTTATGCTCCCTCGAGATGTAGGCAATCACGGCTCTCCACATCTTCCTGTCCTTTGTAGCGTTAAATATTTTCTGTCTTTTCCTCATTTCTCTTAGACCCTGTTCAGCCATACCTTTACTTAAGCTCGTCAAATATGTCATGCGTTGTTTTTTTCAGACCCTCTTGAAATCAATCAATATCCCAGAATATTCAACTGTCTCTTCCTGATGAGTTTCCTTTTTATTTCCATGTTCTCTAAAACCTCGTCGTCGCACATGTTCGGTCAATGGCATTCCCAACATCCTTCTGTAGAACCACATTTCTGTTGTTTCAAGTCTCGTCTTCATCTTTGAGGAAATTGTCCAGCATTCCCTGTCATATAGGAGGACAGATATCACGTAACAGTTCAGTACTCTTTTCACGGTGGCATGATATAGTAATAGATAGTGGCTCGGATGGAGGAATCGGAGAGCCGAGTTCGAATTCCCGTCAAATCCATTACATTCACTTATGTGCTAATACCCTTGGGAAAAGTACGAATCCTCTTCTCCTTCAGCTATAAGTAAATAGCAGGACAGACCGGGTTCTATAGCCTTGGATAGCAACTGATCTACTTCAGAAAGAAATGGCAACCTACTGCAGGAAAAAATGCCTCGTCAGTCATGTATCGAAAGATACATGATCACTTAAGCGTGTATCACACATAGCACATCACTGACTGAGTCTTTTTTTTGTTTCTAACGAAATTTTTCTCTGTCTTAACCTTTGAGCCCCGAGTTCCTGAACAATTTTAAGCCTTCTGCCTGAGCTCTTGAGTTAAAATTCGCAAATAATTGGTATGTAATGTTTCACTGTAGATATAAAAATAGTTACAAGTGTTTACCCACCGTTCAACCGGTGGCTGGGCCTTAAGTCAATTTTCTCTACCATTGTTCAACCAGTGGCTTGAAATTTTTCTCTACCACCGGTAAAGCGGCGGTCAGGATTCAAAAGGTCAGCAAGAGCAACAGTCCGAAATGTGAGCTAAGGATTGGAAAATCTGAAACCGAGCAAGAAGAGAAATTAAAATATTTGAGAAGCATTTTAACAGGCGACGAAAAAATGGCACAGAAATCCGAAGACATGGAATAGCAAAGGAGATGCTTTGCATTGTTTACAATGTATGCGGGTGGGCTGAAAATCTCTTGGGCTCACTATGAAGGAGTGATGCTAGAAATCTTGCATACATTCATTTCAACGTTTCTTATTAATGACTATTATTGGTTATTTCCAGGTAAGCTGACATCTGACTGTTCGAAGAACAATTCAAAGGTAACTAGTAGCAGCTTCTCTTGAAAATGGGACAAAATTTAGAAAAAGGGTTTGGCCCCAAGGTCATTTATGCTGACAGGGTTGCTCCATTAAGGAATAATGCTTCAGCTTTATCAACAGTGCAAAAGTGAGCAGCTGAAGTTAGGAGTGGAATGGAGAGTCTTGAAGCTGATCCAAGGACTGACATTTCTACAACTTTCACCATCGAGGAAAACGTGTTCATCTCATGGTGATGGATGACAAGCGATTTGCTATAAATAGCCAATGCCATTAGCATATCTCGTGAGAGAGTTGAGAATATTCTGCACATTAAACTTGACGAATATTTCTGCTCGACGGGTGCCACGTCTTCTGACACTTGATCAAAAGTGCATCAGTCTGATCCGATCACGGAAAAATCTGGCACTGTTTGAGGCAGATTCAGCTGGTTTCCTAAGGTAGGATGAATGTTGGTTTCATCACTTTGAGCCGGAAACAAAGAGACAATCTCTGCAGTTTAAACACCCCTCCTAACCTGCTCCAAAAAAAGGCCAAGGCATTTTGTCTATTGACTTTCAAAGGGGCCACATCATCAATGCAGAGTATTATGCCAAATGCCCAGGAAAAGTCGTCCTTGGTATGACGATCAACTTCATCCACGTCATGGGTAAGATGACAAACTACATCCAGCAGCAAGACCTCTGATCAGGAGGCTCTGAGGAGTGTGGAAGCACCTTTTAGTTGCTGTTGTTCCCAGGTTTACACTGACCCAGGGTAGTAACACCCGTGAGGGTCTCAGCTATGGGCAAATACTTAACCACTTAACTACGGTCAAAACACTATGAAAGTGTAAAATAGGTTTTAATACCAGCAATACGTTTTTGTAAAAAAGTTACCAGCAATAATTTTTTGAAGAAAAAATATTACATTAGCAGCAATGGTTGACGTTTGTGAATGTGGCTCTGAAGTGGCTGATCACCCTCTCTATTCTCCTCATTTGACTATCATCTGTTCCCAAACATTATAAAAAGTTGCTAAGAACCAGTATTGCGGTGATGATGACGTCATATCTGCTGCTGATATCTTTTTTGACTATATTGTCGTGAATGCTGGACAATTTCCTCAATGGCGAAGGGGAGACTCGAAGCAACAGAAATATGGTTTTACAGAAGGATGCTGAGAATACCATGAATTGAGCATGTTAGTTTTTTTTTTTTAAATGCAACCAGAAAGGATATTTGTTTTAGAATTAGAAAGACTCGTTTGCAATTTTTGAACATATATTGACGAAAGAAGAGTTGGAGAATTTGACACTCTCAACACCTATTGAAGGCAAGAGGGGCGGAGGGAAATCAGGAAGTAATCTAAGAGACTCGTGTAAATGGATTGCAGGAAAGGAAATGCAGGGATAATAAAAAGAAATACTATTAAGTGTTGCAAGGAATAGGAAGTTGAGGAGATCCATAATCAGCGACGTCCACCGGGACGTGCCACATGAAAAGAACATTATTGTTTTGATATTCAACCGATGTTTCTTTACTATTTATTTAACTTCGACTCCTGCAACGACCAGAGTGGTTGTAACTATGACGCCAGAAACGACAGAGAAAAGTCAATGACGATATAGTCGCCCTTTTGTTCTTGTAGAGGTCTAATTGTGACTAATGGCAGCAGAAGAAAAAGATGGTTTCCAAACGTTGTTCTTTTTCCTCCGAACGAGCGATAACACAACGAAAATAAATGTGGGACAATGATACGGATAAACAAAGAAAAAAAATAAAGTAAATAAAAAGCTTTGTATTTCACTGAACATACAGTACACTGTCTTTAGCGGCAAAACCTCTTTGAAGTAGTTGACCTTATAGATTAAATCCCTTGTGTCGACATTAAAGGGATAGAAAGAGTTACGACTGTATAGCTGTGGGGATGTGCTTGCTGGTGTCTAGCGTGATTATTTTGTGCTCGTTTGTGTGTAATGGGATGCGAGGGGTGGACACAGAAGATGGTGAGAGAGTCAGACGGACTGGCTGGCTAGATGGACGCATAATATAGGTATCGTAAGTACGCCGCTTTTCTCTTGTGGTCCGTAGCGCGGGAAAGCCTATATTCTGACTATAAGATGCATAGTTGAAGACACGGCCAAACGCCTCAATGAAAAAAAATAAGAAAACATAAAGAAACTTTATTTCAGAAACCAGAAAATAAAAGTCATACGAACAGAAGTCAACAATAATGTTTGTGTGTATGAAAAATTCACTAAGAAAATTTATATAATGAATGCCAATGTCAGTATGCCAATGTGTCACCCTTTTTCAAATAAAGGGACAAAACTCTCTAACTTTCAATAGCTCATGTTATAGAAATGTTGGATTTCAAAGTTTTCGTTACTGCGATTGTTTTCGTCAATTTTTTCCGTAATTTTTTTGCGACAAATATTTTTGTATGATAATTTTTCTAACTTGGAAATAAATATGGGAATAATCAAATTAATTGCGAAAGTTACCCACGAAATAAAAATAATTGTTCGTACGGAAAGTAAGGACCTACGTACATAAATTGATGCGTAAATGCAGCAATCATTTTTTAGTTCTTCTGTAGTTTATTGTTGCCTATCGCATATGGCAAAAATATTCCTTGTCAAAAGAAATCTCTGCCAACAGAGGACAAGATTGCAATCAAAAGAGCCAAGGCTGCAGTGGAGAAAAGAAATTCCTGTGTAAATGAAAACCCAGATTAAATGGCAGGCAGGAGAGCTTCCAATGTTGAGAATATGCAAGGCTTAGGGACTCTCATACTCCAGAACAAGCCGAAGGCGCAATCAAGAGCACTCGCACAGGAACTAGCTTAAGTGCCGACTGATAGCGAGTTTTAAGCGAATTATAATATTTTTTTTATTTGAAAATGACAAAAAAAGAAAAGACTGCAGAAATGTAATATCAGTCCTCCTATATGACAGTGGAATTTGGACAATCTCCGCACAGAGGAAGAGGAGATTCGAAGCAACAGAAACAAAGTACTTAGCGCTGAACTACTATTTAATATCAGCCCTCCTATATAGCACGAATGCTCGACAATCCCCGAACAGATGGCCAAGAGACTTGAAGAAACAGAAATGTGGACCTACAGAAGGATGCTGAGTATATCATTGACCGAACATGTGAGCTACGGTGAAATTTTGGAGGAACTGGAAAGAAAAAGTATACTTATGCTTTCAGTTCGGAAGAGTCAGTTGAAATTACTCGTGCGCATAATGAGGAAAGAGGACTTAGAAAATTTGATACTCACAGGACAGATTGGAGAGAGGAAATCGACGCATAACCTACCTAATGAGCTTGAGTAAATGGATGGCGGAACAAAGTTTATCAGAAAAAAAACAAAATTTTGTTAAGAGCTACAAAGGACAGAGAGTTATGATCGTCAACGACTTGAAGTTACACGGAGCATAGAAAAAGAAGAATATTATTATAAGTTATTGAAATGGAACAGAAGTTCCTCGCATTCTTCAATAGGTGGTACTTGAACAGATGATTTCGTTTCACACGTGACTGAAAACTATAGCGTATATACATATTTTGAAAGGTGACATTTCACCGTGTTCATTCGTGTGTGGATTAAGAATTTTATATATTTGTCTTTTAAAAGGTGAAAATGGAAGAAATTCGATGCATTTTTGCCATTTGATGCTTTTTTATTTTCGGAAAGAAAAGAAAAACTATATATGACATTTATGGAGATGGTGCCATAGCTGAGAGTACTGTCCAGAAGGGGAAATTTGAATCTGGAAGACCGAGAACGTTTTTGCATCAAAAGAAGCTGATGATTTTTATTAGGTCGGATTGGAAGTGTATTACAAGAACCTTCCGCAATATCAGAAATTGGATTCAGACAAATATTTTCCCGGTTGGACCAATTAAAGACACCAGTGAATAAAAAGCATACGGATTTTTTTTTTAAGCATATCACCTCAAGCAAGGCGGGAGTGCCACTAGCACACAAGGGGGGTGGTTACAAGAAGATGTCTATTGACATTATACTGAGAATATTTGAAGATTATATCTATAAGGGGAGCAATTAAGAGGAAGGGAGTTCAACTGTCGGGAAGTGCGAGAGAAGAAGCTGTTGGAGTAGAAGAGACAGTTAAATTTGACCGTTTCGATATGGAAAGTGTGAGACCAACATGCCAACCTAGTATCATGCTTAAATTCATGTAGTTTAGGAACCAGTGAAAGTAGCTCGTCAAAGCAGTTGCCATGAACATATTTGAAGAAACGACAGAGGGAAACCACAGCACGTCTGTTAGAAAGTGACTGTAGACGAGATGCCAGATCAGGACCTATCACATTGCATATCCGTCTCTGGATTTTGTCGAAGAACTCGATATGAACAGCGGGGGCACCAGACCATATATGGCAGCAGTATTCAATGCAAGAACGAATAGTTGATTTGTAGATCTGAAGGATGGACGCAGGCGAGAAAAACCCTCTGACGCGACACAGAGAACCAACTTTCCTTGCGGTAGATGAAGCTATTGATTCAATATGGTTGTTCCACCTCAGGTCAGAGAAAAACGTGAGACTAAGCAGGTGTAGAGAGTCGATCTCGTGGAGTTGGGTATCAGCCATCCTGATGGGAGGCAGGAAGGGTTCTCTATGGTGGGTAAATGAGATCAGTTTCGTTTTGAAGGCATTAAAGTTTACAAGCCAGTTCCCGACCTAACGGGTGCATGTCGTCTTTCATCTAGATGATAACAGACCTCCTATCTGTTTGAAGCCTTGTCAGAAATTGATACAACAACTGGGATGTTCTACTATATTCCTTATGCCCTCTTTACCTTCGGATTATAAGATGCACTTTATGCGTTGAACAAACACAAATGTGCCTGATCTGGCATTTGCAACGAGGGAGTAGCTAGCTACCTACCCCATATTAGACGGCTGGATTTGGAAACCATCATTTGCTCGTTATCTTTGAGAAGAGCTAATATTATAGTAAAGTTTTCCCGGGAAGTTGAACACCTTGTTGTTTTTGTTATCTATAAATCCTTTCGGACGCTTCATTCTTCAGCCTTCGTCACGCATGTAATCCATACGGAAAGCGGGAGATCCTTCTTTCTCGATGCCGCAGACAACTGAACGTGTTCCATTCCTTGTGGGAGACTGGCTGTGCCACGCTCTGCAGTCACTTCTACACAGGTGGAACGTCGCCAGCCCATCGCAACTCTATCGTTATTTCCACGACAAATGTTCAAATAAGCGCCCCATTCTTTAGTTTCACCAGTTCAGACGTTTACACCTAAAATACATCATACTATTTTCACATCATTCCCCTTTCCTCTAAATTCCAAATGTAACGATAAAATTCCGCATATATCTTTTCCCGATGTCCGCCTTTTTGTGGAACGGCCTCCCATGAGAGTGCTTCAAACTTAACTTCTTCAAGTTAAGAGTTAATCGTTATCTATCCACTTTATCCTCATAATCTTCACTTCCTGATACCTTCTCTTTCATTCATATCACACACACCTCATTCGTCATTTTAACAGTAGCCTTTCACTTGAGTGTCTCTTGAGCCTTGTATTGGGTACATTCTAGTCTTAAAAAGTTATGAAATAGTTGCGAGTAACTCGCTTGTAGCCTTGTGCCAGACAAAATTAAGCTCAGTAAATAAGACTGTCGGTACGATAGCATGATATTTAGCAAGCTCTTCTTGTCAAACAGTATAATGAGTTTGATCATCATTGAGTACCCTATTATGTTGGCCTTGTGTCAGACTAATCTAAATTTTTAAATAAATATCTTCCGAGATATTTGCATATTTTCAGTTGCTGACAAAGATAAGTCAATAAAAGCTAGAATTTCGAATGTTGATTTTCAAAGTGGGTTGGTTCACCCTAACTTGGAAGTTTGGCGCAAAACAGTCTTCTTTCTTTTTTATTTTGCTTTGTGTCGCACTAAGTAAAACTCAGTAAATCTCACGAATCTATAAGTTCTCTAAGCGTTGTGGTTTGAACGCGTTTGACAGTTAAAGTATATTTACTTATGGAGGGAAAATTCCCTGCCTTTGATGTCGCTGATTTAAGATCGTTTTGAAAGCAAGAAATAATAATAATAATAATAATAATAATAATAATAATAATAATAATAATTAAAAAAAAGAAAAAGAAAAAGGAAAAAGATACCATTTACTGCGTCTGTTATTTCTTGTAGGAATCGTTATTAACTGCCTGCCTTTTTTTGTAAATATTTGCTGAACCATTTAGAATAATACAAAAGTTCACAGCGCCATCATTTGTACACTGTAAGCGAAATCTGAGAAGTGTATTTCAAGTTCATATTTTCTGACTTGTTAAAAATTGTTTACGCGAAAGTGATAATATGACTTTATTTTGACAAAAATTGACATTTACTGACTCACCATACAGGTAGGATTATAGTCAGGGTTAATGTGAGCTGCCGATAGGCGTTACATATAAGTAGGTACCATCAAAGAAACTCACTACCTAAGATTGAAAATGAATTTTTAAAAATGAAAAAAAAAAATCTTTCTTGAAGCTTTTATTTTAGTTTTAATTTCTAGCTGATCAATTAAATTTAATATTTCCAATAATACAAAATACTTTACTATATTTCAAAGCGAATTAAAATTGATTGGAATATTTTTTTAAATTTCTTAAAATGGTTGATTTTAGCCATATTTACGATTATCTAACAACGTAATTCTCTTTATTAAAAAATCTTTAAAAAATAAAATATTCTTTTCTGAAACTTTATTTGACGACTGAAAGAAAGGGCGAGTATGATGACACTGTGGCAGACATAAAAAGGAAACAAGAGGACCCCCACTAGACAAGGCAGTAAAGGAAAGCGGGAAGAAAGGAATAACTGTCAACTTTAAGAAGACGGAATGTATGGTTTTCAGCAGGAGAAAAAGACCGTGATGTGAACAAGTATAGAAATGAAACAGGTGATTGATAATGTGACACCCAAATCCGAAGGCGCATTGGGATAGCAAAAGATGCCTTCTAAAGGCTAAGCAAAGTATTAAGAAACAGGAAAATTTTATTAGAAGCAAAGAAAACAGTACTGAACTGCTTCGTTATATCTAATTTTTTTTTACATTAGAATAGTGAAAGATGCCTTCCAGAAATTAAGCAAATTATTAAGAAACAGGAAAATTTAATTAGAAACAAAGAAAAGAGTGCTAACTTGTGATATGATCTCAATCCTTTTGTATGGTAGTAAATGTTGGATAATCTTTCCACAGATAAAGAGAAAAATGGAGACAACAGAAATGTGGTTCTTCAGAAAGATTCTGAAAATTCCAGAGACCAAGCGAGTAAGCAACGAAGAATACTTAAAGAAAATGGAAACAAAAAGGACATTTTTACTAAGAATCAGAATGTCTTCGTTTGATGAATTTATTTTTTATATCAACCTTTTGCAGGTCATTTAAAGCCAGATAATTTTTTGAAGATAATAATAATCTACAAGTCCTGTTAATTGTATATTTTGGCGGGGGGTTGAGAAGAGATGGATTCATACCTTTCCCAAGGGTATTTTGCGCAGAAGTGAATATAAATTCCATGTGGTTATCCATTATACAACTCGCATATCCAAGCTTACAGCACCTGAGATTCTCAAATAGTCACTCATTTAGGCACTGACCAGGCTCGACGTTGCTTAATTTCGGTGATCGTACGAGAAGAGGTGTTTCAACGTGATGTCGCCGTAAGCAGAGAGGTCTTGGAGAAGTTGACACTTATAGGGCGTATGGATAGCAAGAGGGACAGAGGAAGGAGATGGGCGATATACCTGGCGAGTCATGATCACACACGTCCTGAAAAGACACGGCCCATAGAAGAAGAAGAAGAAGAAGAACTGGCGATGATCATGATTAGTTTTGCGCCCCTGGGAGAGCGGCTTATTGTACAAAGCAATCACTAAGCCTGGGGCTGGCTTCTGTCTCGACTCTAATAGTTTCTTGTCACTTTGAACAAGAAAAACACGGTTGTGTAAGAATCAAGTCTGGTAAATTGTACGCATAGCTTGCATTTTCCACTTGAGACAAGGCGATTAAGAAAAGCATTAAGCAAGAGAATGGTGGGAGGTGCACAGGACTGTTGATAAAGGGAGAGAGTGAATGTTTGGGGGTAATGGAAGGAAGGAAAAGAAGAGAAAGCAACAAGAGTGAAGGGAGAGTGAGGAGAAAAAGAAGCGGGCAAAGAAGAAGAAAGGGTTAAGATGACGCAGCGAAAGAAAGAAAAAAAAAGTCAGCGTAAAAGAGAAAAACAAGGAAGATAACGAACAAGAAGTTCAGTTGGAATTAGAAAGAAAGAAAGAAAGAAAGATGTAAAAAGCAAAAAATACGAATTCAAATTAGAAAAATGAAAATTTGAAAAAAAGGACGCCCCCCCACCAAAAAAAAGAAGAAAAGTAAAGAAAAAAAAAAGAAAATAAATGAAGAAAGAAGTAGAATTAAATAAATTATAAAAATAAAATAAAAAAAAAAATGCGAAAATAGATGAAAATAAAACAAATGAAAAAAAAAAAAAGAAAAAAAAAGAGAAATTAGAAAAATAAAAAAAAGATGAAAATAAAGAAAAAGAAAAAAATGAAATTAAAATTGAAAGAGGAGGGTGTAAAGATGAAAATAAAACGAATTATATTTACTTTATATTTACTTCCGCGCAAAATACCCCTGAGAAAGGTATGAATCCACCACTTCTCAACCCCCCGCCAAAATATACAATTAATAGGACTTGTAGATTATTATTATCTCCAAAAAATGATCTGGCTTTAAATAACCTGCAAAAGGTTGATATAAAAAATAAATTCATCAAACGAAGACATTCTGATTCTTAGTAAAAATGTCCTTTTTGTTTCCATTTTCTTTAACTATTCTTCGTTGCTTATTCGCTTGGTCTCTGGAATTTTCAGAATCTTTTTGAAGAACCACATTTCTGTTGCCTCCATTTTTCTCTTCATCTATCGGTAGTTTTTTTTTTCCATTTTATAACACCAGTCCCAATACTTTTTGATTAGACCTCGCACAT
>OZ010580.1:104182914-104205414 GCA_963932145.1 Acanthosepion lycidas
TCTACGCAGCCCTACTAGGTCAGGGGACAAAATCGGTCCTCCCACCAGGCCTTTTCTGTTGAGAAGTTGTTCTAAACATATAGCAGGATTAAAAGCAAGAACTGTCGATGGGAGGATCAACAGATATCTAGCCCAATTGGGTAGACTGGGTCTACGCATGCAGTCAGTGAGCTAATGTCATGGGATCGCTGAGCGGAGGGTTTCCTGATATAAATGTTTGAAATATATATTCTCAAAGAAGCAGTTTTGGGGGCTTAGAAACGCAATGCAATAAATTTTGTCAGAATTGTAAATCGAACTTCCGCTGTCATCCGGACCGACGTAAAGTCAGCGTCTAGTTTTGCCTTCGAATTGGATTATAAATTATACATTTATTTTCGTCACACTCATTCACGGTGTGTTTGTGGTACCTCGGCGTGCTGTAATAGTTAGTAAGCTTTTCTTGCTAAATCTGTTACGACTGAATAGGGAGTTCGATTCCCACTGGGTGTCCAATACGTTTGGCCGTGTGCCACATCTAAGCGTCGCTTAAAAATATCAACATTTACTAACCTTTTTGGATTTTCTTTTTCTGAAAGTCCGAGAAACAAACACCGGGTTGTTCATTAAAGAAAAAGAAATTTTGAAAAAGTCAAGCAAAACAGTTCAACCAACACGAGTAAAATAGATTTCTTTTTCAAGAAAAACATACGAGTTGGCTGAGGTAGTTTCTCTATCAAAATATGTTCTAAACCAAGGGTCTTTAAACCTTTTAGACTTTACACCATATATGGTGACAGTAAATGTCATTTGTCTGAAAACTGGCTTCACCGAAAATCACACACACACACACACACACACACACACACACACACACACACACACACACAAAGACATATATATATATTAGTCTCATTACGGTGGTCGACCAAGTCATTTGACTTATTATTTTGCAAAATGTTCCTCTTGTGTTCATATTTTTTATTTATTTAGATTGCTTTGTATTTTTGCGACAGTTATTACAAATGAACTACTCCTTTTAGGTTTTATCTTATTACTTCGTCTTTTATTGTGTTCAATGTAGTAGTAACACATTTTATATTGAGATTCGATTGTAGATGTGATAAAGTTAATTGGTTGGATATTATATTTTTTTGATTTATTGGATTTTTCAAGAGAGGCCGTTTTTTGGTTTTCGAATATTTCATGGGCCTTTTGTTTCGCATTGAATATAAAATAATTATGGTCCTGGAAAAGTTTGAAAGTGTTTTCAATTAATTTCTTCTCTTCCTATAAATAATTCTTAGTGCATTTAAGTAGAATCTGATGATTATACCGGATTTTATTGTTGTTGTTATGACGAGAATAGAAATTTTTTTGGTTGATTTCCGCTGGACACAGAGTTTTAAATTCTTGTTAACGCGGTGTAGCTTGATATGTAGCAAGATTTATCTGGCTTAGTAGATCAGCTAAAAATGTCGCAAACACAACAGAATTTATATACGAAATGGAAGAATGCAGTTCTGTGTCCTTCCTAGATATTAAGTTATACCGGGTTAACATCATTTTAACATTCGCTATCCATATCTAATGATAACTACAAAAGCAAATGCAATGTACCAAATGTAGAAACGATGACAAGATAAGCCCTTTCATGGCCAATACTCTTCTTGTACCAAACAAGCTGATGGAGACAAACCCCGTATTCATCAGTGGTTTGATAGTGCAGGGTTAAAAGCTTAATCCGAAGGTTTTATTCTTGCTGTACAGGACCAATGCTTGCTAACTAGAAATTACCAAACACACATATAAATATACAGAAACAATTGACCATTTTGTATTAGGTTGCATGGTGTTATCACCCACTGAATATAAAACTCGGCATGATAGAATGGACCAATACCTGGACTGCAAGAAACTGGTATGAACATTACCCAGACCCGGTTACAGAGATGGGTCCCATTTTATAGAACTTTGCAATCCACACAGACAGAACATTGAAACGTAATCAGTCAGACATCTAAGAAGGAGTTATATTAATGTATATTATTCACATTCAGACTAATGGTTGGTACTATTATCACAGTGTTTCAACCGTTGTGTCCTCTGGCTTTCTTTAGGTGTAATTGTGAGTTCAATCTCTTGGTAGGGTAGTACAGACCTAAATTCAGTGAAAGCAAGGCAAATTATATGAGCAGTAATAAATACGAACAAGTTATCCCTAGATGTAGACAGAGGAATGAAAATACTTTGTCCCCGGTAGATTAAATAAAGGGTTTCAGTTCGAAATTCCTTGAAGCGTACGTAGATCGACTGACACCTGATGAAGGCCAAAACGGTGTGATAACAACAACCAAGATAAAGACAATAGTCCGAATGTAAATACTGTAAATACTCATAACTCCTCAGAAATTCAGTCAGAAATTACATTGGGATAATTATAAAAAATGATCTTCTCACGTCATGCAAGGCAATAGTGCCACTGAGACGCAAGAGGTTGCTAAAAGTGAAAAGAAATGCGTCAGTGAGGAGACGAGACAAAAAAAGAAGAGGATTCAGGACGACAGAAGAAGCGGACTGATGTTGCGTTTAAATTTTTGCGAGATCATAGGTGACAGCGAAGCAAGAAATCGAACAGAGTTCGAAAGTGAGAAGTCTGAGAGAAGAAACTATTAGAATAGGACTTACGGTTACATCTAGCTGCTTAAATTAAAACGATGAGACCTAGATACCAATCTAGTAGTACGCTTAAATCCATGCGGTCAAGCTACCAAAGAGGAAATCAATATTTATTTTGCGTAAAATACAAAAATGTGGCACAAGGCCAAAAGGAGGGATGGGTAAGGCTGGTCTTCTGTCTTATAATTAAACTTAATTAGTCACAATTACTGACTAGTACATATCGCAGTATTCCGTATTCAAAACAACACATCCTTGCTACAGTCACCATAATACCTTTGAGTCTCTATCCGAATGTAAGTAAAGAAGTTCAACACGTGGGTTCCGTTTCCTGTTGATTCGTTCAAGTACCATGCGACTATTTTGCTTACCCTAAAGTCAAAGGAAACGGGTCCGGAAAAAAACGCCGCTTTGATCAGTCCAAATATTAAAAAAAAGAAATTAATCTAATGGTAATTAATGTAATATTAGCCCTTTCCATATAAAGAAACATTCGGCATTTATCGTTACTTTTGGTTGACATTTATAATATCTTTCTTTTAAATCAGTCGTTCAAGAAAATAAATTCCTCAAGTCCGCTCTTTTCAGTATTTATAGTGGTTTCCTTCCTAACCTTTCATTTAAAGTCATGTGGAAGTTCGACATCTTGATTACGTCATTATTTTTTTCTTTGGGTTACACGTGTTAGTCGTTGCTACTATCGAAAATCTTCAAGTGATGTAGTTTCCATTTTTTGGTAAAGTTTTTTTTCCTTGTGATTCTGTAGCGCCAGGCCACAACGTTCAAAAAGAATATTCTCCGCTAATACATAAAGGCTTAATACGATGGAAGCCATTTTTAACCATTGATTTGGGAATGCGATTGTTTTCAGTTGATATTTTAGGTCCATATGAAAGTCATGATCTGGAGAGGCAACTTAAGAACATGATTCGAGTTTTCAGGTTGATGTTTCGGTTTGGTAGCAATTTGAGGCGTTGTGTGAAACTACATCTAGCGCATCTAAGTTCAATTTCTATTTCTCCTATAATTAATTTACTTTAAATGATCCGTACATCTAAAGTGTAAATAAATATGTAAATAATATTTACTAAATTTGTCTTGATTTTATATAAATGGATTTAAGTTTGATGTCCTAAAAATGTTTTCATTCGAATTCCAGATCGTGATTCAGTTTTCGAAAGGGTCTATCTTGAGTTCTACTTCTAGGATAACTTGAAACAGGATGTTGATCTTTTGTTTAAAATCATTCTTATATTATTTACATTGTTCGGACCGTTATCCTCATCTTTATTGCCATATTCACGATGTTTCGGCCGTTGTACGCACCAGCCTACATCAGGTGTTTGGAATTTCGAACTGAAACCTTTATTTAGCAAACCGTCGTACATTGTTCTAGTTCCACATGCCATGTCTCTTCCAACAGATAGTATTAAAAGAAAGCGAGAAGAAAGGACTAAGCCTCAATTGTAAGAAGACAGACTGCATAATTGCCAGCTAAAGGTACAATCCAAGTTGCGAATGATAAATTGGAGATTGCAAAATTAAAAACAGTGCAACGAATTAAATAGCGGAATTTGTTCTAAGAAGGAATGAAAAATGTGACACGAAAGGAGCATTGGGAGAAAGATGCCTTTCAAACGTTAAGCAAATGATTAAGAAACAGGAAATGTCATTAGAAACAAAGAAAGAGTAGTCTTATTTAATATCAGCCTTCCTATATGGCAATGAAGGCCGGAAAATCTAATTCTGAGTGGAGAAGAAACTTGAGGGGACAGCCATGTGGTTCGACAGAAGGTATACCATGAAAATGGAACCGACAAAATGGAAACGAAAGGGACACTTATATTTAAGTTCAGAGACAGTTGAAATTTCTATGGCACATAATGAAGAAAGAGGGCTTGGAAAATTTGACACTCACATGGCATATTGAAAACAAGAGCGACAAAGGAAAACTTGTATAAATTTGATGTGGGTGCCAAACTTGGGCCCACAGAAGTAAAACACGGAACACGGATTAGATGTAAGAAAGATATATTAACAACAGGTTACAGAGATAGTGTAAGCAGAGCTTACTATAACACTCTCTAGTGTGCTATGTCGCCTACTTAATATAGGCCTGGAAGAGTCTATTGTGTAGGTAGTTTCCGGTCTCACAATACCCCCCTTCCAAAGAGTTTTCTTTTTGCAAAGGAGAGAAAAAAATAAAACTGTTAATACTTTTTCCTCTTGGGATTTACGTCGAGCGGTTGAGTAAATTTCCTTTTCCTTCCTGAGCGTCGCACTTCAGGAGAGACTTGGGGCATGTCGAGATCGAAATGATCGAAAATTACGTCGATCGGTTCTTCACAGTTATTTTGTTGTGATTCCGATTCCTTCAAACGGCATTTTCTGAGCTGGTTCCAATGGCGTTTGTGAATGTTTCTCGGTCCTTGGACCATATATACCAGTTCGCCAATTCTCTGCTTTATGGTGCCCACTTCCCAGAATGTCATATTGTTCTTGTACGCCTTGAAAAAGACCCTATCGCCAGGATTGAAATATTTCCTATGAGGCGATACAGTTTGTTTTTTTTAACTTTGCTTGCCGTGGAATAAGTTTGTCGAAGACAGACTTGAATTTTCTTGCGAACATTGTTTCTGCAGGCGAGCTTCCCATAGGCGTGTTCGGATTAGGGGTTATCTGATACACCTGCAGAAATTGTTGAAATGCTCTATCTGTCGGTGTTGCCTAGTGACTTTCTTAAAGCCCTTTTTAAAGTGTCCACGAAACTTTCGGCCTGGCCATTTGACCTAGGGTGGTACTGAGGCGTTGTGACGTGGTTCACCTGATATGACTTGCAGAAGTCTCCAAATTCACTTGATGTGAATTGAGTGCCATTATCAGTGACTATACAATCTACGACGCCAAACCGCGCGAATAGCTCGTGTAGAAATCCGATCGTGAAGTTTGTGGTTGGTCTTTTACATTGTAGGACCTCAGGCCATTTTGAGTGGCTATCCACAACAATGAGATAGTACATGTCCATAGGCCCTGCAAAATCCAAATGAATTCTTTGCCAAGGATGATCTGTTTTGGGCCATGGTTTGCACGTCGATTTTGGAGCTTTTGCTGCAAGCGCGCATCCTTTGCATGATTCTATCATGTCTGCTATGTCCTTGTCCATGTTTGGCCAATAAACGTAGCAGCGCATGAGGCTTTTCGTACGGTTCTTCCCCGGATGTCCCATGTGAAAATCCCTGAGGATTTTTCTTTGTAGGCTGTTTGGAATCACTACGCGGTCATTATATAGTAGGACATCATCGCAGAGGGAGAAAACTTCAGGCACTTTGGGGTCTTTGTTTCGAATTTTGCTTTTTATGAAGAATGAATTCATCCTCTCGAGACTCCCTTTTTATGTCGGCCAAAGTAACTGGGAGCTCTCTTATGGTACTCACGATCATGTTTTTGATTTCACAATTTGTCCATAGAGTAGCAATGATGGAGTCTTCAAAGACTTCTGTATTTTTTGGAATGAGTCGCGATAAACTGTCTGCATGGCAAATATTTTTGGTTGTTAGGAACTCTATCTTGAAATTATAGTTTAAGAGAATCGTTCCCCAACGAAGTAGTCTATTTGCAGTATAGACTGGCGGACCTTTTTTAGACCCAAAAATTGTAATCAGAGGTTTATGATCCGTCTGCAGTATGAACCGTCTACCATGTAGATATCCGTGAAACTTTGTCACAGCGAATATTAACCCTAGAGCCTCTTTCTCTATTTGGGAATATTGTTTCTCAGCTGGAAGTAGAGATCTTGATGCGTGATCCACAGCTTTTCGCGAACCGTCTGGCAGTTTATGTAATATGCAAGCGCCTATGCCGTACGAGCTTGCATCACTTGCGACTATGATGCCGAGACTAGGGTCGAAATGTGTGAGGGAGAGGTCTAAAGTAAGAGTTTTCTTGATCTTCTCGAATGCGTCTTGGCATTCCGGGGTCCATGACCATGGTTTGTCCTTTTTTAAAAGTTGGTTTAGTGGCCCTCTCAAATTTTGCATGTTCTTAATGAACCCTAGGTAAAAATTAGCTTGGCCGAGGAAGCTTTGTAACGCTTGTGCGTTATCTGGGGCCGGCATGTTTCTGATCGCGTTGGCGCATTCTGGATCCGGCCGACGACCATCTTTATTTATAATGTGACCTAAGTATTTAATCTTTGGTAAGAAAAAGTCACACTTTTCCTCCTTAACCTTAAATCCGTATTCTTGTATCTTTTCGAATACGTTTATTATATGGTTCCGGTGCTCTGCCGTAGTTTTACTAGTAACTAGTATATCATCCAAATAGGCTGTTGCGTAGTCAAGATCGCCCAGCATGGCGTCCATGACCTGCTGGAAAATTGCAGGCGCAACCTTTACTCCAAAAGCCAGCCTGTTGTATTTGTACAACCCTCTATGGGTGTTTATGCAGAGCAATTTGGAACTTTCTTCTTCCACCTCTATCTGAAGGTATGCGTCCGAGAGGTCAATTTTAGAAAAAACTTTTTCCACCATTGAGTTTAATGAAAATTTCTTCAGGGCTTGGGAGAGGATAGTGGTGATCTTGCAAGACATCGTTTAACCCTGTGGAAAAATCTGCGCATACTCGTATTTGATTGGAATTCTTTTTTACGTAGACCGAAGGTGCTGCCCACTCGCTGAAATCTGTTTTTGACAGAATACCTGCTTGTTCGAATCTATCTAATTCTTTATTGATTTGTTCTAGAGCAGCGAAAGGGACATTCCGTTTCTTTTTGAATACCGGTTGTGCACCGTCCTTCACCTTGAACTTAGCTTTCATTTTAGTACATTTCCCAAGACCTCCAGAAAAAAACCTGGGGAAATTGTTGTTTGAGTTCCTTTTTTAGATTTACCAAATTGGACGTTGTACTTTGTCTCTTGCGACAAAATGTACTCATTGGGCAATCCCAAAGATTGGATTTTTCTATCAAATCAGTTCCAAATAAGTTGTCTGAAGTTTTTAATACGTATGCTTTGAGCTTTTTGGTAACTCCATTTAGTGTTACTGTAAGTATTACCTCGCCTAAAATGTTAATATTTTCGCCAGTTACGGATTTTGCTGTTTTATCCGTTTTTAATAAGGTCGACTTGTTCAATTTTCGCCAAGTACTCCAGTTAATGGTTGAAATATCAGAACCCGAGTCAAGCTGGAATTTAATGGACTTATTGAAAATATCCACAGTTACATATTTTCTTAAATTCCTATCAACAATATTGTCAGATTGAGCTTGCCTGATTTTATTTTGGGGTTTTCTCGTTCCATTGGCGTACCAACATGAAGTTAAAGTATGACCACTTTTATTGCAATTTTTGCAATATTTTTTGTTCTTCACTGGACAGAATTTCATCCAATGCCATTTACCACAATGGTAACATGGTCCGGGCGGTTTCTTTAACTTATTTGAGTTTTGGTTACTGCGTAATTTAGGACATAAGTTTTGCCTTTTGTCTTTTTGAGGGGAATAGGAGGTAGACTTACTTCTGATTTTAATAATCTGAGTCACACCTGATTCCTCGATAGTGTTTGAGTCACGCTTTACAGATATCACTCTTTGACAGTCCTCTGCCAGTTTTTGGAGAGTCAATCCTTGTTCGTTCTCAAGCTTAGTCAGTACCCGTCGTCGGACTTCGGCGTCTTCTGCAGATACTAGACCTTGTGCGAAAATTAAGCACTTAAAATCATCAGCAGTCAGTTCGGCTAGTTTAAAATCATTACATAGCTTGTTCACCGATGCTGCAAACGTTAGAAAATCTTGCTGGTTGTCTTTGACTGTGTTCAAGCATTTCTAACGTTTGTGAAACAAGGTTGTGTTAGGCCCGAATAGTTCCGAAAGGAGCTTAATCGTCTCTGAAAAATCCAAGTCAGTCGTTTTCTTGGGTAGTATGAAGTCTACAAACCTACTATGTCCTGTAGTTCCCAGTTTTTTCAATAGTAGACGTACTTTTTTTTTACTGGGCCATTGTTCACAGTCTACGTTGAAAATATCTTCGTAGCGCCTGTAAAAAGCCTGGAATGTTTTGTCTTCCTCTGGTACGTATTCAAAGGTTTCCATTGAATTTCAGATTATACTCTGGGAGAATATTGTATCTTTTTCAGAGTTTGAGCTTTTTAATGCATTTACGAGTAATTCTTTAAGTTGTTTCTGTTGTAGTTCAGCATTCTGAAGCGTAATTTTTTTGAATTCCATTTGCTGTTTATGTAAATCCAAAAATAGTCGTTGTCTTTCTTTTGATTTTTGTTGCTGGTCCAAATTTAGTTTTAACATTTGGGCAACTACTTTTTGCAAATCTTTCATATTTAAAAATGACAGCGCTTTTTTGTTGCTTTGAAACACGTGTACTAAGAGGAGGTACACACAAAAATCTTGATAGATTTTTGTTCCTTTTTTTTTCTTTTACAGAAAAAAAAATATGGACAGACAATAGTTAAACTAAACTAATTATGTGTGTTTAGCTTTTTTTCCGTGATTCCGTTAATTTTAACGTAATTGAATAATTTTTCACCACACTTATGTATTTTTTTTTATAGAGGTACAAAAAGTAGAAAACTCACCTCAGTGAATTTGAGGGGAGAATAATTTTATGCCCGAGTTCAACTCAATTACATAAAAAATTTTTCGATAGTTTTTTCCGAAAACTTGAGTACAATGGTAGTACTTGATCTTGTGTTGTAAGTTTTTTTTACGAACAACTGTTTTTTTTCTTCTGTGTGTGTGGGTGTGTAGAAATCGTTCTCGTATTGGACAGACTTTGATATTCCGTAGATGTCGAATCGCTAGTTTGTCAATGGCGTTTGGTATTGGAATATATGCAAACGCTCGGTGTTTGGCGTTTAAATCGCTAATGTATTAATACCAGCTTAATTTCACTTTCAACACTGCTGTGGGAACGCGTGGAGTTTGTGTATTTTTCGAGTACTGTCGCTATTGATACGGTGAGAACGAAATTCTCGAATCTTCTCTGTCGCCACTGGCAAGGTATTCCGGTTTTTCGACGTGAATGCGTTTCTAGAATTCTTCGTCGACCTAGATGTGGGATTGGTAAGGTATTTAGGTTTCGCCGTGAGTGCGTTTCTAGAATCCTTCGTCGCCACTGATGTGGGTGCCAAAGTTGGGCCCACAGAAGTAAAACACGGATTAGATGTAAGAAAGATATATTAACAACAAGTTACAGAGATAGTGTAAGCAGAGCTTACTATATCACTCTCTAGAGTGCTATGTCGCCTACTTAATATAGGCCTGGAAGAGTCTATTGTGTAGGTAGTTTCCGGTCTCACAATAAAATTGCTGGTATTACAGGGATTAGGAGAACACAAGCAAAAACTTAGTAAAGATCTACAAAGTACAGGTGATTGTGGAGAGCCTCAATCGGTCACATCCTTAAGTGACCCGGAACATTAAAAAAAAAAAAGAACTGTAGCTTATAACCGAAACCATATCCCTTAAGGACTACGCACAGCAGCAGCAACCGACTAAAATGGATGTCAATCGAAGAGAAAAGAATGACATAATGAAAATGTTGACATTCCACACATCTTCAAGCAAAAGGTTAGGAAAGAAACCGTCATCAGTACTGGAAAGAACGATAACAGCTACTGGACTTCAGAAAACTATTTTCCATGAAAAATTATTTTAATAGAAAGGTATTTTTTATAAATTTTAACCTATAGCAGTAGTGGCTGTTCGGTCAGTGAATGTCAAATATTTCCTTGGATGGAAACGGCCATTATTACTAGTGGTATTACCATTAGCAACAATAGCAATTTGTGCAGATATTTATTCAAATTTTGACAGTGTATCCACCGACGTGGGCACCGTTGAACAGTGATACGTAAAACAGCAGATTGCGATGATAAGGTTCAATAACTGATTCTAAGCAAACACTGATTTTAATGTTATAACCCCAATTCCCTCCGTTCGATTGTATTATATTCTATTTTTGTAAGACCAAGGCTGCAAACAAATAATGAAACTTTTGGATTAAACACGGATGAGCCGAGGATCAATTATGTCTGATCCTTCATTGTTGATTTTGATCTTTCTCTTTGATTCGTAACAAGAACTTGCTGAGAAGTCGATCGTTCGGGGCGCCGGCTCAACAAGCAAATTTCCATTCCGCGTAGATTGTCGATTTCGCTCTGTAGCAAACTTCAATTAACCCATATTTCAGAAAATGATTTTGCTGTAGATTTTGAACAACAATAACTGTAGATGATTTTACATGGATTACTATGTGTTAGTGGTATCCGTGAAAATTAAACGGCTTTATTTAAATTCATACCTTAATGACTGGATAAGCTCCTTATGAGTTCCAAGACTATAAAATATCCGTGTGAATCTCCTCCTAGTGCATCGTTTAATATCTGTGCTTAACAACTTTAACAAATATTACAATAGCAATCGTGAATAGTTATGAATATAGGTCATTATTTAAAGAAGTAAGAGGGTACAAATAAAAATACAGTATGTCCCCCAAAAAATTGACTTTATCTTAAAAGCAATTATCTTGAAAACGACTAAGTCTAGTTCAATGAAATTGAACAGTTTAGGTGTTGAACATCATAAGTTTATAATGGGACCCTTTTCATAAGTGTTCAATATTTGCACCGCCTGTGACACGGCACATACCAAGTCGATAGTTAAGCTTTTGCCAAACACGCTGTAGCATGTCTCCGGTAACATTATATAATAATTCTCTGCTTGAGTTCATCAATGCTAGCAGAAACAGGGGTGGAGACATAGACCACTCCCTTCACATATCCCCCCAAAAAGAAATCACATGTGGACAGGTCCGGTGACCGCAGGGGCCATTTCATCAGAAAACTGTCTTCATCTCCACCTCGCCCAATCCATCTCTCTGGCAGGTTGTCATTGAGATAATAAAAATAAAACATTTAATATAAAATTTGGATTTATTTCTGTGAACATTTGGGGTTATTTTAACAAGAATTGACATAACTATTGGCCTGCGAAATGATGTCAAAATGTTACGGACACCCTGTATTTAAAATTTACGTTTCTTTTTCATTTCACTGAAGCAGACATTAAACCCGTGAAAGCGTTATCACTTCTCTCTTCTCTTTCTTCTTCTCACAGAAACTGAATAGAATCTCAGATATGTCTTTTCTATATTTCCCTGCACTCAAAACGGAATAGGGTCATGACGTATTGGCAGGGTGTAGCTAAGGAACTAAAATAAAACAAACCCCAAAAGGCAGAATTATAAGATATTTAGGATCGAGTCTGTAGTCACAAGTCACTGTTTTCTGAAATAACGAGGTGAGATCAACAATTTCGTAGCTTGATACGTAATTTTGAGCTAAACTTTTGTTCTGAAAGTCTCACTTTATAATATCTGATCTATGAATCAATATGCATCATTTATCCTTTACACGTGGACTAATGTCCTCATCTTTGCAGTAATTATGACAACATTTCAACATTTCAACCATTGTCCTCTCTCCGGCCTTCATCAGGTGCAGGGTCAATCCGAGTAACATTCAGGGTATTTCGAACTGAACCGCTTATATAATCTACGAGGCCGGGTAGATTGTTCTCGTTCATATCTCGTTCATATCTCGTACTATTCTTGTTTTAGTATTACTAAGTTATTGCTTATACTGTTTCTATTGAGTTCAAGTACACACCTCGGGATCCAGGAATTGAACTTACAATACTATTTTATCAAATTCACGAACGAAATTCACGAACCGGTTGTCCTGGGTAATACAGATAATTGCCACGTAAAAGCCAGAGTTTCGAATAATGACTTTTTTTTTTCAAGAAAGCTCAGTCTGACGTGGTGCGATGTTGCTTAACTTTGGTGGTCGTACGAGAATCGGTGTCTCCCTAAGCCGTATGTATGTGTGTCAAAAGGGTTAAGTATATATGAATTAAATGTCTGCAGTGGAATTGTCTGGGTGTGGTTAGTGCAGGCGTCGTACGCATTCACAAAGAAACAGCGTCTAAATCATTGTAAAATATACTGAACAGCAGTCAATGACAAACAATAAAACATCACGATCCCTGGTCGACAGCTTGTTATAATTGCAGTTTCGACGGGTAATTCCAACGCTAAGCAAAATAAATACATAAATGAATAAATATTTAAGAAAACAAACAAACAAGACAATAATTACCTCACACAGGGCGCATAAATAAGTGACGCCCCTTCCTTGTTACCTAGTGAAATATCTTGATAAGAAGTTCTCCGTTTTGAATAAAACTCTGATATTTCGTGATAAAAAGATTTCTTTTTGTTGCACTACGTCTAAACGAACTTTTGCTACCAAGCTCTATTTTTACAAGAGTCAAATCAGATCATGAATGAAGTTAATATTAATGGCTGGCCACTCCCTGTTGCAGACGTTGGCCCAGACGCATGTGTTTGTTCAATACCCACAGAACCCACCTACGTTGAGCAGACCTTAGTTACAGTTTCTGGGAGAGAAGCGTGTTCTATAGGGTGATTAACAATCTGAACAAGGCCAACACGCTCAAAGCCTCGGTCACGATGACTTATGACCGTGCTAACACAGCCATCGACGTCTCCCAAAAGTTCCGTCTACCACTCACAAGGCTTGGGTCAACCCATGGGTATGGTTTTCAGGCACTTTCCAAAGGTGCCGCACACTGGGATCGATCCCTCCGATAACATCAAGAAGTCACTTTCTTTCCACGTGCCATGTTTTTAATGGATGTCAGTTATCTTCTGTTTATTCCCCTCTCCAAGTTCTTCACTGCCTTAACCGGGTATTGAACTCACACTCTTTGGGTCCTGTCACTGGATCTAATTAACGCCTTTATTCACTGTGCCATGTGTCCTTAAACATGGCAAGTGGAACTACCCCAGTGAGCGAAATAAACGGTTCAGTTCGACATTCCAACCACCTTATATATACATATATATTTTGAATCAGAAAGAACAGTAAGATATATAATCCGGTGTTCTTATTGATATTTTTATTTTTTACAAAATAATGCCCAATGTAAATTTACAGATCATTAATATTATAAATTAACTGATTTAAAATGTTTTTTTCGCTACACAGTAATAACCATGTTTCAAAAATGGAAGCTAAAAACTTTAAATTTAATTTTGTAATTAAATTAAAAACATTAGTTCCATTTCATCCTCAAGCGAATTTTGGAGTAACTTATATTTTTTTTTAAATTACTGAGTTTTAACTGCAGAGGAAAAATCATAATTTACGGTTACCAAGGCTACAGAGAAATCCAATTTTTTAGACAAGGGGTGGTAGCGTGTTCATTTTTATTAACTTTTGTTGTATCAATTATTAGTTACGTTCGAAAAAGGGGTTAAGTTTAGATACGGGTGGGGATGTATTTTTCAACAAATTCTGACATCCGTTAAATGCATGTCGTCTGGGATTTAAAAAAAAAAATTTATTGTTAACGGCAAAAATTCTTACGGCATTTTTTCTATTCTGTATACTTAAAGATTTTTTGGCGGTGTTTAGGTTAGAATACGCTTTATTTAACTACGATTTTAAAATGTTTTCACTTTTAATTTTTAATAGACTATATTTCTTTTTAAAACAAGTAAATATAATAGAATTACTTCCGGTATATAAAATTATTTTTCCATATCAAATATAAGTTTGTATATTACCAGGTCACATTTTTAAAAAAAATTATTTTACAAAATATTATTTAAGGAAATTTTTTGACAATGACCGCAAAAAATATCTAATTTATTTCTATGATTCAGTAAATTTTTAATTTTTAAAAAATATTTTATATATAAACCTAGTAATATACAGTTTCTCATGTATGCACAAAGGACATGGGTAATTTATTGGCTTACATATTTAAGCTTTTCTTATTAGTTTCTATTTTACTTTAGGTGTTTTGTTGGATTCTTTTTAGTGTCAGAAGTACTTTGAGAGATATGTTTAGGTTAGAATTCATTTTATTTTATTTAACTATAATTTTAAAGGACGTTTAGGTTAGAATAGGTTTTATTTTTACTACAATTTTAAAGTATTTTCACTGTTAAATTTTATAGAGTATATTTCTTTTTAAAACAAGTATATGTAATAGAATTGTTTACATTATATAAAATTAATTTTTAATATCAAATATAAGTATGTATATTACCAGGTCAGATTTTTAAATTTTATTTTTAAATATTATTTAAGGAAAATCTTTGACAATGACGGCAAAAAATAACTATTTCATTTCTCTGATTCAGTAAATTTTTATTTTTTATAAACTTAGTAATATATAGTTTCTCATGTATGCACAAAGGACATGGGTCATTTAATGACCTACATATTCTAACTTTTCTTATGAACTTCCATTTTAGTGTAGGTGTTTTATTGGATTCTTTTAGGTGCCAGAAGTACTTCGAGAGAGATGTTTGATTTCTATATTTATTTATCCTAAATGAACTTTGATGTTGGTTGAAACACTTTTTGAATTCATGGCTTGTGCAACCTATATAGATTTTTATATATAGATTTTCAATATAGGTTGCACAAGGAAATGTAATTTTGTAAAAAGCGAACTTAGAATTAATTTTTCCCGATTGCAAGTTGAGTTGAAACTCCAAGGAAGGTGGAGGAGCTACCCTCACTCATTGAGGAGGTTCAGTGGGAGGTGATAATAAGAGAGAGTGGAAGAAGGGAATTGCCCAAAATTATGAAGTAAGCTAACAACAAAGGGGATTTACAGAATTCTCCTGCTTCGCCGTGCCCTACGCCAGTTTGGGCGAACGTCAATAAATACAAATGCGCGAGACGAGACGGAAGAGAGTTTGTTCCTGCCACCGAACGCGAGAAACCCCACGCAATTATCTGCCGACGAAGGGAACTTCCGACTACAGGCTTTACCAAAACAGCAAAACAAACTTTACCAAGTCAACAATATCACTTCCGATTATTGTACGAAGAAATGATATAAAAACTATTTACTTTTTGTTCAGTTTATTCGAGTATTATTTTTTTCTGTGCGTCTTCGCAACGTTTGGACCAGCCCAACACGAGAACAACCTGGGACGATTCGATCTTGGCCTCCTTATGACAAAACTTAAATCACAACGTGGGATAGGGCAGATCTGATATCGAAGCGACCAGGAATGGTGTTGGGCAACACATCTAGTCAATTCAACCATGATCTGATTAGACCTGGTCGTCAATCTTGAACTGCAATTAAATTCATAAAGTCTAGGTACCATGAAAGTTTTTAGAGAAAAGACACAGGGAAACTATATAACGGCGGTGGAAAAGTGATTGAAGCCGAGATGCCAGATCCGAACCAATAATATTACTGATTGGTCTTTGGATTTCATGAAGAATCTCTAAATATATAAAAGGAGAAGCAGGCCAGATATGGTAGTAATATTCAAAGCATGAACGAAATATTATTTCCCACCTTGCAACCCATATCCCACAGAAAAAAAATAGTTGACTAATTTATTGCTATTACTCTGGTAAATGTTTAAACGAGCTACATTCGTTGGTTTCACAAGTACAGACATTAATATCTAGGACCGGCCATGCCAATAGTCCCAGTTTCAAATCATCTCCATTCCTTTCGCATTGCTTTGATAAGGAATATGTTCCATTCTGAAAGATTCTTCACCAGAATTGCTACTTTGTGGAACAGTCTTGCGAGATGATGCCTCCTTGACCAATACAAATCTTAACCACTTCAAGTCTATCACCAAATCGATATCTCTCCTAAATATCCTCATAATATTCACTTCGTACTTCATCCTTCCACATCCCCCACGTTCTTACGTGAATCTCACAGAGCTATGCTCTGCATTGAGTGGCTCTTACGACTTGCATTGGGCAAACTAAAGTAAAAAAGAAATTCTGTCAGTTAGTAAAGCCAGGGCCTTCGATAAATAAAACTCTTCCCCAGTTAGTATGCATCACACTTGGCCGCTCGAGTGATTTTTAGCGGCCAGCGGACACCAAACAGTTTTAGGGGTAGACGTTGCGAAGAGAAGACGCTTTCCTGACACGTGGGCCCCCCCCCCAAAACAAAAAAAACGCAACCTCTTGCGACATGACATACTGGACTTTGTGAGTAAACGCTGACCTTTGTAACATCCGCTTGCTTTCCTTTTCAGGGTTGGAGAGAAGTCATGTAACACATTTCTGCTCTTCGTTGGCATGTTTTTTTTTATGAGAAAATAAAACTTTATTTTACGTTCTTTCGATTTCTCCCTAGCCATCTTCATTTTTTAAAAATGATAAACGTTTGTGTAAATACCCACAGCAGGGTACCATTAAGGCCGTTCTCATAGCATCCAGAATTAAAATGTTCATTATGTGATATAAAAAATATGAAATACATTTAAAATTCTGGTTTATTATCATTGTATTACAAAATTATTGAATAAAATAAACAAAGAACGATGGTTGTTTGTCGATTCATTTTAATTAGCATCTAATTAGCCGTTTTCTATTTGATTGAAATTTATGAATATTAATGACCTACCGAGGGAAATTCTCATGTCACAATCTAAGGTGATCAGTGTTTCTCAACCCGTGAAAAGACAGAAGGACAAAGTGTCGAAAGACAAAATGTCGAATAGACAAAATGGCGAAAGACAAAATATTGAATAGACAAAATGTCGAAGGAGCAAAGACCCGAACGGAAAAATGATGAAAGGTCAGAAATAAAAAAAAAACACGACGAAAAAAAAAAAATTTCTCCATGTTATATATAAAGTACAGTGTATGTGTGTGTGTCCAAGCAACTCCTCCGTTCCCACTGGTCCGATTTCAATGATTCATCGCTCATTCAAAAGCCCTAGAAAAGTTAGGCCCAGGGAACGATTTTCTTTGAGCTCAGATTCTGGGTTGCCAGATTATGTGAAGTTAAAAATATATATTAATATAATATATTCCATAATATAGGTTTGACTTAATTAGCTTCTATGTTTCTCTAATTCTTCAAATGTTGAATGTATAACTAATTCTAATTTCTATTTTCCCATCTTTACACTATATTAATTTTATCTTATAAATTGTCTCCTGTTCTGTCACCCATGGAATAAAAATAATTGTTTGTACGGAAAATAAGGATCTATGTACATCAAATCGTCTTTAAATTAAGAAGTGGAAGCAGAATTATCGTTGAACTTTTAAAGAGGCCAATCTGGGCAGGAATTGGCTGGTCAACTTTAATACCTCCAAAACAAAACTGCTCTCTATTAATCACCACATAGATCCTTCCTTGCCCTCCATTAGAATGTCTGACGCTCAACTTCTCGAGAGCACCTCTCTGCGGCTGCTCGGTCTCACGTTGACTGCTGACCTGAGATGGAACAAATACATTGAGTCAATTGCTTCGTCCACCGCAAGGAAAGTTGGCTCCCTGTGCCGCGCCAGGAATTTTTTCTTCCCGGAATCGATCCTCCAGATCTACAAATCAACAAATCGTTCTTGCATGGAGTATTGCTGCCATATATCGCCTGGAGCTCCTTCTGTTTGCCTCGGGGTTCTTGATAAGATCCAGAGGCAGATATGCAATATAATTGGCCCTGATCTGGCATCTCGTCTGCAGTCGCTCTCTCACAGACGCGCCGTCGCCTCTCTGTCTTTTTTACAAATACTTTCATGGTAATTGCTCCGAGGAGCTGCATTCGCTGGTTCTCAGACTTCATGAGTTCAAGCGCCTTACGAGGCTGGCATCCCGCTCTCACCCTTTCACTGTCGAAACTATTAAATGTAGCCGTCTCTTCTACTCCAATAGCTTCATATCTCGCACCTCTCACCTGTGGAACTCCCTTCTCTATTCCAGTTTCTCTGAAAGCTATAATCTCCAACTATTCAGTTGTCTTGATCTATCCACTATCCTTCTAATCCTTTCCGCTATCACTCCTATCTGATCTTCCTCCAAATCTTCTGTAACCCCTTGCGTCCTAGTGGCTTCCCGCCTTGCTTGGGGTGAAACGCTTAATATATATATATATATATATATATATATATATAAGTGTGTGTGTTTCTTTATATATGGTATCAATGCCGTTGTGTGATGTCAAAGCAGCAAATTCGCCATTTCAGGACACTTGTTGCTTTGACCAACCTGCATCGCTCTTTCTGCATTGTCTTGAATCCCTATCTTATGTACTGCCAAAGGAAGAGGTCTCCAAATAAAGAAATTGTTTTCTGTCATAGGTATGAGGACGGTAAACTACATCCGCGTCCTGGGTAAGACGATAAACTACGTCCGACAGCAAGGCGTTTGATCGGGTTTTGAGGAGCGTGGAACCACCTCTTAATTGCTGGTGTTCCCAGGTTCACCCTGACTCGGGGTGGTAGCACCTGTTAGGGTCCCAGCTATGGGCAAATAGTTAATTATTACCAGCAATACTTTTTGAAAAAAGTATTTTTTTTCAAAAAGTAGCAATAGCAATACAAAAGTAGCAGTAGCAATACAATTTTGAAAGAAAAACATTACCAGAAACAGATTTTTGACAAAACAAAATATCACCAGCAAAAAAAAAAAAAAAAAAAAAAAAAAAAATTGTCGGCATTAAATAACCCATTGAGGTTGATATGCCGTAAAAAAAATAAATTAAACCAATCTAAACCAAAGAATACATATTCTATTCATACCAATCTATCCTAAAAATGTTGTCGGCATTAAATAACCCATTGAAGTTGATATACCGTAAAACAAAATAAACCAAACCAAACAATTAAAAAAAATATTACTAGCAGTAAAAATCTTGTCTGCATTAAATAACCTATTGAGGTTGATATGCCGTAAAAAATAACAAACGAAACGAAATTGTTTTCTTGAGATATTTTGTCAGCTGCTCGAAGACAATCACTGTTTTCACTGCTATCAACGCTATCTATAAATTGAATTATTTTTCGATTCACGACTAGAAGGGGAAAAAAATTCTAAAACATGCAAAAATATGATGTTTAACGCAAGTATACAAAACGACGTTTCTTCATGGTCGACGTTATTTTGAAATGCATGAATGTTGTCTGACTTCACCAGTTTCTGAAAAAAGTGCTAGGACTCGTTACCAATAATTGGACCATCCCCGCACAAACTTGAGGCGATAGAAATATACTTGTATGGAAGGATGCTGGGAATATCGTGGACTGAACAGATTAGTAACAAAAAAAAGTTTTAGTGGAAATCGAAAAAAAAGGATGTTTATAATTAACATTAGAAAGAGACAGTTGAAATGTTTAGTGCACATAATGAGGAAAAAAGGCTTGGAAAATCTGAGAGTCAAAAGACGTACTGAAAACTTGAGGAACAGAGGAAATCAGTACATCATCTACCCTAACAATCTTGTGTAAATGAATGACAGAACAAGGGTTAGGAGAGATAAGAAAAAGACAAACGAGCTACAAAGGACATAATGACCAACATCCTGATCGATCAGGGAACATAGAAGAAGTTATATTGTTTTTTTCAATGTATGATGTTATTTCGGCCTTATGACTTGCCCTAGGCTAAAAAAACAAAACAAAAACTTTCTAGTGAAATATATTGTCATTCGCTCAAGATAAGGAATTTCTTGCCAGATATCTCCCCATTCGCTCCTGAACAAAGAAATTTATCATGAGATATGTCTTTGGCCGCTCATAAACAGGTGAATTTCTCGCGAGATATCTCATTGGCCCTTTCTAAATAAAGAACATTCTCGCGAGATATAGCGTCAGCCATTTCTAAAAAAATGGAATTTCTCGCGAGATATCTCGTCAGCCATTTCTAAAAAATGGAATTTCTCGCAAGATATCTCTTCAGCCATTTCTAAAAAAAATGGAATTTCTCGCGAGATATCTCCAGTGGCCTGTGCTGATCAAAGAACACTTTTCATCCTCTGTTAAAATACTTCGCAGATATTTCAATTGTTGTACTTATTTGAGTTTGGCATCTTTAATTTGGGATTTTACTAACAATTATGCATTCCGTCTTCTTACAATTGATGTTTAGTCCTTTCTTCTTGCTTTCCTTTACTGCCTTGTGTAATAGTTTTTGTAGTTTCCTTCCAGTGCCTGCTATCAACACTGTGTCATCTGCTTATCTTATGTTGCTAAAATTGTGGCCGTCATATTTTTGTTCACAATTCTAAAATTGAAATGAATTTACCCTTCCTACTCGCAACTAATAAAAATTCCGTGAATATTTTTGTATTTCTTGGTCTTCTTATATGTGATTTATGTCTGAAAGAAATGTTACTTCATATGAAGAACTATTTGAATATTAATGACCTTCTCAAAACTATAGAAAATACAAAAGTATTCTTAATTTGTGTGAATATTTATAACTCATCAAGGAACGTGACTTAGTTATTCTCATTTAACCTTCCTCTTTTTTTTTATACAACTTCATTGCATATCTCCTTTCAAGATTTTTACCGGGTAGCATATGTTGAAATACCTTTTTAATACTCAAAATCCTATATCGCCCGCTAAAATTTCCAATCGCCTAATTTTCTGTTCAGTTTCTCATCGCCCATCCAACGTCTGAAATCGCCCTCTGGTGGGCGATATCGCCCAGATTGGGAAACTCTGATATCGCCGATTCAATTCATTACAATCCGTGCAATTTTAGTGATCCCATATTATTTACATTATTCGGACTATTGTCCTCATCTTCGTCGCCATATTTATTACAACGTTTCGGACGCTGTACGCTCCGGCCTTCTTCAGGTGGTTGGAATGTCGAACTGAACCCTCACGTACCATGTCTAATGGATGTCAGCTATCAGTTATCTCCTTTTAATTCCCCTCTCAAAGTTCTCCACCGCCTTAACTAGGTATTGAACTCACACTCTTTAGGTCCCGTCACTGGATCTAATTAACGCCTTTATCCACTGAGCCATGCGTCCTTGATAAGTGTCCTTAATAAGTGATTCCACATTTTTATATACGCTGATATACATTCCAGTGTTTTTTTCTGATAAATAAATTCAAACCCTATGAAAATCAATTCCGACTTTACCAAAATACTCGCTAATACATTCAATTTTCTCACTTTGCTTGCTTATCTATTATTTAGAGTTCATGACAGGGAGATTAGTATAATCCTTGTTGATATCGTGCTAATGTTTTAAAAAAGATTAAACTTTTCTTCGGATTATAAATTTAAGGATATCGTTGAATCGATTGGTTGGAATGGTGTGTTCGCGACTAAAGCATATATATAAAGAAATAAAGAAAATAATTCATTCGATAATTAATGAATTCATTTTAAACCGGGATAATGCGATCAGTGGTCAAGAAAACCTTTTGGAATTATAATGACTCACATGAAATTGTTAAAATGTATCTAAAATAAAATGAATTCTATCAACCGCCCTAACATCTCTTGCAATAAAAATGACTTACAACAAATTTTACAAGGGTGTATTTAAAATAAAAAAAACAAAACAATTTGATCATTGACGCGGGAAACTCTTGTAATTATAATGACTTACATCAAATTATTAGAATTTATCTTAAATAAAAAGAATCATATCTATAATCCGAATATTTCTTGCAAGACGTATTCCAAAGTATTACAAGAGAGGAGGAATACATTGGTAATACAGAAAAGGTAGTGAACTGCTACGTAATATCTGTTTTCCTTTACGTTAGCGAATGTTGGACAGTCGACTCAAAGATGAAGAGACTCAAGGCAATCGAGGTATGGTTTTACAGAAGGGTGCTAAGGATATCATGGACCGAGCGTGTGAGCAACGATAAGGTTTTGGAGACAAGAAGGAAGCTTATACTTAACACTAGGATGAGGCAGCTGAAATTTCTGCTACACGAAAGGAGGGCAAGGAGAATCTGATACTCACAGGTGGAATAGAG
>OZ010580.1:104230414-104232914 GCA_963932145.1 Acanthosepion lycidas
CTGAAAAATTACTGGTGGAACTTTTACTCCGAATGGTAGTCTGTTGAATTTCTACAACCCTTTGTGTGTATTAATGCAAAGGATTTTCGTACTCTCTTCTTGTACTGGGATTTGTAGAAAAGCCTCACTTAGATTTATTTTTGAAAATATCTTACCACCGTTGAGCTTTGTAAATATTTCTTCTGGGTTCGGTAGTGGGTAATGGTGGTCTTTTATCGCCTTGTTGAGTCCCGTCGAAATATCTGCGCATACGCGGATTTCTCCTGATTTCTTTTTGACATAAACTACCGGTGCTGCCCATTCACTAAACTCTATTTTTGAAGAATCCCAGTTTGTTGTCTCTCCAATTCTTTGTCGAGTTTTGATATAGTAGCGAACAGTACGTTTCGCTTCTTTTTAAAAACTGGTTGGACGTTTTCTTTTAATTCAATTCTGGCCTCAAATTTGTTGCATCGCCCCAACCCGCTCGAAAATTCCTCAGGAAATTAAATTTCCTTTAACTTTATAGCATCTGATGGTTCAACCTCTAACTTTGCAAAAAGAGCTGATAGATCCCAAACGTTGAACTTTTGCATCCAGTCGATACCTACTAGATTTTCAGTGTCTTTCATGTCGTATATCTTAAGTTATTTTATAATGTTGCTTCTTTCTCAATATCTAATTGCTTGTTATCCGCTACTTTTAATACTAGTTCCTGGAGCTCTCTTTGTCTTTCTTGATTTTTCCTTCTGCGTTTGTAGTAATTGCTTCCATTCGTTCTTGTAGTTGTAATTGTTGATCATTTTGGTATTTTACCAGTTCTACCAAAATATTTTTAAAATCTTCTATGATAACTCGATTTTACATATTTTTAATCCTCGTAACTCTTCGTCGCCAATTTGTTGTGGACGACGAGGGAAAAATATTTTTGTTGTTTGTTCTTCCTGTGTGATTTCAAATCGCTCGTCGTCAATTTGCTGTGGACGAGGGGAGGATTTTTCTATTTCTTCTTGTGTGAGTTCGAATCGCTCGTCGCCAATTAGTTGTGGACGACGAGGGAAAATTTGTTATTGTTTGTTCTTCCCGTGTGAGTTCGAATCGCCAATTTGTTGTGGATTCCGGAATGAAATCCGGCCTCAAATGAATGACAAACGCAGCAATGATATAGATAGCCTGATTTTTTCGTTGAAGCAAAAAACCCGCTGTCGTTTCTACGATTTACATAAGCGCAATCGCCCAAAACATGAAAACAACCGGCTTTAAAATTATTACAAAACCGCATTAAAGAAAATTAAAAATTAAAGATGTTAACAGTTTTACCCACCGTATTCTTACACAGACATCATCTTAAGATAAAAAAAAAACAAACAGACTAATAAAAAATGTATGAACACGCGTCCATACGTATATATATATATATGTATGCTAGAAAACCTTATTCCGCGAACAAAATAGACGAACGGTCTGTGCGATGACAGTGTGTCTTACAAAAGAACTTCCCTACGCAATCCAACATTGAATACAGTGACCAATTGTGTACGTATGTACGCAACTGCAAATGGATGCGCATATACCGCCCCGTCCCAATCCAACTATATATATATATATATATATATATATATATATATATATATATATATATATATATATATATATATGAAAATAATAAAAGAACCTCGGCCTACAACAATCAACCCTAAAACTGCAAACTGTGCTTGGAGGAAAAATATCTATAATTAGCTTCTCTTAAAAATCGAAAACTGAAAAGAATAAATAAAAACAAATAAAAGAAAAAAAAATAAGCAAAAACAAGTCAAAGAAATTAATCCAAATTAATAAATAAATAAATAACAAACCACCCTGGACAAAATAAGCGTTAGAATAGACTACCCACAATGCATCAATGACCCGTATATATATATATATATATATATATATATATATATATATATATATATATATATATACGTAGTCGAGAAAAATCACAACGCATGTGGGCTGACGATTACGTTTAGCATGAAACAGTCTGTTGCCTCTAAGTGTTGACGTCAATGTTCACATATATATATATATATATATGTATGTGTGTGTGTGTTTGAAACAGCACAGAAACGTATTATGGCATAAAAAGCAAGAAATTGTATATTATAGGCCATGATAGATTTAAAATAAAAACAAAAACAAACACCAGTCGACCGGTTTCGTCTCCTCTCATCAGAACTGTTAACGGGGAACACAAATTATGAAGAGAAAAAAAAAAGAAAGTCTGTCATGACAAATTAATATTAATTCTGTTATTTACCATTTCAAATGGAGTTGTGGATGCGATTACATAGGGAGAACGACACAGCGGTTGGACGTTAGAATTAAACAACACGTACCTGCTATAATACTGAATAAAAAATTTTCTTTGGGTGATACCATTCGTAACACGTATGGGTCTTCGATTGCGGATCACTTTATAAAGAATCCCACGTGTGCGATGGATTTCAGTGTGAACTGGTTTTCCGTTTTGGCCAGT
>OZ010580.1:104237914-104247914 GCA_963932145.1 Acanthosepion lycidas
GCCCGGAATGTGAACTCGACTCGCTGATTTTAATAATAATAATAATAATGCAACAAACATTGCACTCACAAGTTCAGCTCACACATTACGATCTTTTATCTATGTAAAATGTATGTGAAATTAGTTTTTTTTTTTTTTTTTTACAAAAGTGATCATGAAGCCACTTGGGTCGCTGGTTGGAACCCGGAAGGAAATCTGTATACAACAACAGAAATCAAAGGAAATAATAATAATAATAATAATAATAATAATAATAATAATAAAAGAAAATCAGGAAGTGTGTACTTATTGACATAGCAGTACCATCTGAGAGAAACATCTTCATGAAAATTATCGAGGAATTGTCCAAATACAAGAACTGGAGATCGAAATTAACAGGATGTGGGGAATGAAGACTGAGACTGTCGTACCAATAGTAATCGGAGCACTGGGCCTCGTGAGGAAAGGAATTGACAATTTTACTAACAGTGTCCCAGGTAACATTAGCATACAGGTTGCCGAGAAGATCGCCCTACTAGGAACATCCCATATACTAAGAAAATTAAATGACAGTTCTTCTATAGGGTCTAAGGACCATTGTTTAGAATCTGGCTCTACAGGTTACAAGCGAAAAACTTAAGATACACAAATAATAATAATAATAATAACAGGATGCGGGGAATGAAGACTGAGACGACATCAATAGTAATCGGATCTCTGGCCTCGTGAGGAAATGGATAATTTTACTAACAGTGTCCCAGGTAACATCAGCATACAAGTTGCCCAGAAGATGGCCCAACCAGGAACATACCGTATACTAAGAAAAGTGCTATCAATTACATGGCAATTTTCCTATAGGGCCTAAAGACTATAGTTTGAACCCGGCTCGACAAGATACAAAGCAGGGACATAACATACACAAATGTTACTACTACTACTACTAATAACAATAATAATTAAAACAAATTCTTTTTTTTATCTTCATTTGTTTTTTAATCACATAACCAATGTGATAGGGCAAGCGAAGGGCGTGAGTTTTTTAGTTTCCACTTAATTAAACAAAAGGGAGCTGTTAAAAAAAGAAAACTGAAATGGCAAATCTGTGTTTGTTAGAAGTATTTTTAAATTTATTTCCTGGAGGGATGGTGGACCAGGGATTTTGTTGATTTCTTCTTGAGTTCTTTTCTTTATCAGACCCAAAGCTCCAACAACAACAGTTTTAATTTATATATATATATATATATATATATATATATATATGTGTGTGTGTGTGTGTGTGTGTGTGCATAAAATATACTTTTTCTAAGTTCAGAACTTAGCAGTGCGTATTATAGAAGAGAAAATATTAGATTTTTTCCGGACGTGTACATCTTATGTTCGAAATGGCATGACTAAAACTAAAAATTATCTAAAGCTTAAAATAACAAAGTTGTAACAGAGTTTAAATCATTAACTAAACACTGCATTAAAATGAAAAAAAAGAAGCCACAATTCACATTTTAAATCCCGTTTTGATCTGATTCAGTTTTCTCTCCGTGTCGGCGATGGACGACACGGAGAGAATTTCATGCATGTTGTTGTCTGCGTTGCAGATGTCATCGTCACCATCGATGTCGTCGTCCACAGAGTCATTTTGTCCTTCTCTCTTGTAAAGAAGCACAATTGATGTCCATCTCTGTTTTATGCCGCTTCAGAGAAATTGTCATTAACCAGTGGAATGTTTGTAATGTCTTTTTTCTCTTTGTATTTTTATGTGAAAATGTTCGCGCATTTGCTTCAAATAATGTGTGTCAAAACAATGCAAACGATAAAATATTTTAAATTTTAATCTTTTTATGATCTCCCTATATATGCTGAATTTCTTGAGGACAAGGGCGATTATGGCTCTTCCTAACTTCCTCTCCTTTGTAGCTCTTAGCAATGATTTTCTTTTTAATTGTTCGGATAAGATCTTTGCTATGGTACACTGACTTTTTTAATTTAAGCGCAGTACTAGACTGGATTCGACTAGCTATGGGTAAATAGCAGGGCAGACCGGGTTCTATAGCCTTGGATGGCAACTGGTCTACCGCAGAAAGAAATGGAAACCAACTGCGGTAAAAATATCTGCCTCGTCAGTTATGTATCGAAAGATACACGATCGCCTAAGCGTGTATCACGCGTGGAACATAACTGACTTGCTGACCCTTGGGAAAGGTATGAATCCTCTTCTCCCCCCACCTATGGGTAAATAGCAGGACAGACGGTGAAAGATACATGATTGCCTAAGCGTGTATCACGCATAGCACATAACGGACTGACTCGACTGGCGTCTAGATCTCATCAATTTACACTTGAATTGGCTAAATGTAATCACAAATTGTATACCAACAGTTTCTTTTCTCGTTTGTGGAACTCCCTTCCGGCACCATACTTTCCAGCCAACTTTAATTTACAAAAAATTTAAATGCAAAATCAACTTAATTTAAAAACAATTTGATGTACGTAGGTTCTTACTTTTCGCGCAAACAATTATTTTATTTCGTGGGTGACTTTCGCTGGGTTCCGTAATTAATTTCGATTAATCCCAAATTTATTTCCAAATGATAAAAATTGTTGTAAAAAAAAAATTCGTCTCAAAAAATCACATGAAAAAAAATCGCGTAAAACAAGGGCAGGAATGAAAATTTGGGAATCCTAAGGCTTACGGATCAGGTAAGGAAATAAATTGCTTACTTGAGTCGGCCTAATTCCCAAATGGTATATGTTGGGCAATGGCCTCTAGGAGTAAAGTTGAAAAAGTGTGACACACTGACCTTCGCATTTATAATATATATATATATATATATATATATATATATATATTTATTAAAGACATTTTTATGTTTAACGTTCTTTTTATAGATACAAGTATTTAAGTAAATGCTCTGTTTATAATAAACAGTATTAAATAACATTTACCGGCCTGAATGTCCGAGAAATTTTCATAGAAAATATTCGTCTTTTGACAGGATTCGAACATTCATCCTATACGGAACCGTCATTTACGCTGACGTGCTTTGACATTCAGGCCGGTAAATGTTATTTAATACTGTTTATTATAAACAGAGCATTTACTTAAATACTCGTATCTATAAAAAGAACGTTAAACATAAAAATGTCTTTAATAAATAAATTCTCGGACTTTGTCCATTTCTTTGTCCATATATATATATATATATATATATATATATATATATATATATATATATATATATATATATATATATATATATATATATATATATGTGGCCGAGTGGTTAGAGCTTTTTGCATTCTCACCATGTGGTCTGAGTTTGAATTTTACCATTTGTCAGGAAGGAAACTCCCTGATGTTTTCTATTCCAGCGTGAAGCACCTTTGGAAAATGTCTGAAAACTCTACCACGGGTTGACCGATGCCATGTGAGTGAAATTGTGTAGAGCTGTGCTATCAAGAAGTCACAAGTCATCGTACCCGAGGGCTTGAGCGTGCTAGCTTTGTTCAAATTATTGATCACGCTAGATAACAGGCTCTCTCCCAGAAACTGTAACTAAGGCCTGCTCAGCATTGTTGCAGTATGAACAGCAGGTGGGCTCTCTGGGTGTTGAATACACACAACTGCGCCTGAGGAAGCGCCTGCAATAGAGATTAGCTAGCCACCAGAGTAGACGGGTATCTTCAATACGAGTGGCTATATATATTCTTTACAATTGGAATTAAGATACCTTTAGTTAATGAACATTTTCCCTTACGAATTTTAATTTTAAAATTCGCAGGATTTTTCAAACTGTTTATGGTATCGGTTTGTAGTAGGATACTGGTTAGTTGGGGAAAGAAAGAGAAAGAGAGAGATATTTAGTGAGAGATATGGAGAAAAGAAGGTACCGTTACAGGAATTCTATTATGGAGGTAGGAGAGCCTATTTTATAAGTCAGTTTTAACATATTTCAAATTCTATGTTAACAGGACTCGCCTAGATTATACCAACGGATTACTACATATATATATATATATATATATATATATATATATATATATATATATATATATGTCTGTGTATGTGTATATGTGTGTGTGTATTTTGTTAAATAATTCACTCAACAAAATGTATCTCTTTCATACTATTTTATTGTGATTATTCCAATTTTCGAACAAGTTGTCGCACATGCAAATGGAAATTGTAACTCAATTATTTCAAGTTCATGCCTGAGTTTTGTTCAATGATTGAAACAGACAAAAGAAAAAGAAAAACACAACTTCAACTTGCAACAGTTTATTCACAATTTTCAGTCGGGTAGAAAATATCTTAATGGGAAATAGTAAAAAAAAAAATGCACTAAAAATTCTATAGACAGAATCTCGTTGGCTGATTTCAACAAAACATGTTTAAATGAACTCATGTGGTTTATGTAGCTTTCTCGGTCAGAAAATGTTGAAGAATGCATCGGTTGAACATACAAACAAGCAGAGTGTAAAAGTAGACATACTATGTCGAGGGTTGATAGGAAAACTGGGTAAGTAAAACGCTACTCGAATATATCAGTCAGTCAGCTAAGTGCCATACGTGATCCACGCTTGAGCGATCGTGTCTCTTTCGATTCAGTACTGACGGGGCAGAAGATTTTTCCGCAGCAGTCTGCCGTTTCTTTCTACGGTAGAGTGGTTGCCAGCGAAGGCTATAGAATGCAGTCTGACGTGCTATTCAACCCTTAGCTGGGGGGAGAAGAAGTGGATTCATATCTCTCCCAAGGGTATTTGCGTGTAAGTGAATGTAACGAACCCGACTGGAATTCGAACTCCGCTCTCCGATTTCTCACTCTGAGAATATATTACATTACACCAGAGTGCGCGCATCCAAAATCGAATATACAAAATTGTTGTAGCCTTGTTAGGGCCAGAAATAAAGACACAAAGAGAGGAATTGATTTAAACAAATATATTAACAGAAACAGTAATACAAACATATACAAACGAGAGTGTTACAGCAAAAATGTTCAAATCGACCGTCAGAGCTGACTGCTGGAAACTTCCCTCTTCAAAAGGCAGTACCTGCTCCTATTTATAGCTGAGAGAGTCCATGCGTGCGTGGGTAAATTACCATAACACGAATACTAATAATAAACTAAAAGATGTAATTTGCCTTCTACTATGTGATGGGACTCTTCAGGACGTTGGCGATCATAGCTCTCCACAATATCCTTTGTACCTCTTAATAAATTTTGTCTTTTTGTTATCTCCCGTAAACCTTGTTTCGCCATCTCTTTACTCAAGCTCACTAAATAGGTCATGCGTTGTTTTCCTCTGTCTCTCTTGCCCTCAATCTGTCCTGTGAGTATCAGATTTTCCAAGCCCTCTTTCCTCATTATGTGCCCTAGAGATTTCAGCTGTATGTTCATGATGTTAAGCGTATGTGTCGTTTTTGTTTCCAATCTCTTTAAAAGTCCGTCGTTGCTCAGATGTTTGGTCTATGGTATTCTTAGCATCCTTCTGTTGAACCATATTTCTGTTGCTGCCAGTATATTCTCTTAAAGAAGCTATCAGCTGAATTTGCTTTACTGACGCTTAAAAATTCGAAAAGAACTAAATTCTTTAATATTTTGTTTCATCTATTCTAACCAAGTCCCGATGGTTCTCGCTAAATCAAGCAGACCCCATGCTGGGTCCCGTATGCATAACATGTGCATTAATTCTGCTCGTTTGTTAATGAAAGCCGACACGACAGACTCTCCAATACAACATGCACTATTTATCGAGCCCGTTGCTTAACCTTAATGCTTAAATAATTAAAAAAAATGTCCCCGTTTTAAACAAAACTATTGTCAATAATATATAATAATTGTTCTTGTCCTTCCCTTACTCCGCAAGGTCGTTATACTCTGCTAATACCTCATAAATAATGGACTATTCTGTGTTGATCCCGTGGAAAGTGGTGAAAAAAAAAGAAGAAGAAGAAACTACTTGCTTTCAAGAAGAAAATGAAAGTAAGACAGAACGAAGAAAAAGGGAAGATAAAATGTTTAACATCTCGCAGTACTTATTAAATAATGGACTATTCCGTTTTGATTGCGTCGAAAAACAAGACACCCGCTACTTGGTTTCAGTGAGAAAATGAATGAGAAAAAGAAGGAAGGGAAGCTAGAAGTGGAGAGAAAGAGAATCAGATTCAGCCGAGAAATGATGGAGACTGTGAAAAAAAAAATACCATTTTTCAGATGCACAGTGTCAAATGATGAAAACGTCTCCATCAAAAAAAAAAAGCAGCGATCATTAATAAAATAACATCATCTGCTGAATTAGTTGAAAATTATTAAGGGAAAATAAGGAGTTGGATAGAAAGAAAGAAAGAAAGAAAGAAAGAAAGAAAGAAGAGAAGATAAAAGTGTTTAAGGTCACCTGACAATACCTAAAAAATAATGGACTATTCTATTTTGATTACGTGAGAAAAACAAGACATCAGTGAGAAAATAAATAAAGGAAAGTAAGAGAGATAAAATTCTTTAACGTCTGTTTCAGTGAAATGGAAAAAGTTGCCAATTAAAAAAGTTTCATTTGTACCCCCTTACTTCTTAAAATAATGACCAGTATCCATATTTATGATTATTATTGCAATATTGTGCGATAGAGGAATTACTACGGATAATTTATTGTCATACAACTCGACATAATCTTATTCCATCATTAATGGCACAGTTATGATACATCATAAAATTCAAATAGGAAAACCGTGAAATTTCAAGGGTTTTTCTAGTTGATATAATTTTTGGTAGTAAAAAGAATTCGTAGTGCAAAAAGGCGTGAAAAAAAAAAGATTTGTAAGAAGCCAGAATATATGGTTGCCAGCAAAAGAAAAAAATCCCACGATTCATGGAGCCAAGGCACGAGGGAAAAAAACTCGTCAGAGCAATTGCCATGAAAATATTTGTAGAAAAGACAGAGGGAAGTCACACCACCGTTTGTTTTACGGTATATCAACCTCAATGGGTTATTTAATGCCGACAGGATTTTTATTGCTGGTAATATTTTTTCTTCAAAAATTTATTGTCGGTAATATTTTACAAAAATATTTACGTTTTCATATTGTTCTGACCCCGGTTTGGGGGTGAACTATTTGCCCATAGCTGGGACCCTAACAGGTGCTACCACCCCGGGGCAGGGTGGACCTGGGAACACTAGCAATTAAGAGATGGTTCCACACTCCTCAGAACCTCCTGATGAGAGGCCTTGCTGTTGGACGTAGTTTATTATCTTACCCAGGACACGGATGTAGTTTATCGTCATATCCAGGTTGAGTCACAACACATCTGTGAGAAAGTGATTGAAGTCGAGCGAGGTCAGCGCCTTTCTATCGCCGACGATTCACCGTTGATGTTCTTGCCGCTCATAAGATCGCCAATATCGCCTGTGAAGCCGCTGCCACGCTCTATCTGGTTCGTAAAAAAAAAAAAAAAAGAAAAGGAAAGGATAAAATGAAGAACGGGGTTCAAGGCATCAGAAGATGTCGATTGACATTACATTTAAATTTTTGAAGATTATAGCTATCAGAGCTGCAAGTAAGAGGAAGGGAGTTCCACCGTCGGGAAGTGCGAGAGAAGTTATTGGAGTAGAAGAGGCAGTTTGATTTAACGGTTTCGACAGTAAAGAGGTGGGACCGAGATGCCAACCTAGTACCACGCTTAAATTCATGCAATCAGGGCACCCGTGGAAATACCTCGTCAGAGCAGTTTTCATGAAAATATTTGTAGAAAAGACAGAGGGAAGCCGTATCGCATCTGTGAGAAAGGGACTGTAGACGAGATGCCAGGTCAGGACCTATCACATTGCATATCCATCGAGATGAACAGCGGGGGCACCAGACCATATATGGCAACAGTATTCAATGCAAGGAGGAATGGTAGATTTGTAGATTTGAAGGATGAACTCAGATGAGAGAAACCTTCTGGCGTTACACTGAGAACCAACTTTCCTTGCGCTAGATGTAGCTATTGATTCAATGTATTTGTTCCATCTCAGGTCAGTGGAAACCGTGAGAGCAAAAAGGCATAGAGAGACGCTCTTGTAGAGCTGAACATCACCCCCATGCTGATAGGGAGGGTTTCTCCATGGTTACTAAATGAGAACAGTTTCTATTTGGAGGCATTCAAATTTACAAGCCATTTCCTGCCCTAGTCGACGATAGATAATTTTTTTTGCTGAAACACCTCTTGCCGTACAATTAATGAAGTTCGTCAGTACCTTAGATGGGTGACCACTTGGTAATAACAGGTGCTGTAAGTGGCTGGGAATCGTTAATCCAATCAGGTTCATTGCATTCACTTACGCGCAAATCTTCTAGGGAAAGGCATGAACTCGCCATTTCTCCTACCAGCTACCCCTTAAGTTCGTCGGACTTGTATCAGTAAATCATTATTATAAAAAAAAACTCTTACAATATAAAAATATTTTCTGGCTTTAAATAATCTGCAAAAAGTTGATAAGCCGTAAAATAAAATAAAAAATCTGTCACTCATTATATATATATATATATATATATATATATATATATATATATATATATATATATATATATATGTGTGTGTGTGTGTGAAAAGTGTGTGTATATAAATATAAATAAATATATATATATGTATAATTATTTATATATTATATGCGCGGTACTTATTAGAAAGCGCTCAATATCAGAGATAGAGCTAACATATATGGTTGGATAGATGTGAGCTTGTGACCCTGGGTTTCACGCTTTAACAATCGTCAGACAAACCTGACGATCGCTAAAGCGTGAAACCCAGGGTCACAAGCTCACATCTATCCAACCATATATATATATATATATATATATATATATATATATATATATATATATATATACAGTGCGGTTTGATAAAAGTGACTCACCTGATTTTTATACTAAAAGTTTTCTCCGATGAAACGAAAGTTGAGCTAAATTCAAAGGATAAGCGATCTAAAATCCGAAGAAGAAGCTTTGAAAGCTCTTTGAATTTAGCAGTAAGTACTGTCAAGCATCCGTTCAGTATAATGTTCTGGGGATGCTTTTCTTTTCAGGGAACTGGTTTCTTAAAACCTATTGAAAAGACCCTCAGGAGCGAGCAGTAAAAAAGAATTTTAGAGTCTTGTCTGCTCCCTTTTGCTGAAAGGGTGCAAATCGACCCCACCAAGCGCATTTTTATGCAGGATAATGCTCCCTGTTACAAATCAAAATTGATGAAGGAATAGTTTGATGAGAAGCATGTGAGTGTTATGACATGGCCGCCCCAATCTCCTGACCTCAACCCCATAGAAAACTTATGGCGCCTGCATTCTCGAGAGCCTGTACTACTCATCTATTTATGCTTATTTGTGTTTGATTACGTTTGGTTGTTTGATGTGTCATCGTAAATTAGGAACAGGAACATTAATAATGAGCGAGAAGAGGAAAACGTAATCAGGAGGACATGGAAAATGGTGAGACGAATGGTCATTTCCGTCGTCCTACATTCATAAGAAGTACCTTGGTATGACGATAACCTACAGCCGGCAGTAAGGCACCTGATCGGGGGATTGTAGCTTTTGAGGAGCGTGGAACGACCTCTTCATTGCTGGGATTTCCGCTCTCTTTCACCCTCTTTCTTTTGCTCCTTCTCATTTACTATGAATCTTTCACTTTCTCTTGTGATTAATAGTAAATGAGAAGGAGCGAAAGAAAGAGGGTGAAAGAGAGAGGGAGAAAAAGTGGGAAGAAAGATAGTGTGTGCGCGCGTTAGTGTGTGTGTGTATGCGTATTAGATATTAGGTTGGTGCAAAAATAATGACGTAATAATGTCGTTTTTTGACGTTAAAAAATACGTCAAAAACGACATTATTACGTCATTATTTTTGCACCAACCTAATAGATAGATAGATGGAGGGAGAGAGAAAGAGAAATAGATAGATAGATAGATAGAGAGTGATATATATATATATATATATATATATATATATATATATATATATATAGAGAGAGAGAGAGAGAGAGAGAGGGGGGGAG
>OZ010580.1:104250414-104350414 GCA_963932145.1 Acanthosepion lycidas
TACAAATATTTAAGTAAATGCTCTGTTTATAATAAACAGTTTTAACTGAATGTCCGAGATTTCGCCACAGTAAAAAACAGAAAATCGACCTTGTTAACTGAAACGCTCCTCTGTGGCGAAATCGGTAAAAGCACTTCAGGCTATATGACGGTTCCGTATAGGATACAGGTTCGATTCCTGTCGAAGGACGCATATTTTCTATGACAATTTCTTGGACATTCAGGCCGGTAAATGTTGTTAATACTGTTTATTATAAACAAAGCATTTACTTAAATTTGTATCTATAAAAATTATGCTCGGATTTTGTCCATTATATATATTAATATTTTAACATTCTTCTATGTGCCATGTCTTTACGAGACGTTGGCGATCATAGCCCTTCACCACTTTCTATTCTTTGTCGCTATTATCAGTGTTTGTCTTTTTACTATCCTTCCAACTGGAAATTCTGACCAGTCACATAAGCTGATCAGGTGCCTGACCCGCTGCCTCTTCTCATGAACCTTCGAGGGTCTTCGATTGACCTGTTCATGTCAAATTCAATCCGATTGAATTCCTCTTTGATATGGTTAAAAGATTTCAGATCTTTTTCATTCTGAGTAAAACTGAGTTTTTGTTTTCATTTTCCTTAAAACTTTCTAGCCTTGTGCCATAATATAAATAAATTTTAAGCTGTTTAATGCTTTGTAAATTCATGTTACAGTCATTTGATGCGTGAGAAATATAGACTCTGTCAGTAAACGATATCCATAAATCACGCACACACACAGACACACACATATATATATATATAATTATATATATATATATAATTATATATATATATATATATATATATATATATATATATATATATATATAATTCTTAATATGCACGTAAATATTTGTGTGTATTTTGTATACATATTTTTGTCATGCACAAATGCATACGGTTCAGCATACACTCCTGCACACAAACACACACGCAAACATATATATATACATATATATCAGATATCTATATTTATATGTATATTTACAACGTTATATTCACGAATACATATGTCCTCACTAATACACACACACACACACACACACACACACACACACACATATATATATATATATATATATATGCATCGGAAACCAATTTCTGATGCTGTTTTTATGATAACTGCTGGCAGATGTAAGAGATAATTAAATTATTAAAAAAAGCAAAGAAAAGAAAAAGGAAAAACTTATTTTGTGGATATAAGCTCATTGAAAAATGGCAGAAAATGAAAATGAAAAGAAAGGAAAATGGAGAAGTATATTAAAAGATATGGTATGCAGTGATGGAATTAGGCAGAGACAGAACAGATGGACAGACAGATAGATAGATAGATAGATAGATAGATAGATAGATAGATAGATAGATAGATAGATAGATAGAGAGGGAGAGGGAGAGGGAGAGAGATAGAGAGGAAAAGAGACGGATAAAAAGAAACTCACATATATATTGATAGATTGATATGAAAAAAATTGTAGATAGATGAGATAGATAAATATAAACAGAGATAGATATGAACAGACATCGACACACACATTCGCTGGTGCGCGCACAGCCAAGCGCACAAATACATACGCACACATACATAGATAGATATTAAGAATTATATACAGAGGGATATCGAAAATAAATGAGTAGAAATTATAGGCATAAGGAAATATGATCAACAGATGGATAGATTGATATGAGTAATGATATATATATATATATATATATATATATATATATATTTGAACTGAACGTCATAGATAGTTGGATAAATAGATAGAAGTGAAGTGATGAGATAGATAGATAGATAGATAGATAGACAGATAGATATAAAAAGATTGGAATACACAGACATGAAGGAAATTTGGTCGATAGTTACGTATCTATCTATCTATATATATATCTATTAGGTTCGTGCAAAAATAATGTTGTTTTCTGATATATGTTACTTTTATATATGATTTCTGAATTAATTCATTGATATATATAGCCATGTTATATATCATTTTGAAGCGCGTTTTTCGCTCTATCGAATCGTGTTATTCATTACCGTTCTCAATCTCTTCATTCATTTTTTTTGCAGGCTTTTCGACAGCATGGACAAAATTCAAATCCGTACGATTTTCTTGTTCCAGTTCAAACTAAGCCGAAAAGCTGCCGAGACAGCTCGTGATATCAATGAAGCGTTTGGCCCAGGAACGATTAACGAACGTGTGGCACAACGGTGGTTCAAGAAATTTCGCAATGGTGACGAGAGCCTCGAAGATGAAGACGGTCGCGGCCGGCCGGCTGCGGTTGATAACGAACATTTGAAAGCCTTAATTGAAGCCAATCCTCGCAAAACCAGACGAGAAGTTGCTGTTGAACTCGAGGTCGACCACTCAACAGTCGTTCGCCATTTAAAGCAAATAGGGGAGTCAAAAAAGTTGGATAAATGGGTGAACGATAATCAAAAAAATCGTCAAAAAACGACATTATTTTTGCACCAACCTAATATCTATCTATCTATCTATCTATCTATCTATCTATCTATCTATCTATCTATCTATCTATCTATGTCAGTCCGTTCCTTCCCATCTATCTATCTATCGAGAGCTAGCTACCTAGCTAGCTAGCTGGCTATGAATAGTAAGTTCATTTGTCTAAAATTAAAAGCTAAAGATAATTGAAATGATTAAATGTGTGTAAAGGATCAAATGACAAAGAAACAGAAATAGAAAGAAAGGATAAAAAGCGAGAGCGGGATTTGGCTGAGAGGAAATAGGTATTTAAATAATAAGAGAGGGAGGGTGATGGGTGAAAGAAAGAAAGAAAGAAAGGAATTACAGTGAGGAGAGACTGTATGGCTGTTAAGCAACTAGCAAAAGAAAAAGAGGAAAAATGGAATGCAGGATCTCAAATGGAAAATTGGGAAAAAAAGAATGAGAAAGAAATGAGGAGGAAAAAGAAAAGAGGAAAAAGAAGAAAGTAATAGAGAGAGAGAGAGAAAGAGAGAGAGAGAAAGAGAGAGAGAGAAAGAGAGAGAGAGAGAGAATGCAGAAGTAAAATCAAATGGAAAAGAAAAAGATAAAAATGCTGAAAAGGAAGAAAAAATTAAAAAAAAAAACGGAAAAAAAAGGAACGGATATGATTAATAAGGAATAAAATTAGATCTTTGGAAGAACATATGAAGTGAAAGTGAGAATCTTGTAATCTAAAAGAAAATTATATAAAAATGAAAACGAATTCTATTGAAAACTATGGACGAAAAAGGTGAATCTCTTAAAGACTGATCTGCAATTAAAAAAAAACAAATTACGAAGATGTTTAGAAACATAAAAATAAGACAGACATGGAGAGACGTCATCAGCTTCAACCCCCGCTTAGTGAATTCGATACTAAATCACTGTTTTAACATTTAATCAGTATTATTCTCACTGAATGTGGAAAAACGACCGTTTTTGGCGAGTGTAAGGATAGCTAGCTAGCTAGCTAGATAGACAAACAAAGATAGATAGATACATATTTACAGATTGAGACAGGAAAACAGACAGAGCAACAGACAGCTAGATAGATAGATAGACAGACATATAGATAATGAACTGTGATAGATAGAAACAGGAACAAATTGTCATATATATATATATATATATATATATATATATAGATAGATAGATAGATAGATAAGCCTAGACAGACAGACAAACCTACTTAGGTTTCACCTAAGCGGATCGCCAGGAAAGCTTTCCCTGACGATCCGTTTAGGTGAAACCTAGGTAGGTTTGTCTGGCTCACTAGGTTTATCTAGATCTGCTCTACGGTTGTATTGAGCTCTTTTGTTAGTCGTTTACTCGTATCGGGTTTTTTTTCTTTGGGCTTCAAACCTGTATCTGTGCGATTTTCTTTCGACAGACTTTCATGTTTCTAGTTCTTTCTTTTTTTAAAACCCTTTTTTTCCCTCGAGATTGATTTGATTATTGGCAAATCAAAAATTCGAGGGTTTTTCAAAACGACTATAGTTACCTATATATATATATATATATATATATATATATATATATATACAAAGAGATAGATAGATATGAAAAGACAAGATTATATATATATATATATATATATATATATATTATAGTATATATATATATATATATATATATATATTATAGTAAATATATATATATATATATATATATATATATATATATATATATATATATATATATATATATATATATATATAGTTAGATGCCAAGCAGTACAGTATGCCGTTTCAAAATCTTTGGCGTAGTGAATTGCGTCATAGTACTCTTGTTCTCACAGAGGGTGCCCAACTGACCCTACTATACTGTGCAGTTGACAAAATCAAAAACAAACAATGCACATGCATGAAATTAAAAATATAATATGGTGACAACTTATCCATCGTATCTAGAGTATATAAAAACCTTTTGCAAATTAGGGGCACTTTCTTCACACCAAAAGAATCAAAAAATAAAAATAAAAAAGATGAGAGTCCATGTATACATACCTACACGGATCCTTCGCTTTTGAGTTATTAAATTTAAAGTTTGCGATAGACGTTGATAAATGTATAACCCAAGATACAATCCTAAAATTCATTTACAAAATTTGAAGGCGGGTTCCTCACATCAAAAGAAGGTAAAATGTCCATATAAAAATATGTCCATAAAATGCCATCGTTGTACCTCATCACAGCGACTCCTAACAAATGTTCAAAATATCCTCCGCTTGCTTTACGCACACGTCGGGTCATTGACAAGCGGAACCTTTCAAATACTTCTACACGGTGTCAAATGCTTTCGCACGCCCCCATGACGCTTTGATGAAACATCTCTGCATTATTAATGCCTGCTACATAATTTTTTCAGGTGGTCGCACAGATAAACATCGAAAGCATTGAGGGTGGGGATATGTGCAGGCCATGGAACCTATCTATCCATCTTTTATCGTAGATGTCAGCCAGTGCATCGCGAACAATGTGACTAAAATTTGCTGGGGTCCCATCATGCATGAATCACATGCGTCTTCATATTAGCAGTGATACATCCTCTAGCAGGTCTGGAAGTGTGTTCGAAATAAGGTCCCTGTACTCAGCTCCTGTAAGACGTGCTGGGAGAGCATATGGACCTACGAGGACGGTCACCTACAATTGCAACCCACACATTAATCGTAAATTAATGCTGGTGTCTAGCCTGTATTGTACCATGGGGATTCCGATCCTCCCACAAATGTTGGTTGTGCAAATTCGTTATCCCCTCTTTTCCAAATGTTACCTCATCCGTAAACAAAAGTGAAGTCATAAACAATGGATCAGCAGTTTGTGCAATAAACAATCGGCAAAAGTTTTCCTTTAGTGTCTGATCAAATGTGAAAAACCCTGCACACGTTGCAAATGATATAAGCACAGGTACTGCACTTGAAGTACCCTCCATGTGGTACTAGGGAGACACTTGACTTGTGTTGATACATAGATCGTCTCCGACAGCCGGGTAGAATATGTTCTTCTTGGTGAGGCTTACGAGCGGATCTCAGTCTCCTTCAATCCATAGTTTGTGATGCCACGGATCTTGTCTCAGCAACGCGATGATAAACAGCAACAATGGCTGGATTTTCTCTGGAAACACAAATTGATACAGCTGTGTAGCCTCGCGTCCATTACCATTCGCGCGGCCGTATTTAAAAACCATGTCCGTCTGCTTACAATACATCCTGCCGTTGTTAAACGGGACACTTCTCAGCTCACAGAAGACAGACTAGCCGCAAATGTACGCGAATGTAACCTTAACTACATGGCAACGCCAGTTACTGCAAACTTTCTCTAGACTTAACTAAAAAAGGAAGGATTTGCGGACTTATATTTATAGGGACTTTTGTCTTCGTTTTTTTGTGAGGAACCCTTCCCAAAGTTTCTAAAAGTATTTTTACACACACACACACACACACACATATATATATATATATATATATATATATATATATATATATATAATGTGTGATATCATTTGTTTACATTTGGATACGCATCGAGCAGATGAATGTATTAGAGAAAATCATGGAGAATTGTGTTTAAAAGCAGTAAATTCGACCTTACTAACCGAACGTTCCTCTGTGGCCCAATCGGTTAAGTGACTTAACCGATTTAGGTCAACCTAAATGATGGTTCCGTATAGGATACAGGTTCAATTCCTGTCAGAGGAGGCATATTTTCTATGAAAATTTGTCGGACATTTGAGGCCGGTAAATGTTGTTAATACTATTTATTATAAACAGATCATTTACTTAAATGTTTCTATCTATAAAAAGAACGTATAAACATAAGATAAGTCTTAATATATATATATATATAAGACTGTATTTTAAAAAAACATTTGAAGAAATAGCTTTACCTCTGGCTTGTTTCACTAAAAACAGATTATGGCCCCAAGATTAGTGAGAAAGAAAATAAAGAAGAAAACGAAATGAACATTCGAGAAAACTAAATGAAAAAGCAGATGATAAAATCAGCGAAGACAGAATCGTTTTTATTGATTCTGTCTCCGGCTTCACCAACACGAAAAACACAGCACGTCCCAACTGCAAACGGCACGCCATCTTGGAGATTGATAAGCGACAATTCTAATTGGAGCACCTCGGGTGGCGATTATAATCAACACAGTATGTAAAATAGGCGGTCCTCCTCCACCCAAGAAACTTTTATCTGATTTGCGAGGACATGAAAATTTTCGTTATATTTAATTTCTTCACGTTTTTGTTGATAAAATGAAAGAACACATACCATACATTTCAATGGAGAAAACAATCTAAGCTCCATTTTGTTTAGTTCTTCTATGTACCAAGTCTCTTCAGGACTTGGGCGTTCACATCTCTCCACAATGTCCTTTCATTTTTAGCTCTTGGTAAATTTTTATTTTTTTTTATCTCTCCTAAGCCTTGTTCTGCTATTCATTTACTCATTTTCACGAAATAGGCTATGCTTTCATTTTCTCTGTCTCTCTTGCTTGTCCTGTGAGTATCAGATTTTCCCAGTCCTCTTTTCTCGTTGTGTGCAGTCGAAATTTCGTTGTTGCTCACATACTTGGCCCAGGGTACTCCCAGCTTCATACTATAGAGACAAATTTATGTTGCTTCAAGTATCGTCTTCATCTGTGAGTAGATTGTCCAGACTTTATTGAAAACTGATATTGCATAACAGTTCAGTACTCTTTTGTTTGTTTTTAACGAAATTTTTCTATTTCTTAATACTCTGCTTAGCTTTTGTAAGGCATCTTTGACTATCCCAATGCACCTTCGGATCTTTGTGTTATCAATACCCACAGAAAATGTGTTTAGCCTCCAAGGACATTCATGCTGACATGGTTGCTACATTAGGAGACGATGCTCCAGCTTAATCAACAGTACAAAAATGCGCATCTGTTTTTAGGAGGGGAAGACAAAGTCTTGACGATACCGCAAGACATACTGGACATCCTGCAACTGCTACTACTGAGGAATAGATGACAGGCGATTGATTACAAATCAAATAGTCAGTGCTATTATCCCGTCATACGTTGATTACTTTTCGAGCGATAATTAATCGAGCAAGTACAAGTGCAAGTGATATTCAAAGGTGTCTGACACTAGTATTGTTCAATGGCGTACTATTGTGGTATCTGCGTTTACAAAGGCCCTACTACAACGAGCATTACAAAAATAGGAGTATTCGTTGATATTACAAAAGTGGCAACGAATGTTCTTTGACATAACAAAACTTTCCTAACCAAGGATGAGTCATGGGTTTCCTCCTTTTGAGCAAGAGACAAATGGACAATCAATGAAGTGGAAAACAACCGTCCACTTGCTCCAGAGAAGTCCAAGGTACTTTCAGCTGCAGGAAAGGTGACAGATTTAGTTTTGGGACAGGCAAAAAGAATTGTGATTATCGACAATCTTTAAAAGTGTCATACCATCAATGGGTGACACTATTCTAGTTTTCTGAGGCAGTCACGAAAGGCTATCATAGCCAAATATTCAGGAAAAATAACGAAATGTTCTTGTTTTATCAGGACAACGCTTACACACATATGTCTATGGTTTCAATGGCTGACGTGAGTGTCTGTGGTTTGGAACGGGTTGATCACCCACCCTATCATCTGTTCCCAATATGAAAAAAATCCATTTAGCTGGGAATCAGTATTGTGATGATGACATCATATCAGCTGCTGACGAGGTATAAAATAATATTGGGTAATATCTAACTAAATGTATCTATCTATCTATCTGGATCTTCATTTCCTTTCTATCTATCTATCTATCTATCTATCTATCTATCTATCTATCTATCTATCTATCTATCTAGATCTTCATTTTCTATCTATCTATCTATATATCTATCTATCTGGATCTTCATTTTCTATCTATCTATCTATCTATCTATCTATCTATCTATCTATCTGGATCTTCATTTCTTTTCTATCTATCTATCTATCTATCTATCTATCTATCTATCTATCTGGATCTTCATTTTCTATCTATCTATCTATCTATCTATCTGGATCTTCATTTTCTATCTATCTATCTATCTATCTATCTATCTGGATCTTCATTTCTTTTCTATCTATCTATCTATCTATCTATCTATCTATCTATCTATCTATCTATCTACTGGCTTATATTATTGATAGACGTGCCTGATTGCCAGTTCTCTTATATATATAGCCATCCACCCGCATATCCTCGAGTTTGGACGCAGAGTTGTAAACAAAACAAGACTGAGCGTTGCTAGGATACGAACCACTCAATTGAATGTAGTCCACTTAAATTTGCATCAGGTCTACCCAACCTCCTTTTTGCCTCTGTGTCCTCCCGAAGCTCACATGACCTGGAATCCCGATTGAAATCGCTTCAATATGTAAGCCGAGAGAGAGTGAGAGAGAGAGAGAGAGAGAGAGAGAGAGAGAGAGAGAGAAAGGGAGATAGAGAAATAAAGGGTGAAAGATAAACAACTGGAGAGCGTGCGAAAGAGAAACAGGGAGGGAAGGGAGATACAGAGGGAGAGATTGGAGAGAGAGATTGGGGAGAGAGAGAGAGAGCGTACGGGAAGACTTGAGGTAGAGTGAGGGAGAGAGATAAAAAGCCAGTTGAAGAAAGAGAGAGACTGATAAATGTAAACAGAAAGAGAGAGAGAGAGAGTGAGAGAGAGAGAGAGGGGGGAAGAAAAGCAAAGGGTGAAGTGAAAAAGAAAAGACAATAGAAAAGCTCATATAAATTTGTGACAAAAATAAAATTGACTGCGAATCGATGCATTGTACACATTTATAAACCCTTTGTTTATAGGGCGTCGAAGGACAGGGTCATTTAAAGTTTTGCAGATTAACGATGGTTGGAAAGCATGGAGCCGGAATCGTGTTCCACAGGAGAGTAGTGCAAGAAAAGAAACTGTTAGCATAGGACTTACGGCTACATCTTCGCAGCTCAACTGTAAATTGATGAGATCTCGATGTCAGTCTAGTATTGCTCTTAAATTCAAAAAGTTTAGGTACCATAGCGAAGAACGTTATCTATTTGTAAAAATACAAAATGTGGCGCAAAATGGGGAATGGGGGAAAAGGACGGTCTTGTTCTGTCTTAACTTTAAACTTAGCTAGCCTCAAACACTGACCAAAACATATAAAAATATTCTTTACCCCCCCCCCAAAAAAAAACGCATTCTTACTTACCATTCTTACTTCATCCACTATAATGCCTCAAATACTCCATGAAGTCCTAACTAGTTCCCATATGTACAATTCATTGCCCGTGGGGGAGGGAATAAAACAAATATTAAAAAAAACAAACATAGCGAAGCGCTCATCCGAACAATTACTATGAAAGTATTTATAGAAAAGACAGATAGAGGCAACCTTACAGCAATGGGAAAGTGACTGAAGCTGAGCTGCCAGATCAGGAACAATAATATTGCAGATTCGTCTTGACAAATACCTCAAGGTAAATAGCAGGGGCCCTGAACCATATGTGGCAGTAATATTCTAAGCATGGATAAATGGTAGAGTTATAGATATGTAAAATAGATTCTGGAGAGAAAGATTGTTTCGCACTTCATAGTGAACCAACATTCTTAGCAGCTCAACTAGAAATGGATTCAATATAGTCTTTGCACTACATGTCAGCTGAGAACATTAGCCCAAGAAGGTGCATCATAGTCAGTTTCCTGGAGGTTAGCATCAGCCATGATGCAAGGTATCATTTTATATTATAAAATTAGGAAAACATAACTATACATCTAGTAAGCTGATCTGCCAACTTTTGTTATTCCAACTTGAAGGAAACGGCTCATTGAACCTGACCTACTAAACACTGCTTGTCACAGCTGGACTACTTTGCAGAATGCAGTCAGGATGTGAAGACAATTTCGAGGCAGTAATAATGTTTTGTGTTAAACTAGGCAAAATGTTACAGAAACTTCCAAAATGCTCCCTGTCCTGGGTAAGACGATAAACTACATCCGACAGCAAGGCCTCTGATCAGGAGGTTTTGAGGAGCGTGGAACCACCTCTTAATTGCTGGTGTTCCAAGATCAGCCCTGACCAGAGTGTGGCTCCAGTTATGGGCAAATAGTTAACTCCCAACCTGGGGTTAAAACGTGTAAAAATAGGTTTTTATTACCAGCAATACATTTTTGAACGAATTTTTGAAGAAAAAATTATTATCAGCAATACATTTAAAAAAAAAAAAAAATTAACAGCAATGCATTTTTGAAAAAAACAAAAATTACCAGCAAAACATTTTTGAAAATAAAAATTACCAGCAATACATTTTTGAAAAAAGAAATATTGCCAGTAATAAAAATCTTGTCGGCATTCAATAACCCATTGAGGTTGATATACCGTAAAACAAACCAAACGAAATCAACCGAAACGAAAGCAAAAAAAAAAAAAAAAAACAATGCTCCAGACAGCTTAAGAATTATATGAGCCTCGGAACTGTTTTTCCCTAGCATATGAGAATCAAGGACGCTTGCAGGGAGTTAAGGGATGATGAGAAATGTGGGAAGAAGAAAGAAGTCAGAGCTGTTTGAGAAAATCGGCATTTCTCCGAATGAAGACCGTCATGTATCTATAAAGACAATGTGTAGAGTTTGGAGTTGGTGTGGCAATTACACATACAATTATTTACGAAGATCTGAACACAATTCCCTTATATTGTTCAAATTCAGCTGGTAGTAAATTATTCGGTTAGAAAGTATGTCCTGTCGCATTTGAGTACAGTAAAGAAACAAAAGCTTCCTGCATCGTCATTGGTATATTGAATCAAATTAATATTTCCAGAATATTGTCGAAAGCAGAATCCCGTCTATTTGGCTGGCAAATTGTTAACGTAACATTCTTCAATTTTCGAACGTAACATTCTTCAGGTTTCGAACATAACATTCTCCAGGTTTCAATGCAAAGAAGTATACAATATCAGAATTAAATTGCTTTTCCTCTAAAAATATTGCAATGATCTGAGAAGATGACAGTCAGAAGGAGCAATGTCAGGAGAGTAAGGCGGATGAGGCGAAACTTTTAGAGTTAGTGCTTTTCTTGACTGATTTGGGCAATATTTAGTCTTGCGTTACTGTGTAACACGCCTTATGATTAAACAATTATGGGCTCCTTTATTTTCATATTTTTCTGCAATACTTTTGATTGCTGGCCAAATTTTTTTCGTTTTAACTAGTTTAGAATTTCATGATAGACGACACCTTTTAAATCTCACCAAACAGAGCGTAAATTTTTTTTCGGTTGTAGTTCTAGTTCTCCTTTGCTGTGGGTGTGTCATCTATTGACGCATTTGTTGGATATGATTATTGAGAACCAACAGGTGACGATGTTCAGTGGCTAGTTTGCTCTTTACTGACTAGCAGAAGACAATACTTTGATGAAGTTGTGACAAGGGGAACACTGACCAAGTTTAGACACAACTCCGAGTTCAAGACGGCGTTTTATGATCAATACAAGTGCCACTTGGTATTGAGCTGTTTTCTGTATCTTTTGTGCAGATCCATTAGGATTTTTGTCAGCTCAGTGCTTGTCGAAGTTTTGTTGTACAGATCGAACGGAATCTTTGAGAGAAAAAATTCCCAATCGAAACAGACCAGACCATTGTTGGCATATTCGGATACTTAATGCTCCATTTCCACAAACAGAAAGAATATTTTTTGCCGCATCCGTTTCAGATGAGCTCTTTTTTTCTTTTAAATATATACAGGATGCGATCTCTCATATGGGTTTCATTATTAAAATAAAGGATAAAATCGATACAAAATTGATCCACTCTGATATTAAGTAACCCGCAAAACAATATATATATATATATATATATATATATATATATATATATATATATATATATATATATATATATATAAACCCCAAAAAACAAAAATGAGAGTGTAAAAATGAATGGTTATTTTATTATCAGTATTGAATAATCATAAAGAATAAAGGGTTGATAAACCGTAAAACAAATCAATCACAAACTATTTAACGTAAAGCTGAAGGTCGGGGCGAGGGAGAGAAGAGATTGATTCATAAGTTTCCTAGGGGTGTGCGGTTGTGCGTAAGTAGATGTAATGGACTCGATTAGAATTTGAAATCGGCTCTTCGATATCTCATTCCGAACCGCTATCCTTTACACCACCTGCACATCCTCGCAACTATTTAAAAAGTACTCTCAAGAAGGCCATGTCAGAAATGCCACAGGACTCCCTTTCTTTTGTGATGTCAACGAATACTCGTTGTCACTTTCGTAATGCTCGTTGTAGTAGAGACTTTGTATTCGCAGATACAACTATAGTAACGCCGTTGAACAATACTGATATCAGACGCCTTCGAAAAGCACTCGCACTAATAGTACTTGCTCGATAATACTCGCTCGAATAGTAACCTGTGTAGTGATCTGAAAAGAGAAATAGTATAGTGGATAGAGTAGAGAATTGCGCTCCATATAGTAAGAGAAGGTAAAGTAGAAATGCAGATCCGAATAGTAATAGAGGATAGAATAAAGATGACGATCGTTAGTCGTCAGCTATTTCCTACACATATGCGTTTCCTCTATGGTCACTTGGTCTACTCAATTCAATATTGGGATCGCCAGTGTTTGCTCACTGGCGATCTATGTTCAAATTCAAGTGTCGTCAGTGATACTTTATTCCTATATAACGCTTTCCAATTTAATACAGCCGACAAGTCACTCACTGCCACGAGAATTCGGTGTATTGCTATGTAAGTAATCATTTCAAGGAAGCAAATTTCTTCATTATTGTCTCTCCTGCTGCGTACTGGATTCTGTCGGTATACACACTAGTATTTGACAATTATAAGATAATAATTACTTGTTTATATTTTTATGTTAATGTAATTGGGGAGTCTATTGAGCAGGTACATTGTCGTGGTAAAGCAGTTACGATTCACTCTGCCACAAATCTCATCTTTTCTCGTGCACTGAGCGAAGTAAATACCGCTGTGTTCCTTTGTAGTCTTGCTGATTGATTGTCTGACCCTGTGGCAAAAACTCGCTGTGGACGATGCCATAAGTTCAATTGCTTTTCAGACAGACCTCGTATTATATATAAATGCACATGGAAGTGAACATTCAGAGGCGACAGACTGTTTGATGCTAAACGCAATCATCAGGCCACATGTGATCTGATGATTGCATTTAGCATGAAACACTCTGTCGCCTCTGAGTAGTGACTTCAGTGTTCACTTTATACACACACACACACACACACACACACACACACACATATATATATATATATATATATATATATCGATTTCACTGTTCACTTTTATCGATATTGGCAGTGTATATTTTAGTTGTCATTCAATGACATACTCTGCTTCCGTGTTTCATGCCAAAGAAATGAATTTATCCGATAAAATGTCAGAATATCTAGACGCCGGCATAAACCATTGTTGAATAATGCAGGCTTTTGTTTCGATTTTTTCCAAATTGAATGACAGCCCTTCTTTTGGTGGTGACCAAAAACTGTTGCTATTTAAAACAATTACTATCTGATATGCTCTGAGGTTATAGGAAAAACGCCACGAGAAAAAGCAAATCATGAAAGAAACGATAGTTACGATTTCGTCATTGGAAGAAAAGCCCTAACTATGGAAAAAAGTCAAAGATAAAATAATTAAGAATTTGAACTTTCTTGCCAGCAAATAAATAAATAAATAAAAAAATCGGAGTGTCAAAAGAATGGTTTTTCCATTGACATCGTTTTTTATTCTACCTTCATTTTTGGCAATGTTTATTGCTTAAAAACAAACAAACCCCAAAACCTTTCAGTCGGTTATGTGCCATGTGTGACACATACTTAGGCGATCATGTATCTTTCGATACATAACTGACGAGGTAAATTTTTTCCCGCAACAGGTTGCCATTTATTTCTGCGGTAGACCAATTGCCATCCAAGGTTATAGAACCCGGTCTGTCCTGCTATTTTACCCATAACTGGGGTGTTCATACTTTTCCCAAGCACGTAAGTAAATGTAATGGATTTGACCGGAATTTGAACTCAACTCATCGATTCCTCAATCTATATCGCTATCAATTGCTCCATCGTACCTCCTACTAAAAGAAAGCAATGATTAGAATTATAAGAAAACCTAAATATATGATGAAAGTGAATTTATAACTTTTTTGTTCTTGAGAATTTACAAACAAAAACATTAATCATTATATATTTTATTGGATTTTTATTCACAAGAATAATTTTATATTTACAAAATTCTAAAAACTAATAAAATTAGAACTAATCTAATGAAATACTTATCAGTTATAAAGAAATACATTTGAAAACATTCTTTTTATTCATAAATTTATAAAGATTTACTAAATTATTAAAATATGTGAACCAACTATAAAAGGAAAACCTTATTATTTTCCATTTTATAAAGTTTTTATCGACTGGCAATTGGCCAATGTTTGCCAGCCATTCCAATAAGCAATCTAATATATAAATAGTATTTATTATTTATGTCGGCTATTCTCAAAAATAAAGAAAATGTCTAAATTCACTTTTATAACAATAATTGCATTTTAAAACAATAAACATTGCCGATGAGTGAAGGTATTTAATAATAGTGGTGTCAAGGGAAAATACACCATTTTACACTCCATTTTTTGTGGGTACGAGTGTCCATGTTTGCTAAATAATTAATGTTTTCATTTAAAATAAACTATTAGAAGTAGTATTAGTTGAAACAGGCGCAATAAAATAAGATATGCAGAAGACAGTTGGTAGTTACGGAAAAAATATCTCTTTGGGAAGCGTTGGATAAGACAGTAAAGCAAAGTGAGAAGGAAGTAGTAAACATCATTTGTAAAAAATAGGATACATTATTGACAGCAAAAGATAGATTCCAAGATGCCAGCTATGAATAGAGATGTTATAATGAAAAAAGTAGAGAAGGTCAAATATCTGAGAAGTGTTTTTAGCACAAGACGGAAAATGGGACACTGAAAGCAGAAGTCCCATTTGCAAAAGTTGCCTTCCATAAACTAAGCAAAGTATTAAGAAAAAAAGAAAACAATGTCGAACTTGCATGTAATATAAATCCGTTTATATCACAGTGAATACTGGACAATTTCCTCAAAGATAAAGAGGGGACTTGAGGCAAAAGAAATGTGCTTCTACAGAAGGATGCTGAGAATACAATGGACGGATCATGTAGAAAGTTTTAAGGAAATTAAAACAAAAAGAAACTTATAATTAGATACAGAAAAGACCTATAATACTATTATACGAATCAGAATGGTACTAATCAATTCTCAGTTCCGTTCCTCACAAAAATCTAACGTTTACAGATTCTGTTAGAACGAGAACTTTCCAGACCCCACAGTTGTACATTTTTTGGTCGTTTTTTTTTCTCTGAAAATTGTTTTCAATCTTTAGAGCCCAAATATGTATGAGAATTTTGCTAGAATTGTTTAAGGAAAGGGAATAGTTACCTATTTACCGAGAAGATAAAACAAAACAAAACATTTATCATATTTTATTCGTAATAAAGTCTATAGATATTCGTTAATTAATTAATTTATTTACTTGGATTAAGTTTATGATCATTGTACACATGTAATATATTTTAAGAATATGGCCCTTGTATGTTTTTGTATTATTTATTTGTGAATATTTAATAATGTCAAAGGCATAAAAATAATCAGTATCCGTAGCAACCATCCTATACTCATAAAATATTTTATTTTGGAGAAAATTAGAATTAAAGGGACACGCATCATGAAGAAAGACGACTTGCAAAATTCGACACTATTCAAGTGCAAGAGCATCAGAGAGAATATGGTAAATAACGTAACTAACGTACTTGTGTAAAAGGATTTCATTGATTGTTTTTTTTTACGGCTTATCAACCTTTTGCAGGTTATTTAAAGCCAGAAAATGTTTTTAGATTCTAACAATTTTTTGTAGAGATAATAATTTAGTGATAGAAAATCTTACCACTTAACCCATAGATGGGGGAGAAGAGGTGGATTCATACCTTTCCTAAGAGGCTATTTGCACATAAGTAAATGTGACGAACCCAAATAGAACTGGAACTCGGCTCTACAATTCAAAATGACACCAGCCGCACATCCAAGCTCACAGCACCTAGTATTCCCAAATGGTCACCCATTTAGGAACTGACCAAGCTCGACGTTGCTTAATTTCGGTGATCGTACTGGAACTGGTGTTTCCACGTGATGTGGCCGTAAGCCTCAAAGATGAAGAGGAGACTTGAGGCAAGCAAATGTGGTTCCACTGAAGGATGCTGCGAAGGCCATAGATGGAGCATGTGGAAATTTTTAAGGAAAATGGGAAAAAAAAGACATTTATAATTAGAAGCAGAAAGTGACATTTGAAATTTCCGGGGTACATAATGAGGAAAGAAGGTTTGTAAAGTTTGATACTCACAAGATATATTGAAGGCAAGAGGAACAGAGAGAAACACCGAGTACCGTACCTAATGAGCTTGTGTAAATAGATTCCTTTGATTGATTGATTTATTTGTTTTTTACGGTTTATCAATCTTTTCCAGTTTATTTAAAGCCAGCATTTTTTAGATTTTGATATATATGAGATAATAATGATTTGTTAATAGAAATCCTACTAATTAACTGGGGGCATAAGAGGTGAATTTCTCTCTTTCCAAAGGGTATTTTTGCGTAAGTGAATATAATGAACCAGACTGGAATTGGAATATGGCTCTCCAATTTCCACCGCCTGCACATCCATGCTTACAGCTTGTAATATTCTCAAGCTATCATCCATCTAGGTACTGACCAACTTCACATTGCTTAACTTCGGTGATCGTGGTAAATGGAGAGGAGAAAAGAGTATATATGTATAATAAAATGAGGAACGTTGCTTAGAACTGCAAGAGAAAGGGACATTTGGAGAGTCATGATCATTCACGTCCTAAAGGGACACGGCAGCTGGAAGAAGAAACCTTTTTTTTTTTTTAATGAAGATGTACGGTTAGCTAAGCGTGGAATCAGTTCAATTCCATGTCTCGTTTGTTGTGTTCACTTTCGAAAAGGCATGAATCCATGAATCCATGAATCCCGTCCTCAGCTATGGATCTCAATCCAATTTAAGAGAAGAAAACTTGAAATTCAAAACAGTGTAAAAGACAGCGGGAAACCATTCCATTCTATTTTTCCTCAATAGGAATGGATAGATTCCCATATTGTCCGGTTCACACTCCTTCCTGGTCATTTGAACGGAAGTAGAGGTTTATCCCTTGTTCCGGTTTAGGATTGGTTTTCTGGTTCCTTCTAAATTCTACCCTAACGCTATATTTCTAACGTTCCCGCCTAAACGTTTTATTTACTGTTTATTTAGATATTTTTCTTCAATAGGAATAGATAAGTTTATTATCCTTCGTCTCACACACCTCCCAGGTCTTTTGAACAGGAGTAAGGGTTTATTTCCTGTTTAGGATTGGGTTTCCGGTTCCTTCTAAAACTTTTTAATCCTTTTTCACTCCCAGTAGCTCCATTGTGCCTTAATAGCATTGTCGCCTTGCTTGGGGTGAATTGATAAAAATAACAAAAAAACAAAAAACGAATACAAAAAAAGAAAACAAAAAAACCCTATTGAATTGAATAAAAAAAATAGCAATTAAAAACTAACCAAGGAAGAAAATATGTCCAGATCCATGATCGTCTACGTCTTGAAGGGTTTCACCTTGTCATCCACTTGTATTGCAATCCATTAGGGTCGTAAAAGCACCACCATGCATAGCATCCTTAGAAGCATGAGTGTGTCTTCTGATGGAGACTATCCTTCTTCAGGTTTGTCGTGAATTCAGAGTTTTCCTTCTATTTGACTTATTGCCACCTCAAAGCAAGACAGCTCAATTCCCCTACTATTTAACCTATAGATGGGGGACGATAGAATCATGCCTTTTCTAAGGCTAGCGTGACGTGAAAGAAGCAACAGTTGCACCGTTACACTGACCGCGAAATACATGACATGAACAAATATTTTTTTTACTAAAATAAGTGATAGTTTATTTCAATAAAATAAACCACACTTAATTATTTTTATATGCCAAATATACTTGTGTATAAGTCTATTGCGTGTACAGTCTGAGCAACACTAGGAGGCCCACTTTAGCATCATCCGGCACATATTTTATTGCAAATAAATGATTTTCATTTTTTTTTTATACAAAATAGTGAGAAAAACGACTTGCTGTAAAATATCTGATACGAAGATTTAGATAACGTATTTTTGTTTCCGTTCATGCCTGTCTGCGGTAATTTATATATGAATAGTGGGATATGCTTTTATAATGACCTTCAGCTTTGTTGATGCCTACTGATAATAGTACTACCATAAATATAGTTACTAGAATTAAAATTCATTTGATATTTCACACTGTCAATCATCATTTACCATATATGGCATTGCATTCTAGTAGGAAATATTTTGATATATAAAAGTAAACACACACACACACACACACACACACACATATATATATATATATATATATATATATATATATATAGATAACTAGACCCGTTTCGAAAAACCCTCGAATTTTTGATTTGCAGATAATCAAATCAATCTCGAGGGAAAAAAAGGTTTTAAAAAAAGAAAGAGCTACAAACATGAACTACTATCGAACAAATCGCAGAGATGCAGGTCTGAAGCCCAAAGAAAAAAAACCGATACAAGTAAACAACTAACTAACAAAAGAGCTCAATACAATCGTAGAGCAGACCTAGATACACCTAGTGAGCCAGACAAACCTACCTAGGTTTCACCTAAACGGATCATCAGGGAAAGTATGGCCATACTTTCCCTGACGATCCGTTTAGGTGAAACCTAGGTAGGTTTGTCTGGCTCACTAGGTGTATATATATATATATATATATATATATATATATATATATATATATATATTTGGTTGGATTGATGTGAGGTTGTGACCCTGGGTTTCACACTATTGCGATCGTCAGACAAACTGGTTAATTTTTTAAAATTTTGGATTTATGCAGATTGTGTGCATTGGTGTTATTATGGAAGTGATGTCATGGTGATGTCACTCATGCTAACGCAAACATAGATGCATGCTCGTACACCTGTTGAAGTACGCAGGCACACATACACACTCGCTCGCCCGCCGCTGCTCACACAAATATAAACACAAGTACCGCGCATATAATATATAAATAATAATATATATATAATATAGTACACATATATTTATATTTATATACACTTTTCACACACATACATACACGCACACGCACTCACAGACACACACACACACACATATATATATAAATAAAAGTGGACATTGAAGTCAACATTCAGAGGCTGTTTCATGCTAGACGCAATCGTCAGGCCGCCTGACAATTGCATCTAGCATGAAACAGCCTGTTACCTCTGAGTGTTGACTTCAATGTTCACTTTTATATTCATATTTCCATACGCTCTATCTCTGATATTGAGCACTTTATCGCATAAATACAGCACACCTCAAAACTATATTTCTTCATATATGACAAAAGAGGGTGCACTTGGAAAAGCAATAACTTAAAGAAGTAAACACGTGCGTGTCGCTTAGATGGGACCCAAGACCGAAAGTATGGGGCACCCAATGAGGATTGGCTTTATTATTCAGCGAGACAAGCACATCGAAGTGCTCAAAATTCAATAAGCGCAGCTTAGCTGTGGAAAGAGGGCGAAAGTATGAAGAACTCAGTGAGGATCGGTCTCATTACCCCTGTCTTAAATTGATCTAGGCTGACAAGCTTGTTAACCATTACACCACGTCGAAGGTGACCTAGAAAGATGAACGTAAATTCGTGAAAGTGTAAAAACATTGTTAATTCTTCATTTATATAAGGTAGTTGAAGATTTCAAGCGGCAAAGACAGTGAATGACGTTCAGCTGTTAATGTAGCAACAGAAAGAAAAAAAAAGCATCTAACCCTGCGGGAGGGGCAGGTAGATGAGCTTAACTGTACCGTTAAGGTTAGCCAAAGATAATCGTGAGAATGTGGGCCTACCAGGTAGGTTACTGTCCCTCCATAAAAAAAAAAAAATACCTGTGTATAGTGCAACCGTTTCGCGAAATGCAGGATTTTTCACCTCTTCAAAAAATAACCTGTGTAATTTGCGTGAAAAACTAATCATAAAGACTCGTACTATATTCGAGGATATACGGCATGTAGGTATAGGATGCGATGGCTAAATTGAAAAATAACACTGACGACTCATTTTAACAGATATACAGGGTGCGATGGCTAAATTGTCGTCAAAGTGACGCTAAAATAAAAATAACATTGACATTTCATTTTAACAAATATATTTACCAAAATTATACAAAAATATCTTGAAATACTAAAGAGTAAATTTATTCAATAAACTCACCATTGGTTTTCACGGCCTTCAGACGACTTCGGAATCTCCTGCAACTCTTCTGGGTCGTCTCCTTGTTTAAATTGGTCGTTTATTTTGGTGAATGATTGCCTTCTTTTCATCTTTGGTGTTACAAGGAATTTTACTGCCACACACATAATAACCAGGCCGGGGTGGGGTAGATTGTTCTAATTCCATGTGCTATACCTTTGAATATCTCAGTTCTAGTTAATTCCCCTTGACAACTCAATTCTCCAAGTTTTTGTTCTTTCCCAATTTTTTTGTTCTTTCCTCATTGCTGGTAAAAAAATTTTCCAAAAAAGTATTGCTGGTATTAGAACCTATTTTTACACTTTCATAGTGTTTTGACGCCAGTTTGGGAGTTAACTATTTGCTCATAGCTGGGACCCTAACAGATACTTGAATTAATAGAAAATGTGGTTCTGCAGAAGTTATGCTGGGGATACCATGAACTGGACATGTGAGTAACGACGAAGTTTTAGAGAAATGGTAAGTAGTAGATATTGTATGTTGGTCTGCAGTTGGAGATCCATCTATGCTATGTTGAAGGGCAGAGTCTCGTCTCAGAAAACAGCTACCCGACACCGTTTTACACGGGATCTACGGGGAATTTTTGCCGAGTCTACGGGCTCGGATAGCCCACATTAAATTCGGCCTTGTGCCACATGTGACTGCGTGGGGCGGTTGGTAGATATCCTGTAGTTGGAGATTTATCTCCAGCTGTGCTGGTCGAACTCTGCCTCCGGGCAGAGAGGACCCTCAGACGATGCTATATCGAAGGACAGAGTCTCGTCTCGGATAACAGCTTCCCGACCCCATTTTATACGAGGTCTACGAGGAATTTTTGAACGAGCCTACGGGCTCGGATAACTCTCATTAAATTCGGCCTTGTGCCACATCTAACCGTGTGGGGCGGTTGGTGGATATCCTACAGTTGGAGATTAATTGTGGAATTCATTTGACTCACTTCTAGCACTTGACTACTTGTTCTACGTGTCGCTGGCGAATCTTATATATGTTGTTCTTGTCCTAAGTATTATCGTTCATTATCAACCTTTGATTATTCTATTCAGTTACCTTCCCTAAGTTACAAAAAGCTCATAATGTGGAAACCGGGCTTGGAAAAGTTGATATTCACAGGACAGATTGAAGGCAAGCTGGACAGAAGAAAACAATTAATTAACTCCCCGCCACCCAACGAGTTTTAATGACTCTATGACGGAAGAAGCTTTAGAAGAGATACCTGCTCCATCAGCAAAACGGAAAACTTGTCAATTTCAAAACTTCCCATTTCTATGCTCTTTAAAATGACACACATAGTATCCACGTCTTCTAAGTAAATATCGCTTTAATCCTTGACCATTGATAATCCCTTTCGCTTTGACAATGCATTTCTATAGTAAAATTATTATTTAATGTTGGCGTATCTAAAAATCTTCTGTAAATCAGAAAAAATAATTCAGGGATGGAAGGAATATGTAGGAGCACTCTTCCACGACGAAAGAGAGCAACCGACAATCCACAAAAATAACGACAGACTGGCAGTATTAAAAAAAAATGAAATGGAAGCTGCACTTGTCAAATTGTACAAAAAGCAAAGCGACAAGTCCAGAGGGAATTGTAACAGAGATGGTGGCAGCCTTAGATGATTGCGGCATAGAAAAGATCATAGAAATAAATGAAATCTATAACAGTGGTGACATATCGAAAGACCTAAGTAGATCTATTTTCCTAGCACTACTTAAGAAGCCAAGGCGCAAACGATTGTGAACTCCATCGGACAATCAGCCTAATGAGCCACATAACCAAACTTATAATCCGAATTCTGATGAACAGAGGGAGCATAGGAGATAGAACTCTTGTTCTATCTCCTATGCTCCCTCTGTTCAGTGCGGCTTCGTCAAAGACATCGGAACAAGGAAAGCGATATTTCTGTTCAGAATGCTATCAGAAAGAGCAACACAAATGCAGAAAGACGTGCACCTATGTTTTATAGACTACGCAGTGGTGTTCGCCATCAAGATCTGTTAGAGCTGCTAAACAGCCTTGATATATTCAGGCAGATTAGAATACTCAAGAACCTATACTAGCAGCAAACCACCTGCATACGGATAGAAAATGAAAGGGGCGTAAGACAAGGATGCATCTTCTCACCGGACTTATTCAACCCTGAGGCAGTATTGAGAGAATTATAAGTACTACCAGGATATATTACTGGTGGCAACAATCTAGATATGCAATGACACAGTGTTGATAGCAGAAAAGACACAGAAAAGAAACTACAAAATCTAAAAAAAATATGGAAGGCAAGCAAGAAGAAAGAACTAAGTATAAACTAAACAAAGACAGAATCTATGGTTATCTGCAAAAGGGTGAGCCCAAAATCCGAATTACAAATCAAGGATACGAAAATCAAACAAGTACAAATAATTTAAATATCAGGTTTGGTTTGGTTTGGTTTGGTTTACGGCAGCCTCAATGCTGACAAAATTTTTATTTTAATAAATAATGATGTATTGCTGGTAATTTTTTTTTTACAAAATATTTCTTGTATTAAAATCTATTTTTACATTTTCATAGTGACGTAAACCCAGTTTAGGAGTTAACTATTTGCCTATAGCTGGTCCCCTAACAGGTGCTACCACCTCGGGTCAGGGTGGACCTGGGAACACCAGCAATTAAGAGGTGGTTCCACGCTCCTCAACACCTCCTGATCAGAGGCCATGCAGTTGGATGTAGATTATAGGCATACCCAGGACTTTTAAACATCAGTGAAGTGATCTAAAAGAGGGCGGAAAGTGCGACACTGAGATCCGAAGACTTATAGGGATGGTCAAAGATGACTTCCAAATGCCAAGCAGAGTATTAAGAGACAGAAAAAAAAAGAAAAGAATATTGAACTGTTACGTACTTTGTATCCGCCTGTGTGGCAGCGAATGCTGGGCAATTTCCTCAAAGATGAAGAGGAGACTTGAAGCAACAGAAATTGGTTTCTACAGAAAGATACAGAGGATACCATGAACCAAACATGTGAGCAACGACGTAGAAATATAAAATAAAATTATACTTAACACCAGAAAGAGGCATTCTGGAGCACATAATGAGGAAGGAGGGCTTAGAAAATTTGATACTCACAGGACAGATTGAGAAGTAGAGGACAAAGGAAAGCAGCGCGTAACATATTTGATAGGCATGAGTAAATAGATGGTAGAACAGTTTTGAGAGAAATACCCAAAACACAAACTTATTAAGAGCTAACAGGGGCAGGAAGATGTGGAGGGCCAAGATCGCCTATGTCCTGAAGGGACATGGTACAGAAAAAAAAAAGAAAAACGGTTGGCAGAACAGGGATTAGAAGTCATATCGAAAAACAAACTATACTAAAAGCTACAAAAGACGAGAAATTGTGGAGAGCAAAGATCGCAAATGTCCTAAAGAAATATGGTACATAAAAAGTAGATATGATCTTTAAATTCTGTGACTGAAGCTTTGTGTTTAGGGTTTTTTTTTTTCGTGATTTTTGTTGGTGTTCGTACGCGTGTGTTATTTGTTTTCGCCTTTGTATGACAAAGCTAATTGGTGTAAAGACTCACACCTGTGTGTAGTTGTTTCTGGATTTTATAATATGCATTCTGCTACAAGTTAAAGATAACCGTATTGTAGTTTTTTTCGTCGGCTTCGTCTTCTTCTTCTACAGCATCTGTTTATGAACACCTTTGGCTTTATATCTACAAACTCACCTACACAATCTGTTTGCGCCCATAAAATGATTGAGAGCACTAGACGGTACATAGGAACACTTCCTTTATAGTTTACCCGCCGTAAATGCATATGTAGACACACCTTTTTGCATTATATATATATATATATATATATATATATATATATATATATATATGTGTGTGTGTGTGTGTGTGTGTACGTGTTGCAAATATGTGTGTGTCAGATGTGGGTGTAACTGTTGAAGTATTAGCAAAATACGTTAAAAGTCGAGAAGACTGCCCGACCCCCAACCCCATACATCCCTTTGACCTCTCCAACACTTTTTATTGTTTCTCTCTTTTTTTCTTTCGTCTTTTCCTCGTTGTTGTTGTTCTTCTTCTTCTGTTTGTTTTTTTTTTTATATCTTTTTCTATTTTTTAATTCTTTTGTTGTTTTTGTTTCTGTTCTTCTTTTTCTTCCTTTTTCTTCTTTTCTTCTTCTTGTTTTCCTTCTTCTTCGCCTCCTCCTCCTCCTCCTCCTCCCTTCCTCCTCCCCTAATCCTCCTCCCCCTCCTCCTCCTCCCCCTCCCCCTCCACTTCTTCTTCTTCTTCTTCTTCTTCTTCTTCTTCACCCGATTTTTATATCTTATCCTCTCTTTATGGTTTTGTCTCTCAACTATTTTTGTAATCATCATTTTGTCCGCTTTTTTTTTAATTTTTTTATTATAGGTGATTAGCAACTGCGTAGGTGTTACTGATGTAACGTCAGCGGAAACAAAAACAATAAGAACAATGATAACTTACTAATAATAGTTTCGCACGCCACCCACCGCTCATTGCTAAAATTAAAGAGAGAGATAGATAGATAGATAGATAGAGAGAGAGAGAGAGAGAGAGAGAGAAAGAGAGAGAGAGATAGAGAGAGAGAGAACGGGAAGAAAAAGAAAGACTGAGAAAACGAAAGAAAAGAGACAGGAATCACTGTGTAATATGCAGAAGAAAGAGAAATGATAGAAGTATATGCATGTGCACACGTATGTGCGTGTCTGTCGCTGGGAGGCGGTAGCTCTGAGTCGAAAGTCTCAGATTAACTTCGGCACACGCCTAAGCCTAAATCCGGACCCCACTAGCCTTTCGACCTCCCCACAATCCAACCAACCAACATCTTCACACCCCTTTTCTTTTCTTTCTTTCTCTCTCTCTCTCTCTCTTCAACCACTCAATCCCTCTTCAACCACTCTCTCCCTCTTCAACCACTCTCTCCCTCTTCAACCACTCTCTCCCTCTACAACCACTTTCGATTTCCTTGCCCTGTGAACACGAATTCACAGCCACCATTAGATCCCAACCCTTCATTTTGGGCGAAAAGCTCCGAAGTGGGCGATATCACATCTCTCCCCCTACACTTCGCCCAGAGGCCTAAAATCACTTGGGGGTTGATTGAGCATTAGATATAAAGCATAAGACTCACTTAATCGCGGATATAAAAATCAGGATAAATGCCGCCATAGCAGAAGAACATATAATAATAATAATGCCGATAAATATGGCAGATTTTGAAGACGAGGCTGAATTCTAATTTAAACCTATCAGTTAACGAACAAGTATGGAAGCTCTTCTCGAGAACTCTCAATTCATTCCGATGTTAACTGATCAACTGTTTATTTATAATAGGTACCGCCAATATTGATGAAGTTTTCCTCCCTTACATTTCTTTGAAGTCGTGTGTAACATCAGCCTCTTGATTATCTCATTATTTTCTATTTGTCTTACATGTGGGTATCCATTTTTGTTGTTCCTGTCGTTGAAAATCCTCAAATGATTTCGCTTGTGTCATTTGGTAATGTTTCCTGTAATTTTTAGCGCCAGTCCATAAGGTAAAAAGAAAGATATACTTTGTTAAGACCGACATGTTTTACTTCCTCGTAACCATTTTAAACCATTGATGTGTGGAAGGGTTTTGTATACAGCAGACAGTTTATATATCTTTGAACAAATTTGACGCCATGCATGACATCCACATGAAAGTCTAGATCTGACAGGACTATTTAAGAACATGACTCGAATTCTTAGGTTAATGTTTTGGTTTTGAAGCAACTGGCGGTGTTGGGCGAAACTATCTACAGCATAGCCTAGTCTATGTCCAATTTCTCTTATCTCATACACTAAATTTGCTATAACTGATCAAGTGACCATTGATTCAGGGAAGGTGCCGTCACTGCTTTTATTCCAAATCAATAGTTCATACTTGGAAACGTTTATCTTGAGACATATTTCTGTAAACACTTAGAAGATGTTTTTTTTAATTCCAGTTCATTCTTTCTCCAACAATAAATCCCTGTCTCCACGGCATAACCCCTCTCATTATCAGAACTTTGGCCGCGGGGTGAAAAATAGATCAAAATAAATAATAAAATTATAATATTAAAAATTCATCATCTAAGCAACAATAACAGAATGGAATAAAAATAGTAATATAAAAATAAAAGTGAAAATGTTTCATGTAAAAAGGATTTGATGGGGTACAATGTTTATAAAATAATAAGAATGAATATACTTTATCTAAAATGCAACAAGCATGCTGTAGGACTAATAATAAAATTAAAATTGTGAAAATGGTTCATTCAAAAAGCAACAACATTTAAATGAGTCCTAATTAGTAATATAATAATAAAAGTGAAAATGTTTAACCTGAAAGCGACCACAAGAAGAGAGATTAATGTTGCACATAAAATAATAACATGTAAAATTAAAAAAAGGAAGAGGGGATCCATGACTACAATTGCTAGATAGCAAATCAAAGATGGCGTAGGGAAATGGAGAGGACAGACTGTCTACAAATCGCTCCACTTAATCATCGACACATCTGTGGCCGATTACGCGCTGATCGCTCGCGCGGTCGAAGAATGTATCACCCCAGATTGTTGTGATAAAAAGCAACAATAATGTCCATAGTTTCATTTTGTACAGCAAAGGCTTCTTTCTGGCATCTTAAATTTTACACGCTCCACTGAACTAGTATTATTAGGGGTGTGAAAAAGTTTGAAAAAAATGATTTACAGCTGTGTATTCAGTCGCCATTTTGTTTTTACAAAGAATGACGGGAAAATTATCAGATATCTAAATAAAAAACTTGCACCATTTCTTGAACTCAGACATATTAATAAGGAATTTATAATTTTTTGTCATACACTTTTACATCGTATGACAACAGGTTTTAGTCCAGTTATAATCGTTTTTGACAATCTATTATTTGGGTGTATGAGAAAACGGTTAATATTACCATAACCACTGTAGCAAAAAAAGATCCGGATATTTGGAGTAACAGTTGTACTCTGCCTTCTTTTCAATCACAATCGGTGAGTTTACCGCATAAATTCCGGCTGGGCTCAGCTCGAGTTCAGGCTAGGGCTCGTGTTCGGGCGCTGGTTCTGGTTCGGGCTCGGGCTCAGGTTCAGGCACGGGTTCGGGTTCGGGCTCGAAACGGGGGCTAGGGTTCGAGCTCGGGCTCGGGCTCGGGCTCGGGCTCGGGCTCGGTCTCTGCTGCCCCTTTGATGTTCTTTCGCTCATGCTCATTTTATCGAGTGGCTGAGGCTCGTAAATTTTGAATAAGCCACAAATTCGACTCGCAAAATCTCTGAGCTACGACATTAGGTTTTTCTTAAATTGTGGCTTTTAGACTGGGCATGTTTTCTTCCAAATATCTTGCGCGCAAGACACGCGGGAGCGTGTTTTGTTCCAGCAAGCAAGCCATTTTCCTTCTACAACAATGACCATTATTACTGCCGATTTTTTTTCAAACCACAAGATTTATTCATAAAAAAACAACAATGAATTATCGTGAAAATTTAATTGAAATTTTAAAATTATTGCTAAGTTTATTTAGGTGTAAGCGTGACATGATATCACGTAGCAGAGATCAGGCAGTTTTGTTTTACGGACTTTAAATCCTAAGCTTATATGTGAACGTCTAAAGCCGATCTATAATTCAGCTATATTATTCTTGTTCAGCTGGGGGACCAGTACGCCAACAAGTTGATGATAGGTCACAAATATACGAAGATCAATATACTCATCAAGATATCCACTCTGATAAGGGTATACCACGCACATAGATCACAGCCAAATATGCACGATTGACGATGGGATACAAATATACGAAGATCAATATACTCATCATGACACCCTCTGTGATAAGGGTATACCACGCACATACATCACGGCCAAATGTGCGCGATATGGCGACAGGTAACAGGTGGGACCCAGTTAGAATACCTTAATGTCAAGTAACCCAGTCTGTTTAGATAGTCACTGAATGAGAGTGTTCCCAAATATTTAAATGAAACTCCCAAGTCAACTTGTTCTCGTCATCCTTCCAACTTAGAGAAAAATATCCTCCCGACACTCACCCAGCCACACCCGATCATAAACAGAGATGCACAATTCGTCGGCCACTCGGAGACATGCCCAACTGCTTCATTTTCAGGAAGCTGTGAGTATCAGTTTAGGCTGTATGGGTAGCACGTCCAGGATATCCCGGGGTAGGAAGTCGGTCGATGTTTGTTGTAAATGTGGTCGCAATGTTCCTATGAACTTGCCTCAAATAGCTATAAGCCCGCGAACTCGTTAGCGGCCTCCGGACCAAGCGCTGAGATTCCAGGTAGCGGTTAGCGAAAGGTACGGCCAGACCATCGCGATCAAGGTCATTGCTCTGACTTGGCGAGGAGCGGTTACCCAGCAGTTTTATTATGATTGTAAACAACTGCTACTGCTATAGTGGAGCAATTACGGGCCCATATCACGGATGATCCTGCTCGACACGACAAAGATGTCTGTGGCCTACTGGGGCGTCCAGACGCAAGGGGCGACACGTCCTGCGTAGCCTGGGATATATTTTGGTGTGTCTGGAAAACCTTCCGATTGACACGGGTGTAACTCACCTAGCCATGAACAGGTCAATGATAATTTTCCACCCCTACGCAACAGATGACTTCAAAGACGCTCCACCTTCGGGTGGCGGCATTTGGGTAACGGCAACCCGCGGTTTATCCGGATTGACTGCCAAATGGGGTCGCTGGTAGGCGCGAGACGGCAGCTATGTTGTTGTGATTTAAACAAGTAGCATGCAAAGCGGTGGTATTAAGCTTTTATTATTAATATTTTTATTATTAATTACTTTCATTTCTGTCGGATACACATTTCTTCTCGGGTCCCAACCAGAGACCTAAGGTCAGAAATGGCTTCATGACATTTTTCACTGATCATTTTTGTAAAAACAAAAACAAAAATCACGCACATTTTACTTGTATTCTTTTAAGGCGTGGGCTACCAGGAATCCCTTTAAGGAGTCTATCGTAACCTTTTCCAATCAATCCGAACGTTCCAGCTACAACTGGAATTACTGATGTCCTCATGCGTCACATTTTTTATATTTCCAATTCAAGATTCTTGTATATTGATGTTTTTTGGAAAATCTTCAAACATACATTATAATCTACAGGTACTACTATAGCAATAGAAAGCACATTCTCTTTTGTGGTCTTTGATCCTGTTGTCTAGGAAATTGGCTTTGATTGTTCTGTCTGTGTGTATTGTAAACTTCTTCAAAATGATTATTACTATTATATTTCGATTTCTGGTATGGTCACACTCCCAGCCAAGTCTGCGGGAAGACCTAAGGCTGGTAGTAATGTGTTGTTATGGCTACATTTCATGATTTGTTTTCTAAAATCCATAAAATCGCTAGCGATACATGGACAAAGTTCTTAGTATGTGGGCCGTACTTATCTAGATAATTTTTTGTATTTCTTTTAAGCTAGGATTTCCAGGATTCTTTTAAAATATGTTGTTGCGTTCCTTTTTTATCATTCCAAGTGCACCTACAATGACTGGTACTATTCTTGTTTTCAATTTCCACATTTTTTCCATTTCGATTTCTAGGTCTTTATACTTCGATAGTTTTTCAAATTCCTTTCTTGCTATGTTACAATCCGTTGGGCAAGTCATATCAATTAGTAGGCAAGTTTTTCTTCTTTTCGTTTTTTAACAATTATGTGCGGCCTATTTACTTCAATCTTCCTGTCTGTAAATTATTATTATTATTATTATTATTATTATTATTATTATTATTATTATTATTATTTGTGTATGTTATGTTTCTTGGTGTTTAGAGTGATTACGAATGATGACGACGTTAAGCCTTATTATTATTTTTTTTTTTAAGCATTTCACGCCAAGCAAGGCGGGAAGCCACTAGGACGCAAGGGGTTACAGAAAATTTAGATCAAGATCAGATAGGAGTGATAGAAGAAAGGATGAGGGTAGTGGATAGATCAAGGCAACTGGAGATGTCGATTGACATTACACTTGAATAGCTGGCGACTATAGCTCACAGGGAAACAGGAATAGGGAAGGGAGTTCCACAAGCGAGAGGTGCGAGACATGAAGCTATTGGAGTAGAAGAGACGGCTACATTTTGGAGTTTCGACAGTGAAAGGGTGAGAGCGGGATGCCAGCCTCGTATGGCGCTTGAACCCATGACGTCTGGGAACCAGTGAATGCAGCTCCTCGGAGCAATTTCCATGGAAATATTTGTAGAACAGACAGAGGGTGGCGACGGCGCGTCTGTGAGAAAGTGACTGTAGACGAGACGCCAGGGCAGGGCCAACTACATTGCATATCCGCCTCTGGAGCCTATCAAGAACCCCGAGGCAAACAGAAGGGGCACCAGACCATATATGGCAGCAATACTCCATGCAAGGGCGAATTGTTGATTTGTAGATCTGGAAGATCGACTCCGGACAGAAAAACTTCCTGGCGCGGCTCAGGGAGCCAACTTTCCTTGCAGTGGACGAGGCAATTGACTCAATGTATTTATTCCATCTCAGGTCAGCAGTCAACGTGAGACCGAGAAGCCGCAGAGAGATGCTCTCGAGAAGTTGAGCGTCAGACATTCTAATGGAGGGAAGGGAAGGATCTCTGTGGTGATTAATAGAGAGCAGTTTTGTCTTGGAAGCATTGAAGTTGACCAGCCAATTCATACCTCAGTTCACAATCGATTGGAGGTCCTTTTCGAGATTGTGGCGTATTAAAAATACGTTTTTTCAGACTTTTCCACCAAAGCTTATCTTATGTAGACATCTAAAGACACCACTATATCATTATTATCATTATTATTATCATATATTAAAGAGTATCAAATGTATTTTCATTTTTTACAGACCCTTACTCCAAAGCGCATTTCAGTGAGACAGCTAAAAACTATGAATTTACATTCTATTTCATAATTATTATTATTATAAATTGGGGTTTATCAAAAGTATTTGTTTTTTTTAATACAGATATTTACTCTAAACCTTATTTTATAGAAACATCTAAAAGTATATATATATGAATCCACTAAATTATTAATATTATTATATATTGATAATTTTGTTATCACCGACTCCGATAGAGGGCGGACTGACACGAGGCAGTGTTTTCCGAAGAGCATAGCTTTTGTGACATCTTATATAATGTAAGATACCAGTCCGAGGATGTTGGAGTGATCGCTTCATTGCCGCTATCACATCAGCCCAGGACTGATGATCAATTCTCCTATTCGCATAGCGAGTATCTGGATCTGGTCACCACTTGCTTACGAATCTCTGGTCGCATATTTTCTTATTAGTTTTATCATCTTACTCTTTTCGGCTGGCTTCAGGACGTAGTCGATCACGGCTCTCCACGACCTTCGTAGCCCTTAGTAAAGCTTGTCTTTTTCTTGTATCTTCTAATCGCTCTTTTGACAATCATTTACACAAAATCGTTTTTCATCTTCTATATGCCGTGTCCAATGCTCTCCACAACTTCCAGTCCTTTGTGGCGCTTAATAAAATTTGTCTTTTTGATATATCTTCTAATTTCTGTATTGCCAACTATTTACACAAGCTTGTTCTTCATCATTTTTGTGCCTTCTCCCTTCACGACGTTGGTGGCTCTCCACGACTTCTTGTCATTTTTAGTCCTTTATAAAGGTTCTCTTTTTCTTATATCTTCTAATTTCAGTTCTGCCAACGATTTTCAGAAGCACCTTATGTAGGTTAATCACTGCTTTTCTCTGTCCCTCTTACCTTAAATATATCCTGTGTGTGTCACATTTTCCAAGCCCTCTTTCCTCATTATATATCCTCAAGAATTTCAACTGTCTGTTCCTGATGGTAAGTATGAGCGTCCTCTTGGTTTCCATTATCTCTAAAACTTCGTCGTTGTCATGTTCAAATATAATATTCTCAGCATCTGTTGTCCCAAGTTTCTTTTTCATATAACCAGGATTTACTGTCAGGAGGACCCATAGCAGTTCATCACTAGCTATAATAAATATTTACCTCTTCCAGACCACGTTCTGTCATCCTCTTGCTTAACCCCGCTAGGTATGTCGTGCGTTGCTTTCCTTTGCTTCTCTTTTGCTCTATTCGACCTGTGAGTATTAGATTCTCTAGGCTCTCCTTTCTCATTACGTGTTCCAGAAACTTCAGCTACCTCTTCCTGGTGTTAAGTATAAGCCTCCTCCTTGTTTGGATCCTCTCCAAGACCTCAACTTTGAGCACACATTCGGTTCCTGATATCCTCAGCATTATCAAATTAGAATCACTGATAAATAGTTCTCAAAAGAATTCAAAAACATTTTTCCTGGCCTTAAAGTTAAATTTGCTTTCATCTTTTCATGATTTTTTTCGTTTTAATTATTAAAAAAAAACTAGAAAAAACACCTTTGAGCAAATTTTAGATTGTAAAAAGCAAAGAAAAATGGGAATAAAACAAATATTTGGTCCCTAAATTGAATATTTTTTTACCAGCATGTTATTCCTTGAATCATTGCATGCCCAACTCTAGTTGTACCTACATTTCACCACGGGGCCATCATTTTCCGCCTTTTTTCTCTCATAATTCCTTTTTAAAGGTTTGGCGCATGCTCACTTCATTGTATTCTCAGCATCTTTCTGTAGAACCATATTTCTGTGGCGTGAAGTCTCTTATTAATCTGTGAGGAGGTTGACCAGAATTCACTGCAATGGAGGCTGGCCGATATTCTATAACAGTTTAGTACTCTTTGTTTCTAACGAGATTTTTCTTATTTCTTTATCCTTTGCTTCTCTTTTAGAAGGCATTTTCGTTATCCCAAACCGGCTTCAGATTTCGGTGTCGTGTTTCCATCCTCTGTTAAAACACTTCCTAGATATTTAAATTCTTGCACTTGTTTGATTTTTCTGTTTCTTAATACTTTTCATAGCTTTTGGAAGGCATCTTTCGCTATCCCAATTTGCCTTCGGATTTCTGTGTCGCATTTTCCGTCCTCTTAAAACACTTCCGAGAACAAAGTTGTTAAGTGAAAACGATCAGATCAGATGATAGGGCGGAGGCCAAACAGGCCCAACAGCTGGTGATGTATCGTGTATCGATGTAAACAATAACAGGTGCGAAGGGATTTTAATATTAAAAAAAAAGTCTTGTTTTCTTTAGATTTATGGCAACCTAGATGTCATCTATGATATGTTGTTCATAAGTTATTTTTGTAAGTATTAATAAATATTAAAATAATATCAATATATTACTATTTTGCACTCATTTTATTCTCACACTCGATAAAACTGCTGGGTAGCATTAGAGGGTCATACACTACGAAATGTTCAAAGTCCGACAGTTATTTGAATATATTTATTTAGATAGACACAAATATTTAAGTAAATGCTCTGTTTATAATAAACAGTATTTACACGCCTGAATGTCTAAGAAATTTTCATAGAAAATATGCGTCTTCCGACAGGAATCGAACCAGTACCCTACGCGGAACCGTCAAATAGCCTGACGTGCTATACAAGTTTAGCTACAGAGGAACGTCTGATTAGCAATATCGATTTTTATCCATTTTGTAGTGTGTGACGTCATTTGTTTATGTTTAGATAGGCTTCGAGCAGATATGATCATTTGAGGGAAATCATGGAAAATTGTAGTTTAAAAGCATTAAAATCGACCTTGCTAATCAGAAGTTCTTCTAAACTAGCTAAACCTTCGCACCCCCCTTGGCATTGTGTCACGTTTTTGTTTTTTCCAAATAAATATTACTTTCCTCTATGGTATCTAGACTTTATGAATTTAAGCGCAGTACTAGGTTGGCGGCAAGGTCTCATTTTACAGTTGAAATGTCTAGATGTAACCGTAAGTTCTATGCTAATAGTTTCTTATCTCGCACTTCTCACTTGTGAAACTCTATTCGCCATGAAAATGCCTCTGTTCTGTGTACATTATGGATTGTAGAGCTGTCCTGCTTAAAGATCCGGTCATTTCGACACGAGTCTTCCTCTCGGAGATGCCGTCTTATTGTTCTTGGACTGCATTCTGCGTCTGTAAAGTCCTTAATCTGGTTCTATCATCGGCGGCTGTCTTGCATGACATTCTGTCGAATCCTTCTGCTCAATACCGACGAAATTTTCCTGAACCAACTACTTGAAATTCTCCTTCCGTATCCCTCAGTGTCTTTTTTTTTTTAAAATACAACAATAGTTTTACTATGTCCAATGTCACCATTGATGGCACGTTGAGAGAGACCTTGCTTTTGTAGCTCGACAATTCTGCCAGATTCAAACTTTTTAGCCATTGCCATGTTTTTACATAATGTATCGCATAAGATACCAGCGTGAGATGTTGATTGCACTAATGCTTCAACACAAATGACTAAATTTCTCGTTATGCGGTTACCAAAAAAAAAAAAAAAAAAAAAAGAAAAAAACATCGTTTAAATATGGTCTTAAACTTTTGACCAGCTAGTATTTGGTTTGGTTTGGTTTGGTTTACGGCATATCAACCACAGTGGTTTATTTAATACCAACAGTTTTTATTGCTGGTAGTACTTCATAAATATATTGCTGGTATTTTTTTCCTTCAAAAATATATTAGTGGTAATAATTTTCTTCAAAAATGTATAACTGGTAATATTTCTTTTCAGAAATGTACAGTCTGGTTTGGCTTGGTTTCCTAGTATTCAAATTTTCTGTATTAAATGCTAAAAAAGTTTTTTTATTTTTCCTTTTCTTATTTTCCTTTTTCGAAGCGCCACCGAAATAAGTGGTTGATTCTAACAACGCAAATGGTTTATTTTTCTTTATTTTCAAAGACCTTGAGATTTGGGCCAGCAGTTTACGTTTCATCGCTAAAGACACTGGAAAAATAGTCAGTTTCTTAGACTGCTCCTGCATTTCTATCATGCTTTCTTTTTACAAGAGTTTGATCAAGAATTTACAAGAATTTGATGGAGTATTGTTGCTATATCTCATCTGGATCTGTCCAGCCTGGACTGAGACCAAAAACGTTTATGTGGCCTTGTGAGAGATTAATTATATTCCACCTTACAAAACGTTGCTAGGCTCGCGCTACTCTATTTTTATTTCCATGAAAAAAAATTCTGACGAGTTACATTCCTTAGTTTCACCAATCCAGACCTTCACAGCTAGGACACACCATTCCAGGTACACAGTCGACACATGCTTATTCCATATGTACTCCATTGGTAAGGAAGAAGTCCCACTAAGACAGTTACTTCCCGAAAACTTTTACACTGTGAAATAGACTTCGGAAAGGATGCTTCTCTGATCACTACAATTCTAACTTCTTCAAGTCTAGGGTCAACCGTGATCTATCCAACTAAGTAAGCACTGCTTCTTTCTTTTACGCCTTTACGACAAGCTCATTTAGTACCCTCTACTTCGAGCGGCTCTTGGGCTTTATATCGTTTGGATTATAGTATAAAAATATTTGACAATTTTCCAACTCTTTTGCTGTTTCCAGTCATTTCCCAATTTTTTGTTTTCATTTTTACAAAGCAAGCAAATTTTCTTCTTTTAAACTGGATTCACTTATCCAGCCTAGACTGTCATTCTTCGGAATTTTTTTGTTCCAGTGATTATGCTTCATTTTTTTTTAATTCTCTAACCTTACATTTAATTCGTATTCTGGTTTCTATGATTAATCATTTAACATTTGCACAGTTCCCAGCAAACAACCGTTCCTGCCCAATGATGTAGATTTTTATATTTTTCAAAAACTCATAGAGATTTGACGAACAATTTTCTTCCATTTTGAGTTTCAGTAGATTTTATCGCAAATTCACTTGTGTCGCCAATCTGCGACAAACAGCGCAAATCGCAAATAACAAAAAACTCGAGCTTACATTCTCTTTGTCACAGGGAAACTTGGTTTACCCTATTAGTTGCTCTTACCGTTTGGACTACAAGGAACTCCTCGGTGGTCGGCAGAAGATTAAGTAATTACAAGAGGAATTGGTAAAGTTAGCAAGGTTCCTCCGAGGCAAGGAGGACTTGAGTTGGAACCGTATAAGGAACGTATTTCCTACAGACAAAATCATCGCAAGCCTATCGTTACTCTATCGCTATTTCCATGCAAATGTTCAGATGAGCGCTTCATTCTCTAGTTCTACCAATTCAGACCTTTACAACCAGGACACCATGCCACTTCCATGTAGTCGAATCGCCTCTATTTCCTCCATATTTCAAATGTAAGGACAAAATTCGATTCAACCCTTTTTCCAAGAACCGCTACTTTGTGTAACAGACTCCCACGGCGAAGCTTTCCCGAGCACAATAGTCTTAACCTTTTCAAGTCAAAGGTGAATCGTTATAAATCCTTCTTATATATATATTTTTACTTTTAGTTCACCCAATACAAGACCCAAGAGCCACTCAAGGTAGATGGTTACTATGTGAGATTGTAAGAGAAGGGGAAGTAATTCAGTTATCTGTTTGGATAAGTCTTGTTCGTATGTCCATCGTCTTTGTCATGTTGAATTGATAATGTTAATTATATTTTATGAATATGTCCTGAAGATGGTTTATTAGACCGAAACGTCCGACGTTGACATTATATTAACATTAAAACAGCATAATTGCATATAAGGATTTTTGTTTGTTTTTCCGCATATATATATATATATATATATATATATATATGGGTAGCAACCTTTCTTGTAAACATATTTCGCTGAATAAGGCAGAAAGAGAAAATTTTATGAATTTTTTATTTAGTTTTTTCAGCATTCTTACAATTTTTTCGTTTGGTAAATGTATAGGAGTGAAAAAACATTGGCCGTATTTTCATTTTTAGAAAGCGCTTGGCACAATGGAATAGATAGACAAAAATGGAAGAAGGCTGGAAAAACTATATATACAATTATATATATATATATATATATATATATATATATATATATATATATATATATATATATATAATTCTTCATTGATAATGGCTAAAACTATAGCCGAAAGCTATCGGCCGTACAGAAAAATTCGGACATTTTCTACATAATTTATGTCCCCACCCCCCAAAAAAAAGTTATAAGTACTCAAGGATAAATTAAGTACAAACTTAACCGCAGTAACTTGTCAGTGGATTTTAACAAAACTCGTACGCGCGCGCACACACACACACACACACACACACACACACATATATATATATATATATATATATATATATATATATATATATATATGGAATCCGCTCGGCCCGTACTTCTCCAATTACTACATGTCCCTCGTAGAAAACATGATATTTAAACAATATATGTCTGCTACGTAGACAATATTGTTATTTTAGCAAAAAACAAACTAGATCAAAACCACATTTGAAAAAAAAAAACAAACTCTGTTCTTAACTTTACCTAAGAACTTAGTCAAAAAAAAAACAACTCCCATTCTTAGGCGTTCTGGTAGAATATAGTAACAACACTTTCATCATCTCATTATATATATAAAAAAAACCATTAGCAGAAACTCACCTGCATTTTAAGAGTTACTGCTAACTTAGATATAAAATAGTAGTCATAACAAATTTTCTAAAGAGAGCTCACCAGAATTAATCTTCTCGTCCACTTTTCCTTATAGAACTCAATAATGTAAAACAGATTCTAGTTAAGAATGGTTTTCTATCTGATCGACCACCAGATTAGACGGGTATCTTCGAGCGGGCATATATATATATATATATATATATATATATATTAAATTATTATATATATATATATATATATATATATATATATATATATATATATATATATATTATAAATAATATACATATATAAAATATATAAATATATATATATAATATATAGAAAATATAAATAAATATATATATATAAATATATATATATAATACATATTAAATATATAAATTATTATATATATATAATATATATTAAATATATTATATATTAAATGTTTTGAAAAATAATTGTCGAACATTGTCCATTTCATAATGTGTGACGTCATTTGTTTACATTTCGATACGCATCGAGCAGATATGAATGTATGAGAGAAAATCATGGAAAATTGTAGTTTAAAAACAGTAAAATCGACTTTGCTAACCGAAGGCTCGTCTGTGGCCCAATCGGTAAAAGCACGTCAGGTTATATGACGCTTCCGTATATGATACAGCTTCGATTCCTGTCGGAGGACGCATATTTTCTATGACAATTTCTCGGACATTTAGGCTTTTAAATGTTGTTAATACTGTTTATTATAAACAGAGAATTTACTTAAATATTTGTATCTATAAAAAGAAAGTATAAACATGAAAAATGTCTTAATATATATGTATATATATATATATATATATATAACATTGTCATGCAATTGTTCTTTAATCTTTAAGATATCTGGCAAATTCATGACAATCAGTAACCATGTGTTATCGAGACCCTCGAAATGGCTGGTAAGTGTTTCGGAAAACATTCCTCATGTCGAAAACAGGTTTTTGTGTAGAACGAGCGTTTCAAAGCCGGTCGAGCGTTGGTTCAAGACGAAGAGCATTTAACCATTCAGCAACCGAAGGCAATCATTCGGCAGCAAAACGACAAAATATGTCGATGGTGCACTTCGATCAGTGTATACATTCTCTCAGTGAGTATTTTGAAAGGGGTGGTGGCCAAATGCAAATAATATATAAAATAAATGATTTAATGTATGTCCATCCAGAGAAATTTACGATACCACCTAAACAAGGATAAAAATTGTTCAATCTCCCAATTTGTCACACTGGCCTTCGGTATGTACCAATCATACCGCTTCAAAGTGAAAGAAGTCATTGCAGAGCTGTAACCGCCGGGACCAAGCATCCTTCATAAACTTTAAGTGGTCGAGTCAACGGATACTACACTTTGATTCCACTTCAATAATTTACTCGCCTCTACACTGTGGCAAGATATAAACCAAGCTGGTTTTTAACTCGGCCAATTCAAAATCCTCTCTTAAATAGAATTACCTGTTCTCAAGATAGCGTTCCAAGGAATTCATCTCGCTAAGAAATCTAAAATTATTCGTATATTAAAAACACTTTTCTTTTTGCCATCATTCTACCATTTGCTATTGTTTAACACCGAGGAGTTTATATCATTTGGAGTGCCCTGCACAGCGGGGTTGGGTTTTTTTTCCGACTCATTGTGGGGTTGAATGAGTCAGCGCATTACATGAGCTTGTCGGTTGTGTCGAGGTGTAATATTTGACTCAGGTCAGTGGGGGTATTCTGAATCATACAGAGTGAGCTATTATAGTTCAAGACGCTGTTGAATTCTGGTGTCAATTTTTATGAAACAAATATAGAAGCAAACGAAATAAGTAACGAGAAAGAGTAACAAAAAATGTCAGTAACGTCTCAGATTTCAGCAAATAATTTAAATAGTTTCCTTCCGGAAGCGATACCTTTTTCTTTTTGATCGAAGCAGCGGGTGTAATGAGAGTGGAAGATACAGGGTGCGATTGTCGTCTAAATGACGCAAAAAATGGCATCTCATTTTAACAGATATATTTACCAAAATTACACAAAAATATCTTGAAATGCTAAAGAGTAAACTTATTCAATAAAATCGCCTTTACCCTTTTCAATTTTGTACAACTGTGGGTTTTATATTTAGTTTTTCTGTATTCACTATGTATTATCTTTCTGAGACAGAACTAGATACTTTAATTTAATTTCTATAATTTATATAAGTTTTTAGCTTCTGTTTTTGAAACATGGTAATTCCTGTGTAGCGATGGAATAAAATTTTTTAAAAAATAATTGCAATATATATATATATATATATATATATATATATATATATATATATATATATAATTATTTTCTTGGGGGTACAAAATTTTATTATAGAAATAAAAATGGCAATACCTTTAAGTTTAACACAGAATTACAATGACTAAGGATGGAAAATGAGTCTCTCTGTATCTCTCTCTCTCTCTCTCTCTATATATATATATATATATATATATATATATATATATATATATATAGGTTTCAATGGTTAAAATATCTAAATTATGCAAAAATGAAAATAACACTGACATCTGATTTTAACAATATATATTTACCAAAATTACACAAAAATATTTTGAAATACTAAAGAGTAAATTTATTCAATAAAATCGCCATTGGTTTCAACTGTGGCCCTCAGATGAATTCGGGATCTCCTGCAACTCTTCTGGGCGGTCTCCTTAAGTTGGTGAATGTTGCCATAATCCTTACCTTCAGTTCATCATTTGTGTTACAAGGAATTTTATTAGCTACTCGTTCAATTGCGCTCCATACATAAGGAAGCTGCAGTCTTGGGTGGGGGGTTAGGTAGCCAGATGTAAGGTGCGATATGTTCACAGAAATTGTTTGACAGCCATGACTGTGTTCTCCTGCTTATGTGGCCTGGTGCAGAGTCCTGTTGTCAGACATTGGGTCTTCCAGCATGCACCCTCTTGATCCAGAGCAGCATTACCTCCTCGTCATTTGATGTGGGCCCCCGTGTTGAGTCTGGGGCCATTTGAGAAGATTAACTGAAGCTTAACGTCGTCATCACTCGTAATCACTCTAAACACCAAGAAACATAACATACACAAATAATAATAATAATAATGATAATAATAATAATAATAATAATAATATAGCCTCTGCAAACTGTAATGTATCTTTGAAAATCTTCAAAAAACTATCAAAATACAATCTTGAAGTGGAAAAGTTAAAAACATATGACACATAAAGACAACGATAATACCAGTTCGCGTTGGGGCCTTGGGTTTGATTGGAAAGGGTTCTGATTGACTCATTGAAGCGATCCCTGTTAGGCTATGCGTTAAACAAATACAAAAAAGTCATTCTTACAACTCACACCTTACAAAGGGCTTTATCAATGCAACATGTGTGTGGTGCTCTTGGATTGTTTTATTTTTTATTTTTAGTTTTCTATTCCTCCTCTCTTCAAACAATTTGACGGTCCTGGCTATGACAAGAAACTACATCTGCGTCCAGGTTAAGACGATAAGCTACATCCAACAGCAAAACCTAAGTAGGTCTTTAGGAGCATGGAACCACCTTTGTTTCCAGGTCCGCCCTGACTCGGGGTGGTAGCACCTGTTAGGGTCCCAGCTATGGGCAAATAGTGAACCCTGAAACTGAGGTATAAAGTATTATGAAAAGCATTTTAATAACAGAAATATTTTGTAAAAATTATTACCAGAAATAAATTTTTGTAGAAAAAAAATATTACCAGCAATACAATTTTGAGGAAAAAAAATATTACCCAAAATAGATTTTTGACAAAACAAAAATATTAATAGAAAAAAAAAGTTGTCGGCATTAAATGACCCATTAACTGTTGATATGCCGTAAAACAAACCAAACCAAAGCAAATGAAACAATTTGAGGTGATAACATCTGCTGATAAAGCAAACTATTTCCCCCGTAAACGCTCATTCTTCTAAATCCTTTTCTACTAATACAGGTCTCCCCAGGACTATATCCTTTGTTTTTAATTTTCATTAATGACCTTCCCGACAGCATCATCTCTCAACTTGGTACCTCAATGCTGATGACACAACCATTTACCCTTGACCCGATCGTAAGTCTGGTTAGTTCAATCTGATCTCAAAAATGGCCTACAGTCCGTTGTTAACTGGGGCAAAGAATGGCTTGTTAATTTTATTGACTCCAGAACAAAATAGCTCTCTATTAATTATCTGAATGACCCCTATTTGACTTCCATCAGAATGGCTGATGCTAACCAGGCGAATGAAACATTGCACTTTTTCAGGCTAACATTCTCGAGTGACATGATGTTGAAAGGCTATATTGAATCCATTACTAGATTTGTTTGCAAAAAATGTTGGTTCAGTGTCATACTAGAAAAAATTTATCTGCAGAATCTATCTTATATATTTATAAGTCTACAATTCGTCCATGCTTTGAATATTGCTGCCACATATTGGCCGGTGCTCCTGCTATACATTTAGAGATTCTTGAAAAAAATACCAAGAAAAATCAGCATTATTATTGGTCCTGACCTGGCATCTCGGCTTCAGTCACTTTCCCATTGCCGTGAAGTTGTTTTCTGTGCCTTTTCTATAAATACTTTCATGGTAATTGTTCGGATGAGCTCTTCAAAGTGGGCGAATATCTGCACTGGAAAATCTACAACGATTATGGAAAGGATACAGCAAGAAATTGGTATGAACACCACCGAGACCCGGTTACGGAGATAAGACCTGCAACAATTTTTTTAGGACTTTACAATATACACAGACAGAACAATCAAAACTAATCACCCTGGCATCATGATTAGAGACCGCAAAGCCAAAATGTGACTCCTTATTGATATGGCAGTCCGTGCAGACTGCAATGTATCTTTGCACATCTTAAAAAACTATCAAAATACAAACACCTTGAAATTGAAATCTAAAAAATGTAGTACATGAGGACAGTAACAAATCCAGTTGTAGTCGGAATCTTCAGATTGATTGGAAAAGATTCCAACAGACTCATTGAAGGAATCTCTGGCAGACCATACCTTAAAGAAATACAAAAAAATACTCACAAATACAAGCAACACCTTAGGAAGGCTTTATCTATGTAAAATAAGTGTGATTATTGTTTTTCAAAACTACTCAGTGAAAAATGTCATGGTATCTGGTGAAAGAAATCAGTACACACCGGAAACCAAAGGATATAATAATAATAATAATAATAATAATAATAATAATAATAATATACGTTTCTTGACCGTCTATAAAGATAATAATAATAGGAAATGTGAAAAGAGTTCGGACACACGGACAAATGTCGTATTTAGGAGACTTGTTGTCATTTGATCTTAGGTGTAAGCTAGTAATTACTACTAACGTGAGGACTCAGTGAGCGAATTTCATAAGAAGAAAGAAAATAGATAAATAAAGAATGAAATGAAGGAAAGAAAGAAAAAGAATGGAAAAATGAATGAAAGAAAGGATAAAAGGGAGAAAGAAATATTAAGGAAGGAAGAAATGAAGGAAGCAAGCAAGCAAGAAAGAAAGAAACGAAAGAAAGAAAGATAGAAAAAGAAAGAAAGGATGAACGGATAAAAGAAAGAAAGAAAATATGAAAGGAAGAAGGAACAAAGAAAGGAGTAGGAGGAAAAAAAGAAGAAAGAAAATAAAAACGAAAGAAAAGAAGAAAGAAAGGAAGGAAAGAAAGCTGGAAAAAATTGAAAAAAGAAAGAAAGGATGAACGGAAGGCAGAAAGAGTGGGATGAAAAGAAGGAAAAAAGTAAGAAATAAGGGAAAGAAAGAAAAGAAAAATAAACAGTAAACGAAGGAAAGAAAAAAGAAATAAAAAACGGAAAAAAGAAATAAAGAAGGAAAAAAGAAAGAAAGAAATCAAGAAGGAAGGAAGGAAGGAAGGAAGGAAGGAAGGAAGGAAGGAAGGAAAGAAGGAAGGAAGGAAGGAAAGAAGGAAGGAAGGAAGGAAGGAAAGAAGGAAGGAAGGAAGGAAGGAAGGAAAGAAGGAAGGAAGGAAGGAAAGAAGGAAGGAAGGAAGGAAAGAAGGAAGGAAGGAAGGAAGGAAGGAAAGAAGGAAGGAAGGAAGGAAGGAAGGAAGGAAGGAAGGAAAGAAGGAAGGAAGGAAGGAAGGAAAGAAGGAAGGAAGGAAGGAAGGAAGGAAGGAAGGGTGAAATAAAGAAACAAACAAAAGAAAGAACGATAGAAAAAAAGAATGGTAGAAACAAAGGAAGGATGAAAGGAAGGAAGGAAGGAAGAAAGAAAGAAAGAAACGATAAATAAAGAAAGAAAGAAATGAAGGAAAGAAAGAAAAAGAATGGAAGAAAGAAAGGATGAACTAAAGGACGGAAAGAAAGAAAGAAAGAAAGAAAGAAAGAAAGAAAAGATGAAGAAAAATATTTATTCTCTATTGAGAATTCAATAACAATAAACGAGCAAGTAATGGAGACATAACAGACATTTTTTTTCTTTCATAATTTAAGTCGTCTTTTTCAGTTACGCCTATTACTTCCCGCGGTTTTTGTCATGTTAAGAATCAAGTTTATATACACATTCACACGTATACATACAAATGATTTAAAACACAAGTTCATATATATATATATATATATATATATATATATGTATCTCGCTCGCTCTCTCTCTCTCTCTCGCTCTCTCTCTCGCTCTATCCATCTATCTATCTCAGTCGATCTATCTATCTATCTATCTATCTATCTATCTATGTTGTGTCGCTGCATTGGCTTGCCTATAAACGTCTTCATCGCAGCTCCGTTACCGCCCGCCTATTAAAAATTTTACATTTTGAAGTACACACACTATGTCAGAACACCCAAGAACTACTCTTCCACAAAGAACAAGCGGATTGTGTAGCCAAATACACAAGAAAACCTTAGCAAGTACACACTAAAACCGCGCACTAATATTGTCGTTCTTCTACGGGTCGTGTCTCTTCTGGATATGGTAATGGTAATATTAGCCGTTTCCCTATAAGGAAATATTTTAGCAATGATTGACCGAGCAGCCAGTATTGCTTTAAGGTAAAATTTATAAAATCTCCCTTTTGGAACAATTTCTTAGGAAAACAAATATTTCAAGTCCAGTAGCTGTTATTACTCTTTCTAGTATTGACAGAGCTTTCCTTCCTAACTTTTTATCTGAAGTGGTGTGGAATGCTAACATATTGATATGTCCTTATTTTCTTTTCAAGTCAGATGTGCTATCCATGTTAGTGGTTGCTGCTGTCGAAACTCTTCAAGTGATGTGGTTTCTGTTATTTGGTAAAATGTTTTACTTTGTGATTCCGTAGCCCAGCCTACGAGATTCGAAAAAGAATGTTCGTCGCTAAGATACACAGGCTTCATTCGCTGGACGCCATTTTTAGCCGATGATCTCAGCAGGCGGTTGTACAGAGCTGACTGTTTTGATGTTTCTGAATTGTATTTCGCACCGTGATATTCCCATGAAAGTCTCAATCCAACGAAGCTATTCAATAAGATGACTCCATCTTTTTTTTTTTTTTAGCATTTAACCCCAAGCATGGCGGAAGTGCTACTAGCACGCAGAGAGTAGGAGCCAGAGTAAAGAGGCGTAATAGAGGAAAGGATGAAGTGTAGGACATGGAATTAGATCAAGGCATCTGGAGATATCGCTTGACATTACATTTGAACAATTGAAGATTATAGCTATCAGGGAAGCAAATAAGATGAAGGGAGTTCCACAGACAAGAAGTGCGGGACATGAAGCTATTGGAGTAGAAGAGACGGCTACATTTAACAGTTTCGACTGTGAAAGCGTGGGACTAACATGCTAACCTAGTAGCACGCTTAAATTTGTGCAGTTGGGGCAGTTTGATGTCATGGTTTGGTAGAAATTCACGATGTAGGGCGAAACTAGCTCTGGCGTAGCTTATTCTCTGTCAAATTCCCTTTTCTCTTCAGCTTAATTTGTTACAACTGATCCATACTCAGAGGGATCAGAAGTGTTTTGTATTTACTAATTTCACATCCCGAATTTTTACAATGGATAGGTACCGTCACGGCTTTAACTGTCCATAACCACCTATCCTTTGCATCTCTTAGCAACCCTTGGTCCCTTTGAAATCCCTATCACTCCTCTTTCGGTCATCCATTCAAAGAAGCTCGTGAGGTAGGTGGTCTGCGACCTTCCCCTATGTGTCTTTTGATTTTGATATGTCTCATGAGTGTCAAGTTGGCCTACGATCGTTTTGCTCGCACCCCCCCCCCCAAAAAAAAAAACAAAACAAAAAAATACTGAAAACAAAAAACTGTTTTTCTCATGACAACGCTTTTTTTTCTTCTTTTTGATTACCTTCATTATTTGGCAATATTTATTGTTTTAAAAAGAGATTATTAAAGCCTAAACATTATTTACATTATTCAGACTATTGTCCTCATCTTCGTCACCATATTTATTACAATGTTTCGGCTGTTGTATGCTCCGGCCTTCTTCAGGTGGTTGGAATTTCGAACTGAACCCTTTATTTCGATCACTGGGGTAGACTGTTCTAGTTCCACGTGCCATGTTTAATGGATGTCAGTTATCTCCTGTTAATTTCCCTCTGAAAGTTCTCCACTGCTTTAGCCAAGTATTGATCTCTTTCGCTCCTGTTACTGGATCTAACTAACGAGTTCAATACCCAGTTAAGGCCGTGGAGAACCTGGAAAGGGGAAGTAACAGGAGATAACTGACAACTGGCATCCTTTGCTCTACATAGACATATACCTTTTTGGAATCAGGATGAACCCAGGATTGAAAATCTGCCCTTCATCTGGTGCTTGAACATCCAGCATTTGGGATTTGTGCCTAGGTGAGGAGGGAACAGTTAAAAATTCAAATTTTAAAATAACTGAAAAAAATTAGTGATTTTAAATGTTTTTAAATGTTTATAATTTATATTGAATTTAAAGTAAAACAAAAATGTGAATTAAAAGTTTTTTGGTAATTTAAATTCAGTTGAAATTATTTTATGAATTGACGAAATCAATTTTATTTCTTCAAAATGACAAGGAATTACAGTTATAGTCAGAAGTTTCGAGACGTGACGTTTTCAAGTTTCGTACAGTTTAGGATTTGAATAATTCAATTTTCGAAATGAATTGGAAATTCGGCTTAAATCGGACTTTCGGGCCATTATTGTTCTCTGGCCGGAATTGGACTTATAGTCCGAATCAGATTTAAAATGATGTTTTGGCGTTCCATGGAGTGAATTGAGAAATTCAAAGTTAATTCTTCAATATTATCATTGCTATTTTCTAAGCTGGACTAGAGGTCCATTTAGTTTTACGCTGGAGGCCCAATTAGCCTTACGCAGAAGCTAGCTTAGAAGTCCGCACTGAGTTCTGCTTTTAATCTAGTACTCAATAAATTGGATTTCTTTTCATCTGTGGGCCACCGAAAACAATTGGTTTATCCCGCAGGCATTAATAAATATAGAGACGTTCCATCGACGTGTCATGAATGGTTTGCGAAATCATACGACACCTTGTGGGAATATTTGAAAACGTCCCCCTGTCAATTGTCCGATGGGTGAATGCGTCCGTAGAAGAAAGTGGAAGACATTTTGAACATTTGTTATGAGTTATTGTGTTGAGGTCCAACGATGGACTTTTGGACATATGCTTATATGGCTTATATGCTTATATGGCTTATATGCTTATATGGCTATTTTACAATATTTTGGTGTCAAGAATCCGCCCCCAAAGTTTGTAAAAGTATTTTAAAATTGATGCAAAACGATTGTACATTTAACAGCGTCTACCGTAAACTTTAAACTTAATAACTCAAAAACGGAAAATTTGCGGACATATGTTTATATCGTCCTTGTTCTTATAAGAGGAACCCACAGCCAATGTTTGTAAAAGTATTTTTGATACACCTTGCGCGCGAACGAACGCACACGTACACACAAACACATATATATATATATATGTATGTGTGTGTGTGTGTGTTCTCACCAGTCGAGATGCATGCGCATCGAAACAAGGATGCATCTTTGTAGTGAGTAAGTTGTTTTGTCCGTATGTAAAACTTATAATAAATAGTTATTGCTCTACTCTTGGTATTGAACCCTCTTTTGAATTAATGCTGTGAACGTTAGAATTTATATTATTTTCATTCTCATAACATTCGGGTATATATATATATATATATATATATATATATATATATATATATATATATAACTATTTATTTTAAAAAAATTTATAACATAAATATGTTATAAAATCACTACAATAATAGCCATTTTGTTTCAACACCCTCGGTGTCTTATTTCCATCTCATTCTGTTGAAACAAAATGGTTATTTTTGTAGTGATTTTATAACATATTTATGTTATAAATTTTTTCAAAAATAAATAATTATATCTGCTCTACTTTGTATTGAGCACTCTTTTAAGAATAGTAATTGTTGGTTATTGGAATTCATTCCATATACACCAATCATATACTTGGATATATATATATATATATATATATATATATATATATATATATATATATATATATATATATTAGTGTTATGCAAGCAGTAATGCAAAAGCTAACTGTCGAAACGATTCGGTAATCTTGACATATTCAACCTATAGAGGGAGGCGATTCTGAGAGAAATAAAATTCCTTGAAAGATTCATAATTGCCGACGAGAAACTTAAAATAAAATATGCAGATGACACAGTGTTGATAAGAGACGAAGAAAAGAAACTACAGGAACTCCTAGAGAAGTTAACGAAGGAAATCAAGAAGAAAGGATTAAATATTAATTCTAAGAAGACTTAATGAATTGTTGTCAGCAAAAGGAACAAGCCAATACGCAATTTACAAATTGGAGATACCAAACTAAACCAAGTAAATATCTGGGAATTGTTTCAAGAAGGTGCGACATTGAAATCCAAAGGCGCATTTGTATAGCTAAAGATACCTTCCAAAATCTAAACAAAGTATTAAGCAGCAGGAAAATTTCTTTAGAAACAAAGAAAAGAAGGCTGAATTGTTATGGGATATTTGTCCTTCTATATGGCAGTGAATGCTGGACAATCTCCTTACAGATGAAGAAGAGACTTGAAGCAACAGAAATGTGGATCTACAGATGAATGCTGAGGATGCCATGGACCGAATATGTTACGAACTTGTAGATATTATAGAAACGAAAAGGTTATATTTAACATCAGAAAGAGACAGCTGACATTTCTAGGGAACATAATGAAGAGAGAGGGCTTGGAAAAGTTGATACTCACAGGACAGATTGAAGGCAAGAGGGCAGAGGAAAAATAAGGCCAAACCTGCCTAGTGAGCTAAATGGATTTCGGAAAGGTTTTAAGAAAGATAGCATAAAGACAACATTTATTAAGAGCTATACGAAGGACAGGAAAATATCCTAAAAAGGAAACGGTACATAGGAGAATAAGCGGCAATGAATTAATCTTTAATAATTCAAAATGTAATTAAAGCAGAATAAACTTAAGAAGAAATTAACTATGTTTTCAATAGTTACGCCATCTGTTTCTTTCTTTCCTATTAATCTTAAGGCTTATTTGCTTTTATAGTCGAGTCAAAAGCACTGGTGTCTAAGTGCGTGCTTGATCCTCGTTAGTGCGAATATTTGAGCCTCGGTCGGTAAATTGATACAAGGGGTCATCCCGGCCAGCTGGGTATGCTTGCTTCATCGTGGAGTTTCACGGAAGTCTGTGCGATTGCCCTCAGACATAATCCTTCTCCTATAGTGCCCTTTTCATGTTCGGTTCAACCATTTTAAGGAGGCGTAACCCTAACGAATCAGATTTGGGAGGAATCTTAACACGCGATTCAAACAATGCGTTGAATCTCATTAGACAAGTGAAGACGTACGTGATCTGCCTGGAAAGTATACCAGTTATATATCAATTGTCCATACTTCAGGTCCCGTACATTTTTTTTGTTCGCGTCATCAACGTCTGTAAGTACTGACCCCGTGACTTCCGACATTTTTTTTGTTGCCAAAACTCAGTTCACCTTTAAAAAAGAAGAGGTTTTAGACCGTGAGCGAAATTATTTGAAAGAAATTTGAAAAGTGTAATGCCCTATGTTGTTGATATATATATATATATATATATATATATATATATATATATATATATATATATATATATATATATATGTAATTTTATTTAACCGTTATTTTTCAGTGGATACCCATATTTAATCCGTTTATTTTGAAACAGTGATTTATTTCATCTAACGGCCTAGACATTCGAGAAATCTTCTTAAAGAAAAAATAGATAGATAATGATCAGAGGTAGATAGATCTATAGATAATCATCCGCGTGAGACAGAGAGATAAGGATTAGACTGACACACATTTATATATATATATATATATATATATATATATATATATATATATATATATGTATGTATATATATATATATATATATATATATATATATATATATATAGAGAGAGAGAGAGAGAGAGAGAGAGAAAGGGAGAGAGATATTAACATAATTCCATAGATAGATAATGATCAGAGTGATATATATATATATATATATATATATATATATATATATATATTATAAGAAATTAAAATAAAAACATTTTCCATAGCAACGCGAAAACTGTCATGTTTCAGTCCTAAGATGGTCCCTTTTTCAGGCGATGGTAGACAGCTAGTGATAAACATGAGTTTTTATATAATTTTTGATGTGATCTTTTTTTTCTTTTCAGTAGATAAATTATAAAAAAAACTTTTGATGGAGACAATATATATATATATATATATATATATATATATATATATATATATATATACTGTAACAAAGTTGGTTATTATTAGGTTGGTGCAAAAATAATGACGTAATAATGTCGTTTTTTGACGTATTTTTAACGTCCAAAAACGACATTATTACGTCATTATTTTTGCACCAACCTAATACAATATTTCATTTACTAGAAATGATACGCGAGAATAGTTTACTAGCAGGTACCCTATCTCAGTGTGTATAATTTTAACTTATCATTTATGCTTAAGAAATTTTGCTAAATTGCATGTGCATAAATAGATATGCTTACTTTTTTTGTACCCAATACAAGTGCTGTCTGGAATAGTAATGCCGGTGCGTTTTTTCAATGCTTATATATATATATATATATATTAATGTTCTGTCAGGAAATTGTATATGGGTAAAAGGCGTGGAGCAAAAAAGATCGTAAAAAAAATTATTTAAAAAATAATGAGCATTCCGTACAAAATAAGCCGAGTGTCGGGTGTGGGGTGGCGAAATTGGCGATATGAACAACTAGCTATTCACCTTTATTGCACCCTGTTTCCTACGGTAATCTATCACCAGGTATTATTCACCAATTCTAGCACCTCAACCCACTCAAGTATGGTTGGCTGAGCCGCCCCATGTGATAAAGAGGGACCTCCGTAGGCGAGGTTGATGGATTGAGTTGAAACCACACGAGAGCGTTTAGCGTCTTTCTATCAAAGCGTCCCGCCCGTCGGTTTCATCTCGCGATTCGGACACTCCCTTTTAAATATATCCATCCATCCGACCATCCATCCGACCATCCATCTACCGTGCCCATCCATCTCGTGGGCCTAACCTAGCGGGATCATCTATAACCGTTGAAATCTATCGTGTTTTTTGTGCGACATAGATAGCATCTGCACACAGAGTAACATGAGGTCCACACACAACATATCAGAATTTTCATTCAGAGATTTTCTTCTCGTAGTCAAGTGATCAATCACAGCTATATAACCCAGTCTGTCCAGCTAATTAACCCATATGAGCGAATAACAAACTTGATCGAAATTCGATTTCTCTTCACTGATTTATCGTCCCGAACGATATATATATATATATATATATATATATATATAAGTGAACATAGAAGTCAACACTCAGAGGCGACAGTCTGTTTCATGCTATATGCAATCATCAGGCCACCGATTGCATATAGCATGAAACAGACTGTCGCCTCTAAGTGTTGACTTCTATGTTCACTTTTATATTTACACGCGCTCTATCTCTGATATTGAGCACTTTATCCCATAAATATAGCACACCTTCAGATTATATTTCTTCATATATATATATATATAATATATATATATATATATATATATATATATATATATATATATTCCACTATATATATATTCCACTATACATACATATATATATATATATATATATATATATATATATATATATATATATATATATATAGTGGACTCTCCTATCGTGAACGATAAATAAGAGTCATATATATATATATATTTCAACTTGTATTTCAATTTGTCTTTGTAGAGTAAGAGTGGACGTTCAACTGAACGCTTAGAGTTTGGTAGTTGCCCATCAGCACTTTTTCTGGAAGCCTATGCGAATCTATTCTCAAAACATGACCAGCCCACCTAAGTTGTATGTTAATGCTAGAATGCTTTCAGTGCCTGTGACGTTGTTACATTTCTTCAGTATTGCACTATTCTTGACTCTGTCATCCATTTTATCTCACATATGGCACAAAGCAGTGCATGTGAAAGGCATCAAGTTGATTTATGTGCTTACGTTACAGGGTGCAAGTTTCATCACCTTAGAGAAGGGTTCAGAGAACCACTGATCTGTATATAGCAATCTTTACTCTGTAATATATATATATATATATATATATATATATATATATATATATATATATATAACCGAGTACTTAGAATGATCGCATTCTGATCATGAGACCCGGCTTCGAATGTCACCATGATCGATTTATCAGGAAGGTGACTTCCAGATGTTATCAGACAGGAGGGGTCGATCCCAGCGTGCGGCACCTCTGGAAAGTACCTGAAAACCATACCACTGGTAGACCCAATCCCTGTGAGTGAAATTGGGTAGATGGAACCCTTGGGTCACGTCGATAGCTGTGCTAGCACGAAGTCATAAGTCATCGTGGCCGAGGGCTTGATTGAGCGTGCTGGCCTTGTTCAAATTGTTGATCACGCTAGATGACACGCTCTTTCCCAGAAACTGTAACTAAGGTCTGCTCAGCATAGTTGCAGTATAAACCACTGATGGGATCTGTGGGTGTTAAATAAACACAAATGCACCTGAACAAACGTCTGCTATAGGGATTGGCTAACCGCCCTGGTAGACGGGTATCCTCGAATACGAGTGGCCAGCTATATATATATACACACACACACACACACATATATATATATATATATATATTTTTTTTTTTTTCTCGACAGTATCTATCTTAGACATTTATATGTCTATCATTTGTCCATGCATTGAATATTTTTATCAAAATCTGGGGTCTGGTGCCTCAGCTATGTATGCAGAAATGTTTGATAAAATTCAAGAAGGATGTACAATGTTTTTAGACATAATTCATTTTTGCTATTATTTCTTTTTATGACAGCAAACAGAACATTTCCGTGGTTGTCCTTTTCAGGAGCTGATCATAACACGTATGTTTTAGAACCGAACCTTTATTCAGTACACGGTGGATACATTGTTTTCGGCCCGTCTTGGTTTTCATACAAGCCAATAGTTATGCCTTTTTCATTGCATCCATCTTTCTGTCTTTTTTCACCAGTACTAAAGATCTCACAACTGTCAGTCGAACCAGAAATGGCTTAACAAACATTTACAATCCACTCATGCAAACTGGAGTGTGCGATGGCTGAAACGGCTATTCATTACCATAACAATTACCATACACCACATCGTTGTTGTATTCACAAGGTTTGAGTCGTTGTACCCTGCGTTGCACTAGTGGTTTTTAAAGCTACACGACTTAACCTTTTCCTCACATTCTGACCATTGGGCTAGGATCAAAGTGTAGTACCTATTCTACTCATTTCTAATGTTAAGTCGTTTCTTTATAAGGAAACATTCGGTGTTCATTGACCAAACGGTCAGTGCTACTCGAATTACGCTTTTCTTCACTCTCTGACCATCGGTTTTACTTGTAATATTAGCCATTTTCCCTCATACATTCGGCATCCATTGATGGAACGGCAGATGTTATCGTTGGTTGAGATTTATGAAAACACTACTAAACATTTCTCTTCTAGAAATAGGATTCTCAAGTCCACTAATTGTTATCACTCCTTCCTAACCTCTTGATTTATTACTGCCCTATTTGATCTGGTGTTCCGGCTATAAATCTCAAAGTCTCGACAAAATATGAAGAAAGCTCTGTAATATTATCGGTCCTGACCGGGCATTTAGACTTCAGTCACTTTCAAACCGTCGTGACGTGGCTTCTCTCTATCTTTTCTATGAAAAATTCATGGCACTTCTTCTAATCAGCTCTCCTCTTCGCTACCTCGACCGCGTGAATTGAAGTGCATTACTAGATTGGCTATTAGGTCTCATCGTCTCATCGTTTTACTGTTGAAATAGATAGATGTAATCGTAATTTTTCTTCGAATAATTTATTTTTTCGCGAAATCCCTTTTGTTTTTTTTCTTCCCTGTCACCTTCGATCTTCAAACTTTTAAATACAACGCCAATCGTAATCTTTTGTCTTTCTGAAGTCCGTTCTTTAATTGTCTTTTCTCTTCACTAAAGTCTTCTCACTCACTTTCACTCCCAGTAACCTGTTTCGTCTTAGTGACATTATCGCCTTGCTTGGGGTGAAATGATTAAAAATACGAGTGGGGGGTGGGGGGAACGTCGTCATCGTCTTGCTTATGTCATTATTTCTTCTTCGAGTTATGTGTGTGATCTCCATTTTAGCTGTCGATGCTGTTAAAAACACCCCGAATCGGTTTCGGCTATTTGAGACAGACTTTTGTGAATCTGTAGCGCCACAGACATTTTTAAAAGAGTTCAGCGCCATACATAATATCCATATCAATGTCGCGATCTGACGAAACTATTTTTAGGTTAATTTTTGGTTTGGTAGCAACTTGAGGTATTGGGCGAAACTACCCCGAGCCTACCCTAGTTCAATTTCCTTATCTCGCATACTAAATTTGTTGTAACTGATCCATACACCGATGTATTTGAAGTGTTTGGGATTTTTTTTTAATTCGACATCTTCAAACATTATGATGGATTCATCCCTATTTTTATTCTAATTCCAGATCATACTTTCTCTTTTGAAAAGGTTTATCTTGAGTCCTATTTCGTAGAACACTTGATAGAGGATGTTTTCATTTTTATGATGGATACAGGGTAGGTACCATCACTGCATTCATTCCAATTTCAGATCATACTTTTTGTTTTGGAAAGTTTTGTCGTAAGAAATACTTGGTAAAGGATATTGCTTTTTTGTTCAAGATCATTCTTGTCCCAACTATAAATACCTATATAATCAGCATACCGCCTCTTTACACCCAGTCCATTGGTATCGGGAGTGAGAGAAGGAGCGCTGTTTTCTACGAGTACTAATAAAATAATATTATACTAATCTGAATGGAAAGGCATATAAAAGAAAATTAACTAATAGGCAAGGACAAAAATACAACTTAATCTTTTAAACTGTCAAAATAAAACGGCATGATGACTCCCCAAAAGCAAAGGATTTGTTTTGGTTTATTAGCGTTTTGATCGGATGCCCTGATTTAAAGTGAGATGCAGTTATTTGTAAGTTATTCTATGGGGTGTGCTGATAATAGCTCACCACAGCTTCCTGTTCTTTGCTGACTCTTGACCATCATTTGTTGTCCTCTTTTTGACATCCATTCATGTAACTGTCGTTTGAATAAGAGACATGAAAAGTGTCCGGGATGGTCTGAACACCACCCGGAAGTCCCCCCCCACTCTTTGACAATCTTAAAAGGGAATTCTTTAAGACCACGGTAGAATCTGTCTTGCTTTACGGCTCAACAACATGAACGCTGATGAAACACCAAGAAGTCTTACTTTCAGCCCTTTTATCAAGACTCTACAAGGGTGTTACGAGTTGTATAGGACACGGGCTGGAAGAAACACCTAAGAAAGAAACGCCTAAATGGACACCGTCCTCCTATCTCAGTTTCGTTAAGAGAGAGAAGGCTTTGGCTAACTGGTTAGTCCTGGAGAAGTTAGTCAGAACTTGTTAGTGACACCGTCCTATGGAACCCACTGCGCGGCAAAAGATCGGTTGGAAGACGTCATCGTACCTACATTGGCCACCTTGTAGATGACTTTAGAGACCATTTGGAGGACCTGTCAACAGCGATGTCTGACGGAGATGGTTGGAAAGAAGGAGTCAGGAGAATCCATGAAGAATTCTCGATCTGATGACGATAATGATTCATCCAAACAGATTAGGCAATTAAGTCGTTGTTTCTACGTCCCACTGCGTCTTTCAGTATTGCCTGTTTGTGTTAAATTTTCCAAACCTTCTTTCCTCACAATTCGTCCCAGAAATTTCAACCGTCTTGTTCTAGATTTAAGTTTACGTGTCTTTCTTGTCTCAATTTTCTTTAGAATTTTCTCGTTGCTCACGTGTCCATTCCGTGATATTCTTAACTTTCGTCTGCACAATCGCATCTTTGTCGCTTCAAATGTCGTCTTCATCTGCAAGGAAATTGTCCAATACTATCGTCTAGAGAAGAGGATAGATATGACAGTCGGCCAACGAAATTTTTCAGTATCTTAATACTTTGCTTTCTTTCAGGAAGGCATCTTTTACTATTCCCATGCACCTTCGGACTCCACGTATCTCTCACGCTCCATTTCTTGTTATTAAACTACCCAGATAGTTAAATATCTCACTACCTGTTTGATTTTGAGATTTCCAAATCGATGCTCACGCGTGAATACGATTGTAAGGAAGGGATAGCGACTGGAAAAGAAAAAGTCGGAGAACCGAGTTCAATTCCAGTCGAGTCCGTTAAATCTCTTTACGCTCAAATATCATTGGGAAAGATAGGAAACCATCTCTGCTCCCCAACTATGGGTTAAATAATAGGATTTGTATCTTGAAGAATCATTGTTATCTTAAAAATATTACAAAAAATATTCTTAAATTTTGAAATATTTTCCGATTTTAAATAACCCAGAAAGAATCGATAAGAGGTAAAAACAAATCAATCAATAAATTGCAGATATCGCTTTTTATTATCTTCTCTTGCTGATGACCATAATCGTAGATTTTTCGTGATCATTCCAGGAGTCAGTGTAGAATTTTGAAGCCGTTTCTTGCTGCAAGTGGAAGAAATGGTAAAAGCACTGCTAGATTTAATCGAACTCAGTGCAAAAGACAAAGAACAAGTGAGTAGTTTGTGTCATGTAATTTTCTTCTCGAGTTGGAGAGCTTACTCTCCATTGATATTCAGTAGCCAAATTTCTAGTTTTTTTTATTTTTTTTTTATTTTTTGCCTGGGATTGATCACACGACTCTGGTGGAATGTTCGCAACGCTCTCTACCACAAAACAGAATTAATGAATCAGATTTTTACATGTAACGCAACAAAACGGCTAATCAAAAAATGAATCAACTGCAAGTAGGTGCGTACGGTCGTCATGTCAAGAAAGATGTCCTACCAATGACAATTGATTGTCTTGTAAGCGAGCATCAAGACGGCAGTAAATATAAACATCAAAATGTGCTTGACATTTTGTTCAGCCGTGACTCAGGAAGGCACGAGAAGGCGCGTGACAGCTCGCAGAGAAAGAAGTCAAAATACAGCTGCAGTTAAAGTAAAACAAATGACTAAACAGTAAGACGCAGCAATTTATAGGCAGTTTGGTTAGTTCGAAAAAGGTTAAAGCTTTAAAAAGTTAAGGAGGCAAAGGATTTTAACTAAATTAGGCCAAAAGTTTGGGGCCGCCCTTTGGAGTTCGAAGAATCATCGATAAAAGAAAACTTGCGTTCCTTTTTCAAAATTAATTTAATGGCTCACTTTGGGGCCGTGGGATCTTGAAAACATTTACGTCCGGGGTATGACGATAAACTGTATCCTGAACTAGGCTTCTGTTCGGGAGGTTTTGAGGAGCGTGGAACCATTTCTTAATTGCTGGTGTTTTCTAGACCCACCGTGGTAGCATCTGTTAGGGTCCCAGCTATGGTCAAGTAATTGACCCCCAAACTGGATTAACACACTATGGAAAAATAGGTTTTAATACCAGTAATACATTTTTGAAAAATAATACCAACAATAAAAATCTTGTCGGCATTAAATAACCCATTGAGGTTGATATACCGTAAAACAAACCAAACCAAACCAAAAATATTACCACAAATAAAAATCTTGTCGGCATTAAATAACCCATTGAGGTAGATATGCCGTAAAACAAACCAAATCAAATCAAAGAAATCAGTCAAGTCTCTTTTTTTATATAGACTTCTTTTAATGGGTTTATATTAAAGATATTGTGTATCAAACAAAAATATGGGACATCATTGATCTAAAGTAAAAGATCACTGATAGCATTGCCACCATTGATGAGACTATGTTACAGAAAACATGGCAAGAAATCGAGTATCGTCTTGATGTGCTTTGTGCAACTAATGCTGCCCATATCGAGGTGGATTAAATTAGTTAAAAACCTACAAATTGATATCTTACAAAGAATACATATTCTATTCATACGAATCTATTCTAAAAATCTTGTCGGCATTAAATAACCCATTGAGGTGTTGATATGCCATAAAATAAAACACATCAAAGCAAACCTAAAAACTTTTATCATATATTTTATAAAATAATAATGAAATTAAGCCATTGTTGATATATAAAATGTACAATAGAAGAACCTTGGATGTTGTAATGAGTGGAAGTTTTCTTTAAAGAAGTGTGAAAAAAAAAGTGAAATTTCCTGCGTGTGTTGAGTTGCGGTCAGACGTGAGAAGCGGAGTTTTTGCCATGGCTTGTTTTTCAAAGCGAGGCTGCGCCGAGCACTGGTATTTTTACCGGAAGGGGTAGGATGCGCAGGTCTTTCCTTCCTTCTCATCTTTATTTTTTTTTTAATTTTTTTGTGAGTGTGACTTTAGAATCGTTCCGTGGATTCTCTTCTGTCGTTATGATTCGATCCCTGATTGAAACTTGCGTTGCGAGACGAGGCGCTGTTTCGCAACACTTGCCATACCGGACCGGCTTGATTATTTATCCTTTGAATCGAAAGGAATTTTCGACACAAGGGAAGTGATGAGTATTTTTTATTTCTACATTTATTCTTATATTAGTCAGAGTTTATCATTCCAGTATTATTTTTATTATATCATACATATTTGTTTATTCTTTGTAAGATAAGTTGTGTCTTACATCGATTGTTTTCTTTGTAAAAATAAGTGTAATTCAGCGGGTTTTCCTTTATAAAGAATATTTAATCTATTTTTTCATTATTTATATTCTATCTTTTTTTTGTTATCAATTCGGACGTTGTGCTCTCTGAACTTCCTCACGTGTAACCTAAAGGGAATTCTGAAATGAACCCTTTATTTATGGGCGACCAATAACTGAACGATACTAAATAAAAATAAGATCTAGACAGTGGCAGTGGAATTTACACCCATGAATTAAATAAAAGGTTCAGTTCAGAATTATCTGTAGTTTATTCAGATCGATTTCACCTGGGGAAGGCCGGACTCAATAAAGGGTTCGGTTCGAAATTCCAACGTATATTACCTGAAGAATGCCAGAGCGTACAGCGACCGAAACGTCGTCGTGAATATGACAATAAATATGAGAACAACAGTCCGAACAATGCAAATAGTGTAAATAAAACTCATGATAATAGTAAGAATAAGTAGTCCATTTGACAACGATCTCATTACTCCGATATTCAGTGTTATATATATATATATATATATATATATATATATATATATATATATATATATATATATATATATATGGGTGTGTGTTGTTAAATTTCAAACTTTAATTTTAACTTGAATTTTGTACTTGAAATTAAGCGATTTACTTTTTTTTTTTACTTTTTTGATTCCTTAGATTTCAGCAGCTTTGGTAACCAGAGAGGATGCAATAATTTCGTAAACTTACCCTCCACTTGGCCTGGAAGCGGTTCTAGATCCTTATGCGGCAACTGTCTTTGAAGTAGAGTCTTGATAAAAGGGCTGAAACTAAAAAAGCGCCTAGTAACTCGTGAAAATAGAAGGAGATAGGTTCGCCTTATCCACCGTCTTAGAATTCCTTCTATTGAAGAGAAACAGAGATTTAGGATATGATTTACCAGTTCCTTTCTTTAGTAAAATCATTTTCAATGCATTCTTCTAGTAAAATCATTTCTAATGCAATCTGATAATAAAATCATCCTAATGCATTCTTATAGTAAAAATGATTCCTATTTAATTCATACAGTAAAATAATTCCCAATGCATTTATATAGTAAAATCATTTACAATGCATTTCTATAATAAAATAATTCCCAATGCATTTATATAGTAAAATCATTTACAATGCATTTCTATAATAAAATAATTCCCAATGTATTTATATAGTAAAATCATTTACAATGCATTTCTATAATAAAATAATTCCCAATGTATTTATATAGTAAAATCATTTACAATGCATTTCTATAATAAAATAATTCCCAATGTATTTATATAGTAAAATTATTTACAATGAATTCCTAACAGTTAAATTGTATAAGTAACCAGACTACAGTACCCACCTTAGTAAATACGACATTTTACGGGACTTTTGGATTTAGCTGATACATAGTCTTGTTCCTTTGTGACTTGAAAGTCTTTCTAGGTGAGGAATAATATTGCTAGATCCAATTCGTAAAGTTATTTACAAGATGATCTGTGATTAATTTTGGAATTAAAAGTCTATTATATTTACTTTCCAACAAAAGAATAAGATACATCATACGATATATCAAAACAATTTTTTGTAATGGGAAAATGAAATAGAATTATAAATTACCCAAAATAAAAAATAATCAGAAACTGACCCAAACAAAAAACATTGTCATTGTGCACAATTAGTGGTACTAATTTCAACACTGCCGTGTTTTCAGTACAATGAGAGCCATTTACAGACTCAATTCAGTATTTATTAATCAAGTTATAAAATGAAACTTGATAGCAAGAAAACTGATAAAAAGAGTTGCGACTTCGTAAATTGAGATAATTTCTAGGCTTTTGTGGGGTGTATTTACATTTACAGCATATGAACTGAAAATCCATACTCTTGAGTTAATTTTAAGCTAGTTTCAGTAGAAGATCAAAATGAAACCTTTTGCCACAATAAAATATAATGAATTTGAACTCTGGTTTGGCTTGGTTTATTTTGTTTTACGGCATATCAACCTCAATGGGTTATTTAATGCCAATAGTATTTTTAGGATAGATTCGTATGAATAGAATATGTATTCTTTGGTTTAGACTGGTTTGGTTTATTTTGTTTTAAGGCATATCAACCTCAATGGGTTATTTAATGATGACAAGATTTTTTATTGCTGGTAATATTTTGTTTTGTCAAAAATCTGTTTCTGATAATTATTTTTTCTTCAAAATTGTATTTCTGGTAATAATCTTTTTCAAAAAAGTATTGCTGGTAATAGTTAACTATTAAAAATAATGACGTAATAAGGGCGTTTTTTGACGTTAAAAAATACGTCAAAAAACGACATTATTACGTCATTATTTTTGCACCAACCTAATATTTGCCCATAGCTGGGACCCTAACAGGTGCTACCACCCCGGGTCAGGGTGAACCTGGGAACACCAGCAATTAAGAGGTGGCTTCACGCTCCTCAAAACCTCCTGATCAGAGGCCTTGCTGCTGGAAGTATTTTATCGTCTTACCCAGGACGCGGATGTAGTTTAACGTCTTAGTCAGGATGATTGAACTCTTGTCTTTATTGAATCAAACCTTATTTGAATATTATCATCATTATTAACTCTTGGATCACATACGTTGTATGGTTAAGCAAACAGATAAAGTTTCAGTTTAATCTGACAGATATAAAGTAATGATCCAGTTTAGCATGGCACTTATACTGTAGGCCAAAAAACCAAAACCACTAAGCAAACTCTTGAATCCCATGGCTAATCACAGAAAGTTTTGTGGCAATAGTTCCAGCCATCTTTGAGTTGTGTAGTAATAGAGTAACAAAAAAAGATGTTTGGTGAATTAGAGTAATATTCATGGTAACAGTGTTTCAGAATCTTTTTTTTAATCCCAAATTCCTTTGATGACAAAAGGATTTTGATTAACCTCAGAGGTGCTAGCATATCCAGTTGAGAAACATGGCAGTAGAGTAAGAAAATATTCTAAACATTTTCCTCGAGAAAAAAAAGTTCTTCCAATTTCAAGAACCGTATGAAAGCCAACCATGTCCAGGATTAGCTTTGATTAAACCAAGTCTGACACAAGGCAACATGTGTGGAGCATTTAATTTATACAGGAGCCATTAGAGCAACCATATTAGTCCAAGTGCTGGAAATAATTCTTAATAAAAGACAAGGAAATAATAATTCTAAAAGAAATGTGTAAATTGATGAAACCATTCCAAGACAAATGCTTCATTTCTCAAACCAACTGCAGAAATAGAAATGGGGTTTACAACTAAATACAATCAAGGTCAAAATGGCAAGAGATTGTTTATATAAATACAAAGACCTGTAATGAAAGGGGATGGCTCAGTGGATAGAGCAGCAGAATTATGGTCAAAAGGTTTCCAATTCCATGTGAAAAAATCTTTCAGAAGTAAAATTTGATCCAATATTAGAATAAGAAAAGTTATTCTGTAAGCAATTGTAAACTTTTATACCCAGGATTAGTTTTCATTAAACCAAGTCTGACACAAGGCAACAGGTGTGGATCTCTTCATACAGGTACCAGTAAACTGACTGCATGAGTCCAAGGCGATAAAAATGATCACAATTCCGAACAAGTTCTATTATTCGATCGTTGTCGAATAAGAAAATGAAGCTAAGACTTTCATGCCTAAATGATCATGGATCATTCTGGATCACGTCAGTTTAAAGTGGGGCGTGACCGTGTATGGATCTAGGGTCTTTCTTCAGAAAAGGACCACGTTCTCATATGCATGTGGGAGACTTCCCTGTATTTTCTTCTCAGTTAAAGGGCTGATAAATCTTCCCGCCATTTGGTTGTCCTACGCGTACGAATTTTATTTACATGTCGGAGGTAGCCACTGACGTGCTGTGAGGCGCGAATTCACATCTTCTGACTATGTGGTAATCTTCCAGGTAAACCGTCTGTTGTACCTGACTTCTCTGATACTGAGGACAACCCCTCCCCCACCAAAAAAACAAAAAACAAAACATAGGTATCACCTTAGGTTGTGCCCAGTGTAATTTGAAGCCACCACAGATCAACTTCTCCGTGAAACAAAAATAGTTCATTAACTGTTATTTTCTAGTATTAAGCACATGAAACATTAGTTTAGATTTAATGTCAGTATCTTGTGGTGGGGGTTTTATTAAATATTTTAACCAGATATTTTCTTTGGAAATCTAGTTTTTTGTTGGATTTTTTTTTTCTCCATCAATGAACACAGAGATAATACCAACATAATTGTATGTTGGGTGGGGGTGATTCAATAAACCTAACAGAGTAATTAACGTTTATGGTCCCTAGTGTCCATTGCTCCTACGAAAATTGCACAGAGCAACACAATTTTTGGAAATCTTGATTTTCTGGTCAAAGAAAACTCAAAGATAAAATGCCATAAACTTTGATTTGGGGTTAAATGTTTTTTTGGTTTTTTTTTCACCTAGTCGGCTTCTTTATAAGACAAAGATTTAGTTTAACTTGTACAGAACTAGTATATAATATCGGCCCTCCTATATGACAATAAATTCTGGACAATCACTTCACATATGAAGAAGAGACTTGAGGAAACAGAAATGTGGTTCTACAGAAGGATGATGAGAATACCCTGGATTGAACATGTGAGCAACGAGGAAGAGTTAAGGAAAATTAAAATAAAAAGACGCTTATATTTAGAATTAAAAAAAAAATTGTTGAAATTTTTAGGTCACCTAATAGGCAAAGAAGACTTGGAAAATTGAGACTCACAAGTCATTCTGAAGGTCAAAGGTTCAGAGGGAAAAAGTGAATTATCTAACTTGTTTAAACGGATGGCAGCAGCGGGAATTGTTAGGGATAGTGGAAATAGAAACTTTACTAAGAGCTACAGAGAAGAAGAAGTTGTGGAGAGAAATGATCGTCAACGTCTTGAAAGGACACGACACAAGAAGATTTTAGCATTACATTGTAAGTACATTAAAATCCATGCTAAATTTTTAAAAAGTTTTTGAATTAAAAAAACAAAAAATGATATGTTAAAAACAAGCCCCGGGGTTCTATGAGTTACCGCAGAAATTTTAGTGACCATTATTCTTTGAATAGCGCAGTGGTAGAAAGACGGGCAAAAGAGTTTATTTGATAAATTATAGTGAGGCATTAGCGATTGTTGTCAATTGACAACAGATACACAACAGTCGTAATTTTGGTTGTTCTATTATAATAAGCACTTTCAACACTCTGGGATTATCACCCCAAGCTGAGTTTTTAATTGTGGGATTACCGAACCTGACTAGGAGATAAAAGCGGCGCGATATTTGAAAGCCTCGGTCTTTTCTCGACGTAGACCACCAGAGAGAGAACACATTAACTTTACCTCCCGGTACAATGTCTCACCAATATTTTCACCGGCAAAGCATTACGCCACCAGGAACTGGCTAAGTGCGTTAAACCCATCTCTTTTGTCCGGAGAAAAACTATCCCGCAAATATTCTTCTCTTGTGATCACTATTACTCCCATAAGCCATATCGCTTTTCTTTTCTTCTAATTTTGAAAAAATCATTTCACCCCCAAGAAAGGCAATAAATCTACTAAGATGCAAGGGGTTACTGAGTGTGAGAGTTTTGTGATGTTGGACGGCTTCGCTTGTTACTTTTGCTATGTCAAACGAAAGTTCGTTATCACTTCAAGAAATGCTCGTTATATTTGAGACTTCGTAGACGCCGGTGCTAGTAGTAACGCCTTCCAATAATATCCGCACTAGTAATACTTGTTCAAGTAGTAATTGCCAAATAGTATAATGATCAGAAGAGAATCGTACAGTAGTAGATTAGAGAGAGAGAGTGAACATATAGCAATAGTGGATAGACAAGAAGAGTGAACAGTGATCGTATAGGCATCACGCTACTTCCTATTTATTCACTTCCTTTATGATCACGTGATCTAATTAATAATGGAACCGCCCGTTTTACTCACTGGTGATCTAGTTTCAAACCACAGTGTCGGCAGCGACACTTACTCTTATAAAACAGAGAGAATATGAGAATTAAGACACTATTAACCCTTTGTCAGTCCTTTGAGGCACATGTGATTTCCATATGTCTGTGCAGCATATATGGTTCACACGAGCCATGATTTTAAAATAGTGCTAAAACTAAGGACGCTTACTGAGCAGGAGGAGGTCTGATGAAAACCTTAATGTATTTTGTGCATCATGTTTGACTACAGGACGCTTGCCTCTTTTTAGATTTATAACTATTGCAAGGCAATTCAGCTTATTTGGCCAACAGAATGTGCTGATATATACAGTTTCAGATAATAAAAACCTAGTATAGTACAAATAACTTATGAGTTGTACGTTTTGTGCATCACATGTGATGTACATGCTTTTATCATGTGAGGCACTATATATCAGCATATTTACAATATTCGGACTATTAAATAATGTACATAATACATCATCTCAGAAATATAGACAGATATCAGCATATTCTGTTTGCGAAATAAGCTGAGTTGCCCTGCCATATTTATAAACCTGAAAACAATCACGAACGTTTGGATAGTAGACTTTAAACAGACTGATTCACTGCATCACAGCACATCAGTGTGGCTAGACATCCGATTGTCTTAAGCCGGAATCGAAACCTGACTGCAGCAGTTGGAGATTTCACACCTGATCTATCAGCGCCCGGTAGAGGGGAATGCTGATTTTTACGTACTTATTCTTCGAATAAACACGCCAATAATATGGATAGCGAATGTTAAAATGATATTAACCCGGTATAACTTAATATCTAGGAAGGACACAGAACTGCATTCTTCCATTTCGTATATAAATTCTGTTGTGTTTGCAACTTTGTTTAGCTGATCTACAAAGCCAGATAAATCTTGCTACATATCAAGCTACACCGCGTTAACAAGAATTTAAAACTCTGTGTCCAGCGGAAATCAACCAAAAAAATTTCTATTCTCGTCATAACAACAACAATAAAATCCGGTATAATCATCAGATTCTACTTAAATGCACTAAGAATCATTTACAGGAAGAGAAGAAATTAATTGAAAACACTTTCAAACTTTTCCAGGACCATAATTATTTTATATTCAATGCGAAACAAAAGGCCCATGAAATATTCGAAAACCAAAAAACGGCCTCTCTTGAAAAATCCAATAAATCAAAAAAATATAATATCCAACCAATTAACTTTATCACATCTACAATCGAATCTCAATATAAAATTTGTTACTACTACATCGAAAACAATAAAAGACAAAGTAATAAGCTAAGACCTAGAAGGAGGAGTTCACCTGTACTAATTGTAGCAAAAAATACAAAGGAGAAACATCAAGGAATCTAGATAAAAAAATAATATGAACACAAAAGGGACATTTTGCAAAATAATAAGTCAAATGACTTGGTTGCCCATCTTAATGAGACTGATACATATATAGGCATCCATAGTCAGACTGTTTCGCAGCTCACCAGTGTTGCTAGACATCCGATTTCCTCAAGCCGGGATCGAAAACCAACTGATTTGTTATCAATCGGAGATTCTACCCCTAAGACATTGGCACAGGGCTGGGGCGAAGGCAAATTAAATGTATTTATTTTTAGATAAACACGCCAGTGACTGGAGAACTTATTTGCCTTAACGAAGAGTCTTATATATATATGGTTTTCGATGAAGCCAGTTTTCAGACAAATGATATTCCCTGTCATATATATATATATATATATATATATATATATATATATATATATATATATATATATATATATTCACAGGAAAATATAAGATTTTGAAGCATCCAGGATTTCATGAAATGGTGTTTGGTCTAAAAGGTTTAAAGACCCTTGGTTTAGAACATATTTTGATAGAGAAACTACCTCAGCCAACTCGTATGTTTTTCTTGAAAAAGAAATCTATTTTACTCGTGTTGGTTGAACTGTTTTGCTTGACTTTTTCAAAATTTCTTTTTCTTTAATGAACAACCCGGTGTTTGTTTCTCGGACTTTCAGAAAAAGAAAATCCAAAAAGGTTCGTAAATGTTGATTTTTTTAAGCGACGCTTAGATGTGGCACACGGCCAAACGTATTGGACACCCAGTGGGAATCGAACTCACTATTCAGTCGTTACAGATTTAGCAAGAAAAGCTTACTAACTATTACAGCACGCCGAGGTACCACAAACACACCGTGAATGAGTGTGACTAAAATAAATGTATAATTTATAATCCAATTCTAAGGCAAAACTAGACGCTGACTTTACGTCGGTCCGGATGACAGCGGAAGTTCGATTTACAATGGAAATATTATGCTAAAATATGCCTTCCCTTCGTATATGGCAATTCTGAGAAAAAAAATGCAGGTTTATTGGTTTGCACAAGCCTTATCTATGTGAATGACCACAGGCGCCATTTTTTATATTATACTGACAAAATTAGGTGTAATTGTATTTGAATATTCTAGATGAAGCATTGTCAGTTATTACTAATCTTTAACTAGTATTAGCAACAGCCAAAGAAGTAAGAGGGTACAAACGATAAGATTCATAATACGACAAGCTTTTTCATTTCACTGAAGCAGACGTCAAACGCATGAGTGTTACTGCCTCCTCTTTCTTTCTTTCTGTCTTTTTTATGCATTCTTTGTTTTTTCACTAAAACCAAACAACGTCACTGTTATATCTTTTTTCTTTCGAGTTTCCTTTCAGTCAAAACGGAATGGTGCATTATTTATCTAAGGAAATGTCCATGTGTGAAAGACGTGCGAAGAGAGAACAAGTAAACTTTTAATTTTTGTTTATACCTCAATACACACACACACACACACACACACATTTCATACACACACGCACACACACGTACACACCCACAAATACAATTCCGAGATGGAGTTGTATCACCTAAGCTCGAAAAATGTGAGATGTTACTTTCCGAGCAACCTAATTTAAATTATAAGTACAATTTAGAACATCTTGCTCTTTTTTTAACTTTATAGCCTCCCAATTCTTCTCTGGCCCCCTCTTTGCTTTTTTGACTGTTAGGATCAGTTTTCATTAACAGCGATCATGTTCGAATCTTCAGCTCTTGCGCCGCCATCTTAGTAAAACCCTATACCCAATCGGTAACGTCTGTGTAACACTCTGTCCTCTCCCAATCATTTCCAGTCAACCAATGACGTTCATCATATCAGCCCAAACTTAAAAAAATCTCTCCAATTTTTACACACACGCATGCTCTCTATTTGGCTTTTTTTTTCTCTTTTTCTCTCACACATACACAGGCAAATGTACGCAAACAATAATAGCAACAACAATAAAACCGTCAGCCAAAAACTGCTCGATATATTTAACGTTGCTTACACCCGGGCGTCGGAAGGTCATAACTTTGAGATAGATATATCCAGCTTGCATCGTGACGCGACGCAAGTAGTCCGAGGTTGAAATGTATAGTGTTGATATTTCAGTGTCTTTTCTTCTAAATATGATAGGTCCAGGTATGGCCGGTTGTAAGCATCAGTTCACAGGGGGCCACTGATACTCAAATGGAGGGCGAACGAAATACATTACAGTTTTGCCTACCTGTCCGACCGGAGAGACAAACGAGACTACCTAATTTTATTTATTTTTCTCTGCTTTCTACTCGACCATTTTTTTTATTTCTTTTTCTTTTACGGAACAACCCATGTGTGTTTTTTTTTTATTTTTGTGTTTTAGACAGTTTAAATTTATTTTCTCAAAATAATTCCTATTTTTTTTTTTACCGAAACGATTCAAATTTATACGTTTTAAGTTTGTCTTCTTCTAAAAGTCCTTTTCCTCATCCATCCACTAAATCTCTCCCGTGATGGCCCCAAGTTGCCATGCCTCGATAAACCGTTTTAGCTGGTGAGTTAGACTCACTTGACGCGAGTGGTGTTAACACGGCCCCACTAGGCGAAGGACTTCCGCGACGCAGGTCGCCGACCAGGACGGAAGGAATCCTTAGATAAAGATTAACGGCCACATGTTCGCGCCCAAAGCGCGCCACCTCGTTGGAGGGCATCGGTTGCGGTTTAACCGGAAGCGGGATGTACCCCGGCAGGTTAAAAGGCCCAAGACATGCCACAGATTGAGCGCATCAAGAAGGCATTCACGGAAACCTAAGGTCTGGTACAATGACTCTTTCCGGGGCTAAGGGCGAAAGAAGAAGAAAATCCTTTTAAAAATATTAGCTTTTTATTTTTGTTCACTGCAGATAGAATTAATTAACTAAAGCGTACTATTAGATTGGCAATTAGGTCTCATCTTTTCACAGTTGAACTAGTTAGATGTAACTGTAAACTCTATTCTGATGGTTTCTTTTCTCGCACTTCTTTCCTGTGGAACTCTCTTCCTGTTTCTTACTTCCTTACCATCTAGCATCTTTAAAAATGGAAAGTTAATCGCTATCTTCAGTCTTCTTGACTTCTGTTCATTTATTGTCCTTTCTCCCCAGTAAGCTCTTGCGTCTTAGTGGCATTATCGCCTTTTTGGGGTTGAAATGATAATAAATATATTCAGTAGCTTGAAAACAAGAGATCCTCACCCAAATAACGTTCACAGGGCTGCTTTTGAGGGTTGACAAAGCAATAATAACAAGATATAAAAAAACTAGACGATAAAAGTGTTACATCTTGTGTCTTAGTGGCTTTAGTGCCTTGCTTGTGGCAAATCCAATTAAAAAAATGACATATATTGCATTCAAAAGTTGGAATATTGTGCGTTTTTGCGATTCTGGAAGAGGAAAATCTTCTTGTCGCATCTTTTCCGAACATGGGCGATAATGGCTCTCTACAACTTCCTATCCTTTATATCGCTTATCAATGTTTATTTTTATATTATACTTCTTCTTCACTGTTCTGCCTTTCCTCTTTGCCTGTCTTATGAGTGACAAATTTTCCTAGCCTTCTTTTCTCATTATGTCTCAGAAATTTCAATTGTCTATTTCTGATTTTATGCACATTGCCTATTTGGTTTCTATTTTCATTAAAATTTTCTTGTTGCTTAAATACTGAATGCACGCTACTCTCAGCATACCTCTGCGGGACCATATCCCTTTTGCATCAAGCGGTCTCTTCAGTAGGTGTGGATAGGTTCGCCCAGCGTCCGATTCACATGACTACCCGGATTTTTTGAACAGGAGTAAAGATTTATATCTTGTTTCCTCTTTTAGGATTGGGTTTGGGGTCCCTTCTAAATTCTACTTCAACGCTATACTTCTAACGTCTTCGCTTAAACTCAGAAATTTTTAATATTTATTTATTTTTTATTTTTTCCACAATAGGAGTAGATAGGTTCGCCTATTGTTCTGTTCATGCTCCTTCCCTGTTTTTTTTTTTTTTAACAAGAGTAAAGGTTTGACATTTGTTTTCCGTTCAGGATTGGGTTTCCGGGTCCTTCTAAAATCTAACTTTATACGTTTCCTCCTAAACTCTAAAATGTTTTTATTATTATTATTGGATTTCCGGTTTCTTTGAAAGTATTTTCCTTTTCTTTCACTTGAAGTAAACCTCTTGCATCTTAGTGGCGTTATCCCTTTGCTCTGGGTGAATTAATTAAAAAATATCTGTAATTTAATTATGCAGCATTCATTAAAATATAGGAGGATTGATATTCCGTAGTCGTTCAGTATGTATTATGGTAATTTACCCGCACACGCATGGACTTTACCAGCTATAAATAGGAGCAGTTACTGCCTTTTAGAGGGAAGTTTCCAGCAGTCAGCTCTGACAGCCGGACCGAACATTCGTGCTGTAACACTCTCGTTTGTATATGTTTGTATTACTGTTTTTGTTAATATATTTGTTTAACTCAATTCGTCTCTTTGTGTCTTTATTTCTGGCCCTAACAAGGCTACAACAGTATATTTTCATTGTTTCTAGCAAAATTTTCCTGTTTCTTAATACTTAGCTTTTTTGGAAGGTATTTTTTGCTTTTCCAATGTAGCTTCGGATTTCGGTGTCACATTTCCACTTACAACACTTCCCATATAGTTAAAATTCTGCACTTGCTTGATTTTGACATTCTCCAATATTTGCGAATAATAAATCATCGATAAATGAATGAAATCTCCTGACGTATTCCGCTTTTTTCAGACAGCTGGAACTTTGTTCAATCGCAGTATCGATTCTTGTTCCCTTCTGGCGTTGCAAAATTTTATCTTTCATGTTTTTGGAAACCGACATAAGAAAGATCGATTAATTGATTTGTGCTTTACGATTTACCAGCGTTAAGGAATATCACGATTTATTGATTATTAAATTAAATAAAAATAGGTATTAGTTAAAATTAAGAGATGAAGAGTTGAAGCTATATTTAAACCCTGAGGGTCGACAGGTTAAAAAAAAAATGGTGTTTTGTGTTCATGGTCGCAATAAAAAAATGTTTAGCGAAAGAAAAAAATGTATTTGGTCGTCACATATGAAATCATTTTGCTTTCTTTGTTAATCCGATCGTCTAATGAAGTAATCTCTCCTTAATATATATAAAAAATCTAGAGTTATTCCTGACATTTTTTCTTTCAATATATTATTATTCATAAGCCCAAATGAAAATGATTCCAATGAAACAATGTCGAGTCATCTTACTGGGAAAAGAACCATTTTTGCATCGAATCATTACATGCGATGAGAAATGGATACTCTTTAACAACAGTAATTGAGTATGCCAGTGGTTAGATGCAAGTGAATCACGAAAACAATGCTCAAAACATACACTGCATCCTAAAAGTTAATGGTTATTGTATAGGGGTCTTTCAAAGGAGTTATTCCTTATTCATTCTTTCCTCAAGGGAAAATAATAACAACAACCTCGTATTGTATGCACGAAAAATTAAAAACCAAAACATCCTAGACTTGTGAATAAGGATGGCCCAATTTTTTCTGCTCAACAACGCACGGCCGCACGCTTTTCATTCAATTGTCAAAAAGCTGCATAGCCTGAATTTTGAAATTTTGCCTCATCCTCCATTTTCACCTGATATCTCTCCTACTGATTATCATTTATTTAAACATTTTAAGCTTTTCACACGCAATAAAACATTCTCCATTAAGGAAGAAGTAATCGAAGCATTTGAATTGTTTATCACATCAAATTTTGAGGATTTTTAAAAATATCGAATCAAGAATTTTAAGGTACGTTGGAGAACAGTCATTCATCAATATGGTGTCAATTTCAACTAAATTAGTTATTTAATATTTAAGCGTTTTATTCATTTCCTATAAACTGAATCTTCTCAGCACGAAATCAGAAAAGGCATGAACGCGAACATAGAAATACGAGAAGGAATTCAGTGCATAAATATTTTGCGTATTAAGATATTCGGAGACTTTCTTAAACGGGGCAAATGAAAAACAGAGAAATTAAGTCATTAAAAGATGAAAATAAGAAGGAAAGATGGCGACTGACCTTTGATACGAAGAGGTCAAGATTTAAAAAAAAATAAAGCCACTAAGTTGTAAGCGTTTACTGAGTGTTACAGAAGATAAGAAAACATACTATTAAGGAGAGAAAACAATAAAAGACCATGAATTAAGAAGACAGAAAATAAAGATTGCCATTGCATTTAAATTTTTTTTTCTACGAAACAAAAAGCGGAAAAGAGTTCTAGAATCGAGAATTGCGATAGAAAAAAAAAACGGTTAGCATAGAACTTACGGGGTTACATATAAACCATTTCAGCTGTAAAATGATTAGACCACGCCTCCAATCTAGTACTGCCCTCATATATATTTAAAGTCTAGTTACCATAAAGGAAAGTTCATCGGAACAATTAACATGAAAGTATTTAAAGACAAGATACAGGGAAGCTACGTTACGGAGGTGGGATTGTGACTGGAGCCGAGATACCAAGTCAGAACCAATAACATTGCAGATTCTTCTTTAGAAGTTCTAAATACATAGCAGGATCCCCAGACCGATAATATTCAACGCATGGGAAACATGGTAGACTTATAAATAGATAAGGTACATTCTGAAGAGGAACATTATTCACTAGAGTGAACTTTCCTAGCAATATGCCTAGCAGTTGATTCAGGGAAACAAACACACTAGAGTTGGTTTCGCAAAGTCGCAATTTCTGTGCATTCACAGTGTCGATTATGACTCAATTCTGACCCAGACATCGGACCGTGAGGAGAATAAGGGGAAAATGTCAGATTTTCTTTTAAATAACCTCTTTTTCGAGATTATTAATCTTCCATATGTTCCTCGTCATTACGTATGGAAACTGTGGTGCAATTCTAGTGTTCTATAAACACATTTTGGCCGAGTGATTAGAAGGTTCGAATTCTGATCATGAGATCCGGGTTCGAATTTCACCATGATCGATTTGTCAAGAAATAGTGTTATCGGACGGGAGGGGTCGATCCCACTGTGCTTGAAAGTGCATAAAAAACAATACCACGGTTGACCCAAGCCTTGTGAGTGAAATTGAGGGCTGTCGATAGCTGTGCTAGTCCGAAGTCGCAAGTCATCTAGATAATAGATAATACGCTATTTCCCCAAAATTGTAACTGAAGTTTGCTCAGCAGAGTTGTAGTATAAACCACAGTTGAGCTCTGTGGGTGTTGAATAAATACAAATGCGCCTGGGCAAGCGTCTGCAATAGGGATTGGCTAGCTATACTCATAAACACGTTTTGACGGTTACTTTGTACTAAGAAGTCATCATTTATTAACCCCTGCAGGTTTTAAAAGAGTAAAGTTTTGTTGACTAAACAGTATTTCAAAATGTCCCTAAACAAAAAGACACTAGAGTGAACCAAACCTGTTAATTGCCGAGGTCAAGGGTTTGGCTTATACCTTTTAAGTTTCATTTAGTGTCTAACTCTGAGAGTCAAGTGGCACGATGTTCCCGTTCTTGGCAAAAACACACGATCTCTTTTTTCAGACGCTGCTTTTTGGATCTGACTCACTAGAGGATGCTTCTTCGGTCACTACAATCTTAACCTGTTCAAGTCGAGGGTTAACGATTATCTTCCCCACATATGAGAATAAACTGTGCCTCTTATTCTGTAACCCTCTACCTCGAGTGTCTCTTGGGCCTCGTACAGAGAAAAATGTTTTGTGGTTGTAAAAACTTTGTTTCCACGCCTTTCAAAAACGCCGATAATTTCTGGAATACATGAGAAAGGACGGTTTGGAAAGTGTAATACTCATTGGACGTATTGAGGGAAGATTGGATAGAAGAAGAAGCAAGCAATTTACTTAATGATGTTGAGTGAATGGATCACAGAGAAGGTACAGGAAGAGAAGGTAAAGTATGAAATGTTGGTCAGAATTAAAAGGAATAGGAAGTTGTGGAGAGTTATGATCCACCATGTCTTGACAGAACGTGGCACATAAATGATAATATATACATCTATCACAAATTATGATGATGATGATGATATATATATATATATGAACATTACAGTTCAAAAGTTGAAGCTACATCTAGAATTAGCATGGGATGGATTTGAGAGAACAGTGAAACCATTGCATCCCCAAAATTGACTAATTGAAAAAAGAATGGAATCAATTATCAAACTTAGAATTTCAGAAACCTTTGCAACGAAAGCCAAAGATTTAAGAATGTAGTAATCAAAGCTAGGATATTTTGACGAAAGCAAAATTTATTCATAAAATTATTTTTTTCATTTTGTCATAATAAAATTGCTAATAAAAAAAATCCTGTCTCATTTTTTTTAACCATGTATAATATTTTTTCTTATTTAACGGACAAAAACAAAACAATTAATTTGGGTCCAATTTAAAAATTACCAAACCTTTGAACTGTAGAGTATATATATATATATATATATATATATATATATATATATATATATATATATGGTTAAATAGATGTGAGATTGTGACCCTGGGTTTCACGCTTTAGCTCTATATATGTTAGCTCTATTTCTGATATTGAGCGCTTTCTAATAAGTATCGCGCATATAATATATAAATAATTATATATATATATATATTTATTTATATTTATATACACACACTTTTCATATATATATATATACATATATATATATATATATATATATATATATATATATATATATATATATATATATATAGGGAAGGTATATATAGTGAAGAGATTACAGTTGTTTCAACGAGAGAAAAGTGTATATTTTAAAAAGAAGATAAACCGCAAACGTTTTTGCTTGAAATGCGGAGTTTTTAATTTAAAATATATTTTATACTCTATTTTTCAGAATTCTGTTACACGTGTTTCTGGTTTCGTGACTTTCTTCAAGCAAAGAGTAGATATTTTCACATAATATAAAAATGAATTTTTTGCGTGACAGTGATTCAAACGTCTTAAACAGGTGATAAGCATTTATATATATATATATAATTCTTTTGTTAATATTTCGTTGTTTCGCGTGGTACGACGTCAAAGAACTGTATGATGAATTTAAGATTTGCTTCTAATATTTCCCGACCATTATCGTCACATAGCCATCTTCTATGTCAGCAGAACAGAATCGACTAATGTATTTGGTCATTATGTGTGGATGCATAAAATAAAAAATCCACATTTCAACCAAAAAAGGTTTGCGGTTTATCTTCTAATATATATATATATATATATATATATATATATATATATATATATATATATATATATATATATATGATGAAGAGGAGTAGATAGGTTAGCCTATTGTCCGGTTCTCATACTTGCCCGGTTATTTGAATAGGAATAGACGTTTATCCTGTTTAGGATTGGGTTTCTTGTTCCTTCTAAAGACTTTCAATTCTCTTTCACTGCTAGTAGTCCCCCCCCCGCGTCTTAGTTACATTATCGCCTTGCTTCGTGTGAATTGATTAAATATATCTATCTTTCTATCTATAATTCTATTTTCTTGCTGCCTGATGTTCGTGTTAATATGAAAAAATAGCGGTCCAAATTTGCCTCTTTCTGAGCTGTGGCCCCGTGACGTGTTTTAGTTCTGTCTTCATAAGTTAAGCCCTGTTGGTTACTGTTCAGATTGGTGTCTATTCTTTTGGTCTTTTTTGAAACGTTGTTTTTAGTGGAGGTCCGTATTCACTAGAAATAACCTTTGAACTAATCAAAATATGTCGGATTCAAAAAATAAAATAAAATCCGTGAATTCTTTAGAAATTCCTTTGTTTACGTTCCGAATACGAAACTGAGCTGATATGAACTTTTGAGAAAATCTGGACGAATTAACGTGCTTTAAGTCAAACAAAACATTGCTTCATTGTGAAGCTCTCTGTGGCCGAGCTGTTAAATCACGCCGGATCAGACAGGGATTTCTCCTGCAAAGAGGGACGCAGCCTCGAATCCTGCCGAACGGGAACGGCTCATTGCTTTTAAGTTTTCTCAAGTGCACGATTGACGAAATAAATACTTAAAAAAACTGGGCGTCTATTCGAATACGGGTATCCACTAAAATAACATTTATTTAAGTTCTAGCTTAAAAGCCATCTTGTCGGGCGGCATTTAAGCTAGCTTCTGAGGAGGGCGTTTGATTGGGCCTTCATCACAATAGGTAGGGAGGAGTAGATGCGATAGATAACCAGAAACTACATAAGGACTCAAAACTGATCGCTTCATTTAAGTATTAGATTAAGATTTAAGCTTACCTTTTAAAGTTCAACGATAATTCTTCTGTCGCCATTAATTTAAAGACAATTTGATGTATGTAGGTTCTTACTTTCCGTACAAACAATTATTTTTATTTCATGGGTAACATTCGCTGGATTTCGCAATTAATTTCGATTATTCCCAAATTTATTTCCAAGTTATAAAAATTGTTGTAGTAGAAAAAATTCGACGCAAAAAAAAATCACGTAAAAAATTGCGTAAAACAATCTCAGTAATAAAATCTTTGGATTCCAACATTTCAGGATTGTGGGCCAGGATCCGACTCGGAATGTTTTTTTGTTTTTTTTAGTGGATACTCATATTTGAGTAGACGCTCCATTTATTTATTAAAGAGTAATTTTGTTTATTTTCGCCTACCGGTTTGAATATTCGAGAATATCTCATTAGAGATAATAAACGGGTTGTCTACTCAAATACGAGTATCCGATAAAAACGTTCAAGTAGTAGTAGTAGTAGAAGTAATAATAATAATAACACTAATAATAATAATATATATATATATATATATATATATATATATATATATATATATATATATATATATATATATATATGTATGTATGTATGTACATAAATCCCTTCTGGTACTTGGCATTACGACCGAAACCTTTTTATTAAAGTTAATAATCTTTGCCAGCTACCGCGGGTCATTTTAGAGGTCTCTGTGCACACTCACCTACACACCGACTTCTATCCCCTTATTCTCGTCATAGTATTTTTCAGAGTTGCTTCAGCAAAAATGAGCCCATCACACAACCACGTGACACTCTATTGTGACAAGCACATCCAGCCGTGCCGTCACGAATATAATCTACGCGCCCATGATCAGCAGACCATGTCAATTTGTGACCGATGTGACACGAATAACTATGACTAACATCGCCATCACCGTGACCAACACCATCTTACAAGGCGTGACAAATATATATATACATATATATGTATGTGTGTGTGTGTGTTAATATCATTACAGACGTTTTTCTAGCTAAAATCTCACACACCTTGACTAAATTGACACTGATCAAAGCGGCGTGTCTCCTACAAACAAAAACCTTTGCTTATTAAAGCCAACAGGTGAGTCTTTCGGGCCCTTTTACTCTAAACCTCAATGAGCAGCATGGCTTGCTGGTTCGCCGATGTTCATTCTAATATACTGTGCCATGAAAATTACGATTTCATAAATATTTTGCCTGCAGAGGGTACCCTTTCAAAAGCCATTATTTATTTTGCTAATGAGTTGTACCGAGAATCAGAAAAAAAAAGCCAGTCGTAATTTATGGAATACATGATGAGGAAGGAGGGCTTGGAGAGTTTTTTCACTCAGATGACATATCGAATCAAAAGGCGTCAGGGGAAGGTAGCGGTCAACCAACCTGACGAGCTTGCATGAATAGATAGAGAAACGCGGTTGGGATTAATGGCAAAGGGTTAAAAGAGTTACAAATGATAGGAGCTTGTGGAGAGCCACGGTCGCCCACGTCCTGAAGAGACACGGCACATACAAGAAAGAGAACCATGTGCCCTCAAGGACACATGGCTTAGTGGATAAAGACGTTGGTTAGATCCAGTGACTAGACCCAAAGAGTTGTGAGTTCAATACCAGTCCACAGCAGGGGTGAACCAAAAGACTTGGAGAGTTTAGGTAAAAGAAACCCGGAAGAGGCATGGAACGTAGAACTAGAGCAATCTACACCGGTGGACAAAACAATGGGTTCGGTTTGTAATTCGAATCATCTGAAGAAGGCCGGAGCGTACAACGGCCGAAACGTTGTGAATATGGCAATGAAGATGAGAATAACATTCTGAATTAAAGCAAATAATTGGTCCAAAATACTGGAACAGTCTGGCGTAAAGGAAAAGAATTGGCAAAAACATGTTTCGAATTCTGGTTGGGGTAGGTATTTAATATTTTGCATATACACAAGCCGATGTAGGCATTTTTTATTTACATGGACGAGTCATAAACTAGTCATAAACGTGTGTATATATATATATATATATATATATATATATATATATATATATATATATATATATATATATATATATATATATATATATATATAAAAGTCCGAGTTAGCACATGGAATCGTTCTCTTATAATTCACTTACACACCCAGCACAAAACTGTTACCTACATAGACAGCTTTGACAAGGACAAAAACAATGCACACTAAAAACACACATTCTCTCTCTCTCTCTCTCTCACACACACACACACACACACACACACACACACACACACACACATATATATATATATATATATATATATATATATATATATATATATATATATATATTGTACTTGTAGAGTAATAGCTCTCAGCTGGGAACGAAAAGTCGCCGAACTGAGTTCGTGATCTTCAATTTGTTACGTCCAAATACTCTTCTACCAGCTATAGGTTAAATCCCTAGCCGTCATTGCCAAATAGTCTAGGAGAAAGAAAACTCTGTAATCGAACGCGCGGAGGGGGGGGTCTGTTTGGAAACTTCTTGGCACACTGTTCAACATTTCTCTGCTACCATTTCTTCTGAAAAGCGTTGGTTGCTTTTACGCAAGCCTTCCCCACTATAATCGAATTTTACGCGTGGTTAGTTCAGTGCCAAAATCTCAAAATCGACGGGAGGTTCCACTTTCTTAACGCAAACACATATATGATGAGAAAAGCTTTCTCAGCACCTGCGACAATACACAACATGATTTAATAATTGTATTCACAGTGCGTTTTTATAAGCCGATGCTTCCCCAACGAATGACATAGACATGCTGGTAGATTTTTTTTTCATTGTTATCACTTCACCATCTCTAGAATAGTCGCCAACCAGGCGAAAGAGTCTATCCAGCTATTTAACCCCTATTGGGGGCGGAGAAGAAACAGTATTTACGCGAATTTAACAAATTCGACTGGAATTCGAATTATGTGAATGTAACAAATTCGACTGGAATTCGAACTCTGTTCTTCGAGTTCTCATTCCGATACTTTAAACCATCCGCACAGATATAGTGATTTATTAAGCGTGGTTTAGATGTGCCACAAGGCCGCATACATGAAGGACTCAGGATCGAACTCGCTTCGCAGTCGTAATTAATCTATCAAAACAAGCCTGCTAACCATGAAACCACGTCGAATATATATATTTTTGAGTCCGCAACAAACAAACAAAAAAAAAAAAATGTCTGCTCACTTCAGGAAAAGAAAGACTTTTACCTACGGTGTATTCTAAAGGATGCTATGTATCGCAGAACATCAACTATATTGACGGCCCTTAGACAAGAAAATGAAAATACATGTGGAGCAATCATAATGAACAATTTGGCCAACTTTTCCCAACCATTAGCTCGCCGTACTAATAAATATCTAGAAGCCGCCATTTTGAGTATCTCTTGTGCTTGTAGAGTCAAAAATTAACAAATTGTATTCACCTCGTGATGTCTGTTAAATTTAGTATTACAATATCTATACAGGTTTTTCCTTTCCTCAAATGTGTATACATTTCTTTGGCAGAATCTCTATCTATCTATCTATATGACATCACATTATGAAATGGACAAAGTCCGACGATTTATTTTAAGACATTTTTTTGTTTATAGATTCTTTTTATAGATGGTATTTATCAATCCACCCACGAGGATTGAATGTGGCACAAGGCCTTTTTAATGTGGGTATCTCCGAGCCCGTAGGCCCAGCCAAAAATAAATAACCATCCAGACACCCCGAGGGGAGCCAGTTCCGTCAACCTCCCCCAACGAAACCCTACCCTTCGGCGGAGCTTCGTCAGGGTTCCTCCCTGCAAGCAGAGAACACCTGACCCGGCAGCTCACAAAGCACAGATACTACACTTTGATCCTAGCCACCAGGCCGAGCGGGTATTTTTTTTATAGATGGTATTTATCAATCCACCCACGAGGACTGAATGTGGCACAAGGCCTTTTTAATGTGGGTATCTCCGAGCCCGTAGGCCCAGCCAAAAATAAATAACCATCCAAACCCCCCGAGTGGGGCCAGTTCCGTCAACCTCCCACAACGAAACCCTACCCTTCGGCGGAGCTTCGTCAGGGTTCCTCCCTGCAAGCAGAGAGTTCGACAGACACCCAACCCAGCAGCTCACAAAGCACAGATACTACACTTTGATCCTAGCCACCGGGCCGAGCGGGTATTCTTTTTATAGATGGTATTTATCAATCCACCCACGAGGATTGAATGTGGCACAAGGCCTTTTTAATGTGGGTATCTCCGAGCCCGTAGGCCCAGCCAAAAATAAATAACCATCCAAACCCCCCGAGTGGGGCCAGTTCCATCAACCTCCCCCAACGAAACACTACCCTTCGGCGGAGCTTCGTCAGGGTTCCTCCCTGCAAGCAGAGAGTTCGACAGACACCCAACCCGGCAGCTCACAAAGCACAGATACTACACTTTGATCCTAGCCACCGGGCCGAGCGGGTATTCTTTTTATAGATGGTATTTATCAATCCACCCACGAGGACTGAATGTGGCACAAGGCCTTTTTAATGTGGGTATCTCCGAGCCCGTAGGCCCAGCCAAAAATAAATAACCATCCAAACCCCCCGAGTGGGGCCAGTTCCGTCAACCTCCCCCAACGAAACACTACCCTTCGGCGGAGTTTCGTCAGGGTTCCTCTCTGCAAGCAGAGAGTTCGACAGACACCCGACCCGGCAGCTCACAAAGCACAGATACTACACTTTGATCCTAGCCACCGGGCCGAGCGGGTATTCTTTTTATAGATACAAATATTTAAATAAATGCTCTTGTTTTATAATAAACAGTATCAAACAATATTTACCGGCCTGAATGCCCGAGAAATTTTCACAGAAAATATTCGTCCTGATTCGAACCTGAATCCTAAACGGAAGCGTCATTTAGTTTGACGTACCTTTACCGATTTGGCCACGAAGGAGCGTTCGCCTAGCATGGTCGAATTTACTGTATTTAAACTTTAATCTTCCATGAATCTCTCACGTACATTCATATCATATGGCGTATCAAATGTAAACAAATGACGTCATACATTATGAAATGGACAAAGCCCGACAATTATTTTAAGACATTTTTATGTTTACTGTTTATTAGAAACAGAGCTTTTACTTAAATATTTGTATCTATAAAAAAGAATGTAGAAACATAAAAATGTCTTAAAATGTATATATATATATATATATATATATATATATATATATATATATATATATATATATATAACTTTATTAATTTACTTTTTGTATGAATGATTCATTGTAATATAAATTGAACTGCACCACATATTTTATCTATCTATCTATCTATCTATCTATCTATATATATATATACTAATAAAACAGAACCAATAAAACTGTCAAACTGTCAAACTGACCAAGGGAATTTAGAGAAGCATAGATCCATCCAGCTCTTATCTCAAATAACAACTTAAAAGAGACTGTTTGACCAACACAAGAAATGTTAAAAGATTCATGTTAAAAAGATAAAAAAATAAAAAAACAAATGAAAACTACAGACAAAAGTTCATTTTCTCCATCAAGAGATTCCTTTCTGTAGTTTAGTGCTAGCAGCAAGCAGAAATATTTCTCCTCCCGATGATGGCCATTTCGGCCGAAACTAGTCGAGGAATCTAAATGGAATAATAATAATAAAAAAAAAGAAAGAATATTAATCTACAACCCAGTGTGTCTGAAGATTTTAATTTTTTTTTATTGTTCAATATATATATATATATATATATATATATATATATATATATATATATATATATATATATATATAGGGAAGTAGAGAAAGTCTGTGACATTCAAAGAGACGGAACAGAAAGCAAAGTGAAAAGTTGTGGATCTTGTGAGTGTAGAGCCCAAAGATAATTTGTAGTAATCTCGTGATGCCTAAATAAATTTCGAATGACAACATGTATACAAGTTTTTCCTTTTTCTGATGTGTGTAGCCATTTTGCTGGTGGACTTCACTTTATCTTTAAGTAAGCGAATTACCCGCGCCTTGCTGCGTGTAACATATTTTTTGTAAGAAAATCATTATTGATTTTAAATGATTGTTATAATTTGTGGAGAAAAATGATGTATTTCAATATTACTTAATGATCTTGCCGATATGACCTCCATCTTCTGGCTTTCTCCTTCTATATTTTAGATAAGAATCATTCCCTTGTTCAAATTTAAATTCAATTTAAATCAAAGGTAAAAATCAGTAGTGTGTGTGTGCGTGCAAAAACAGCTTGACCTGACCCCTTTGATATGTATTTGATACAATATTTGATTGAATGAGTTGATGAACAGATTTCAACATTGATATAACAGTTGAATTGTCGCAACAAATATGTATTGTAAGGCAATACCCACGGATTGGTGATTTCTTGTTCAACTGGTAGCTCAAGGAGTAAACGGTTAATACCAAGTGAAATGGTTAGGATTTAATATACAGATATCCGCCCATTCGTCAACAATCTTTTGAAAATGTTAGGCGCTCATGTCTACTACGTTTTCTATAGTTACCATGTTCTGGCATGTTTCAAACTCAGTTACCCAGTGATATAAAAGGTATCTCATTAAAATATGTGTGTACATTTTGAAGCTTTCTGATGAAATAATTCAAGCAGCTAGAATTAACGATATCTAATTTAAATGGCGCATACGGAGACAGTATTTATTATAAATGTTATAAATGCTTAATCTTATGATTTTGTCATCGCATATTTTCAGATTGATGTCGTAAACAAAAATTTAAGAGCCGCAAGTTCAAATAACAGCAACTCCACTACTCCAGCTCGTCAGCTTCGTCCTCTCTTGTTCAGAGCCATTGGTTTTTTATTCGTTTGAAGGTAGGCCCAGTAATCTGTGACCAACACATCCGGGTTATTCCATCAAGCGTTTTCTTTTATAAACAAGTGCCTGGGTTTTTTTTCTTTGTGTCGTCGCCTTCAACCATTTCGAAGTTAAGTGAATTTATTCTGCACAGATATTTGTCAAGTCTCCTGCATTACTGACGTAGCTGAATCACAAGCAGCAAATCAACATTTCCATAGATTACTTGGGCTTCTGTGAAAACATTACATCACCCTTGCTTGCTTCACGGGTTGTGATTGATATCCACGGTCTTCTTGTGCACAACGTGTACGGTACCTTCAGCTTCAAACTTATCTCAAATTCGTGAGATTGTGAGCCGCGTGGGTGGATCTCAATGAATCTCTCTTCGAAACGACCTTTGAACTTCAACTGCATTTTCCTACTTCCAGTAGCATTTCAGGGTGAACTTTCTTTGTTCAAACTAAGCCATTGGTAATAGTAGCATGTAAGTTTGAAAAGAAAGCAAGCTACAGGCTGTAAAAGTATTCATACATTTTTGAGATACCTCTCTCTCTATCTCTCTCTCTCTCAGTCTCTCTCTCTCTACATATATATATATTATGAAATGGACAAAATCCGACATTTATTTTAGGACATTTTTATGTTTAACATTCTTTTTGTAGAAACAAATATTTAAGTAAATGCTCTGTTTATAATAAACAGTATTAAACAACATTTACCGGCCTGAATGTCCGCGAAATTTTCACAGAAAATATTCGTCCTCCGACAGGATTCGAACCTGCATCCTATACGGAACCGTCATTTAGCTTGACGTGCTTTTACCGATTTGGCCAGAGAGGAGCGTTCGGTTAGCATGGTCGATCGATCCTCTGTGGCCAAATCGGTAAAAGCACGTCAAGCTAAATAACGGTTCCATATAGGATACAGGTTCGAATCCTGTCGGAGGACGAATATTTTCTGTGAAAATTTCGCGGACATTCAGGTCGGTAAATGTTGTTCAATACTGTTTATTATAAACAGAGCATTTACTTAAATATTTGTATCTATAAAAAGAATGTTAAACATAAAAAATGTCTTAGATATATATATATATATATATATATATATATATATATATATATATATATAAAGGGTGTTTCCTTAAGACGGATTATGTGTAAGGGTGTTTCATTAAGACGGATCAAATTCAGCAGTAAATAAATCAGTGTTATTAGTGAAAATTTATTTATTTCTCTATTGGATCATGTTATTTAAGTCATGGCAATTATGTGTGAACAATAATATCACCCAAATGTCCGACAAATCTGATAGAAAAAGAAAAAAAATTAGACACTTAAATTTAATTCACACTAGCAGTAGAGCACGGCTTGAATGTAACAGTAAGAGATAGATCAAGTATCGACCATCATAAAGACTGAAAAATAAAATTGACAAAGATTATGTCTAAGGTTGAAGAACACACGTCTTAATTAGTTTTTTTTTTTTTTTTTTTTACAAATTGGTCAAACAAAAACATTGTTTTCAATCGTTATGAGTCTACCGATTGAATAGAATTTTATTATAAACAATTGTCTTGTAAATGGAATTTTTAAAGCATTCTGAATGTAAAAATAAAGAAAAAAGTGTGCAAGACAATAAGAAACACTACCTGCCAAAAAAGTGAAGTTTTGTTGAAATCGGTTGAAAAATGTTGGAAATCTGATCCCATATATAAACGAACACACACACACACACACACACACACACACACACACACACACAACCTGGATTTTTATAAGTATAACTCGATATGAGTTGTCCCCTTTCATTCTCGAAACAGCGATGCCTCTTAATCATGTTTTCAAATTGATTTCGTGCAAAAACAATTCTGTTTTTCCAATTTTTGGCACTGTCAGAACCACCGGAAGGTAATTTTACGTAGTCCTGTGAAGTTTTGTTGAACTCGGTTGAAAAATGTAGGAAATCCGATCCAATATATAAACGTACAGACACACACACACACACACACACACACACACACACACACACACACACACACACAACCTGGGTTTTATAATAAGTATGATTATAATCGCTCTAAGTTGTTGTGGAACACTATTTATATATATATATATATATATATGTGTGTGTGTGTGTGCGTGCGTGCGCGTGTGTAATGTGTGTTTGTGTAGATATATTAGTCCGATAAAAGAAATTAAAGAGATAAAAAACAAAAAAAATACTAATATTGATAATAATTCAAATACTATTTATTTCTATATCAGTAGACCTTTTGACCAAATAGATGTTAAAAGTCGGAATTTTAGGACACACATTATTTGGTCAAAAAGCCTGCTTACTAATATCTAATACATTTTATTAGCCTTATTATCAATATTATTATTTTTGTTGGGTCGTAGCGTTTCGTCCACATTGGACGAAACGATACAAATCAACAACAATAATAATAATAATAATAATAATAATAATAATAATAATAATAATAATAATAATAATATATTAAAAGCATTAGTTCTGTTTCATCTTCAAGCGAATTTGCTTGAAGATGAAACAACTAATGCCTTTAATTCAATTATATAATTAAATTTGAAGTTTTTAGCTTCGGTTTTTGAATCATGGTAATTCCTGTGTAGCGAAGAAACCATATTTTCAAATCATTTAACTTATATATATATATATATATATATATATATATATATATATATATATATATATATATATATATATTAAATGTTTTATTAATTAATTATTAGTAATTGACTTTTTTCTTTATTTTTACATTCAGAATGCTGGATTAATAATTAGTAACTTTAATACCATCTTTAGTTTAATTAACTCACAACAGTCGTAAATAGATAGGGATTAGCTCGCCAACTGTTGCTTCGGTGTTTAGCGCCCAAATTAATTCACGCTTAAGCCTATTGCACAATTCTAAATCTCAGTCATTGCCAATCGAACTCCTTCCATTTGTAATGGTCAGCAAATTAATCTATTGTTAATGAATTTGTTAAAAGATTTTGACCAGTTCAGTCTTCCTAACCGACAACACGAATTTTGATTTCTCTAGTCTTGTTCTCTTTTTGTTTTCTTATCACTTAATCTTTGCCTCCAAGTGAAACACCCAATAAATTGTTAAATGATCTTTGTTCAGATTTGTTATAAGAGCCTCAAATAACTTAAAGCTGATATTCGTCGCATGTGACCTTTTTTTGTCTTGAGTTGGACGCAGTAGACTTGAAACTGAAGTTGCCACATAAAAAAAAAAAAAAAAGAAAAAGAAAAGACAAAAATAACATTTTCCTTTAAAAAAATTTCAGGGCAGTGAGGCGGAAAATCATCCCCAAGGTATTCGATCACTGTAATCAGTACCTTAATAAAAGAGTTCATCTTCGTAAATTCGACCCTGCCTTTCTTTACACAAACTTTGATGTAAACGACATTTTCTTATGATAGAACGATTAGAACAATTCTAATACAGCTATTGAGTATGTAAACTTGGCACTACTTAAATTATCTGGTCCACTCGCTAAAATATATATATATGTTTTACGGTTTAGCGACCCTTTGTGGGTTATTTAAAGCCGAAATATATATCGCATTATATGAGATTGTTTATAATAGCCGGTTCGGCCAAGAGGCTCCATATCTAATTACCAAGTACGACACTGCTGAATATTGGTGATCGAAAGGAAGCCGGTGTTTTCATTATGCTTTGAGCTTAGGCAAAGTTAGGAGGTATGTTTTGTAATATAATCGATATCATCCTATGGAAGACAGTAAAGCCACTAAGACACAAGGGGGTTATAGGGTATGGAAGTATTAAGAACAGAAACATTAATAATGATCGGGAAGAGAAAAGAGTAATCAGAGAGAGAGTAGATAGCGATTAGCATTGCATTTAAATTTTTGCAATTTAAGATTGGCTGGAAATCATGGAGCCAGAAGGGAATTCCACAAGCGAGAAGTGTGAGAAAAGAAACTGTTAGCATAGAATTTACGGCTACATCTCGCTAGCTCAACTGTAAATTGATGAGATCTTGATGCTAGTCTAGTACTGCACTTAAATTCAAATAGTCTCGGTATCATAGTGAAGAGCGATATTTATTTCCGCTTCAATACAGAAAATGTGGCACAAGGCCAAAAATAGGGAATGACGGAAAAGGCCGGTCTTCATCTGTCTTAACTTTAAACTTAGCTAGCCACAAACACTGACCCGAACATATCACAATATTCCTAATACCAAAAACAACACATTGTTACTTACCTTTCTTACTACATTCACCATAATACCTCATTGTCTCTAACTAGTTCCTATATGTACAATTCATTGTTTGGGGGGGGGGATGGGAATAAAACAACAATTTAAAAATTAGTCCCAATGAGTTTTTAAAAATCATAGTGTAAAACTCATCCGACCAATTAACTGTGAAAGTATTTCTAGAAAAGACAACCTTGCGACTGTGGGAAAGTGACTGAAGCCGAGCGGTCAGATCAGGACCAATAATATTGCTGATTCTTCTATGAAGTTTATCAAGGAAATCAACGTAAATAGCAGGGGCACCGGACCATATGTGTCCAGCAATTAAAAAAAGACAAAAAACAAAAACAAAAAAAAGGGACTAATGGTAGACTTATAGATATGTAAGATAGATTCTTTTTTTTTAATTGTTTTTGTAGGTTAGTATTCATTAGATATTTCTCAAGTCACGGCACCTGTCATAATTGAAAATATTAATGTTTTATCATTTCTTGTTAATATAAATACAGTCTCAAATCGATCCCTGACTTCTTAAAGAGTTATCTGTACTCTGTCTTTATTTGCAATGTCAACTTTGGAACTGTGCTTACGTCAGTGATGATTGCATACTATTAAAAATTGGGAAACAAAGACAAAATTAGCAGTACACATTTATCAAAGACGTAAGCACAATTTCAAAGTTGACATTTGAATTATTTACCCCCCCTCATTGCAAAGAAATTTAGAAACGAAAATATTTAAACTAATTTATAACATTTCTTTAAAATATGTTTGTAAATAAAAACAAATTACAGTAGCTCTTTCCTGGGTATAATGATAAATTACATCCAGCAGCAAGGCCTCTGCGCAGGAGATTGGAGGTTTTGCTGTTGTTCCCAGGTCTACCCTGGCTAGGATTGGTAGCACTTGTTAGGGTAACAACTAGGAGCAAATCTTTAATGTTTAAATTGGGACCAAAAGATTGTGAAAGTATTTAAAAAATATTTTTATAGTAAAAAATATCAGCAATATATTTTCATACTAAAACAAAAATTATCAGCAATATATTTTTGGAAATGAAATTGCTAATGCTTCCAAGAAAACTAAATTTCAATATTCCTTCTTTTCTTTTTATGTGCTATGTCCTCTCCACCTCCTTCTATCCCTTGCAGCTTTCAACAAGTTTCTTCACTCTCCTTCCTCCCACTAGACCACGTTCTACCATTCACTTGCTTAAGCCCGCTAGCTCGTGTCATGCCTGGTCTCTCTTTCCCTCTATTCGATCTGTGAGTATTAGATTCTCCAGGCCCTCCTTCCTTATTATGTGTTCCAGAAACTTCAGCTGCCTCTTCCAGATATTAAGTATAAGCCTTCTCCTTGTTTGCAACCTCTCTCATCGTTGCTCACACGCTCGGTTCATATGATCCATAACGAGTTGATATGCCTCTGAACGAAGCTAACAGTAGCTCTTTAAGAAATCAGGATAAAATTTGGCACTGTTTTTATATTATGATCACCGCCTTCTAAAATGATAAAGTCAGCATTTTCCGATTTTAACAAATGCCATGCCTCGGGGAAGAACTTCTATGTGATTATGGTCCTCTACGATTTCCTTTCCTTTGTAGCTTTTATTAAATATTCAATTTTTGTTATCTTTCCTAAACCTTAATTCCGCCATCCATTTACTATGTGCTTCTTGTCTTGAAACTGTCCTGCGAGTATCAAATTCTCCAAGCCCTCTTTCCTCATTGTACACTCTAGAAATTTGAACGTTTTCTTTCTGATGCTAAGGATTAGCTTCCTTTTATATTTTCATTTTCTCTAAAAATTCGTCGTTGCTCGCGTGTTCAATCCATGGTATTCTCAGCATCCTTCTGTAAAACCACTTTTCAAGTCGTTTCTTCATCTGTGAGGAGATTTTCCAGCATTCACAGTCATATAGGAGGATTGATATTACATGAAGAAGGACTAGTGAATGCTGATCTATAAAAATATTCCCTTTTCCCAAAATTCACCTAGTTTTTTTTTGTTATATAGGAATAAAGTGTCGCTGCTGACACTTAGGTTTGAACTTAGATCGCCAGTGAGCAAACACAGGCGATCCCATTATTGAATTAAGTGGATCACGTGAGCATAGGAGAAACGCATATATAGGAAATCGCGTGACGTTTAGATTGATTACTATTTCTATTCTATCCTCTATTACAATATGGATCACCATTTCTACTCTATCCTCTATTGCTGTACAGACCGCTATTCTCTACTCTATTCACTGTACTTTTTCTCTTTTCGGAACGCTATACAGAATACAGAGTATTATCTAACAAGTACTATTAGTGCGAGTGATATTCGAAGGCGTTTGACGCCAGTATTGTTCAACGGCGTTACTATAGTTGTATCTGCGATTACAAAGTCTCTACTACAACGAGCATTACGAAAGTGACAATGAGTATTCGTTGACATTACCAAAAATGGCAACGAGTGTTCGTTGACATCACAAAATGTTTTTAGTAGCAAACCAGCCCATTTAACTAGTGACGGAAACCTTGATCGTCAATGTACAAAAAACAATAAAAATAATTTTGGAAAACATTCTTAAACGTAATATTTAAGTAAAATTTAATATTTAAGTAAAAATAAATGGCGTAGCTGCTATTTTAAATTATCAATCAAGCTTATAAACTTTGGAAAATTGACCCTAGACTCTCTAAACTTCTTTTAAACAGCAAGATTTTTATCTGTGCTAAGAAGGTATCCAGACGAGTGGTAGATCCAGAATATATTGAAAAGTGGTCAATATAGCCTTTAAAATCATAATACATTTTCAAATTTACTCAGAGGGAGCTGTATATACATTTGTACATACATGTATCGGGCTTTTAAATTTACCTTCCCACGGCGACATGAAATCCTGGATCAAGCCATCGGTGTACTAAGCCTTTGGTTTGATTTTCCCTAGGTTGTAATTAGAGATAGATCATTGGTTCGCGAGTTTGAAAGAGGTTTGACCCGTTGGATAAATTTCGGAATTAGATCCGAAGAAAGCTATGGACGTGGATTGTTAGGGGAAGTTCAGATTTGGTGCTATTTGCGAGAACACTAAACACTGCAAATACCTCGGCGTAGGGATTAGTTAAATTTAGTATAGGAGATAAGAAAATTGAACATAGAAGAGGCCTCGCTAGGGATAGTTTCGCCCAATACCGCATGTTGCTACAAAACATAAACATTAGGCGTACCTAAATTGCGAGGAAAGTTGCTTCCCTTTGTCATGCCAGAAAAAAAAAACCTTCTCTCCAGAGTCCATTTTGAACAAATATAAACCAAACCATTCAAAAGTGCATTAAATATTTACTCGTATATCTGGTTTGTTGGTCCAGATATATATCACGAGACTCTCGACAAAATTAATGTCTGTAATGTTATCGGTCCTGACCTGGCATCTCGACTTCATTCGTATTCCCACACTACTACTACTACTACTACTACTACTACACACGCATATACACACGCACACATTTATATATATATATATATATACGTGTATATATATATATATATAATCCCAATCCGAGTAGACAAACTAGAATTATGATACACTTACATAAATTATACATACGAACGCTGCTTGATTAGTCAAATGCACGTGAAGCATGCTTAATAAAAATCAAACAGAAAAATAACAATAGCAGAAATTGATTCTAGGGAAAAGCTTTAATAAAAGCGAAACAAGTTAGATTTATAAATGTTTTTTATTTAATCCTTACGCTATCATTCTCTCAGATACCGATTCATATATATATATATATATATATATATATATATATATATATATATATATATATAATTTCTATTTTTAAATTATTTAAGATTGGGAAAAGTTTCGTAGTTTGATAATCACTATGAACAGTGATTACAATTTCAAATTATTCTGAACTATTTACCAAATTACTGAGTGACATTTATTCGCGAATGCTATAATCAAATTGACTTTTTTTTTCTTTTACCGTTTTCACGTCCTCACTCTTGGTTTTACTTGCAGTCATTCTTTGACATTTAACATTTATTTCGATTCGGGAAACTTGATGAAAACCTCACTGCTTTCTAGAATCGATGCAATGAAAGAAAAAAAAATAGTCGGATTGATAGCAATTGGCGTGAGATAACAATGCCCTTGAAGTGTACATTTGGAGCGTCTTAACGTGGAGTATTGACAAAACTCCTGAACAAACTTCCTGAGGGGACCGGTCTGAAACAACTCGACAAAGAGAACGAGTGGAAAAAAAAAGAAAAAAAAAAGAAGCAAAACAAAAGATGGGAGAAGGCGAAAGAAAAATCAACCAAAGGTTCATCTGTTTTTATTTTATTTTATCTTCTATTGCTTAAAAGATTTTCTTGAACGACCAGTGAAAAGGGTAATTTTTTTTTAATCGTAAAGCCACAATACTTTCGCCTTTCAAGCTTTCTGCGCAATACGAACAATGGAAGTCTTCTATTTTTTTATCTGCCTGTGTGGGAGGACCTAGTAAAAAAAGGATAGAATGAATAGTTTGTAATGGAATGAATGTGATTGAAAGAGACTTCAATTCCTAAGGAGATTTAGTTTTTGTCAACCCATCGATCTGACACTAATAAAGAATGACGTATATATATATTTTACGGCTTATCAGCTCTTTGTAGATCATCTAAAGCCAGAAAAATATTTTTAGATTGTAAGAATTTTTGTTTCCAGATAAAAATGGTTTACTGAGGGTATTATTATTACTAATTAACCCATAGCTGAGGGAGAAGATGTAGCTTAATACCTAATCAGAATTTGATAAACAAACAATAGCTTATAATGTAGATATAAAGTAGGGAGTCAATACTATATTACAATCAATATATAAACTGATCCCCCACTTTGTGGCCACGGTAGTTTCTATACATTTGTATTCCAGAGAATGTAAATAAATCTAAAAGACATGCCTGCATAGCTAATCAGTATTTCATTGATTGATTGATTCGTTTTTCTACGGCTTATAAATCCTTTGTAGGTTATTTAAAGCCAGGAAATATTTTAGATTGTAATAATTTTGGGGATGGGGGTTGGTGGAAATAATAATATATTTAGTGATGCAAGTTTAACTAATTAACCCATGGCTGGGGAGAAGTGGTGGATTCATACCTTTCCCAAGAGCATTTTCGCGTAAGTGGATATAACGAACCCGATTGGAATTGAAACTCATCTCTTTGATTAACAATTGCGTGCCATTATCCATTACACCACACGCACATCCAAGCTTGCATCACCTGGAATTCGCAAGTGGTCACCCATCTAAGTACTGACCATGCTTCCTGTTGCTTAACTTCGGTGATCGTACGTGATGTAGTCATAAGCCTTTCGTATTGGTATTAGCACTTTTTATTTGTTGCTGTGATAACCACAGATTTTGTCTTTATCTGTTGACATGTAAAAACCTTTTTATAACCCGGAATAATGCGATGTGAAAATGAATGGTTGTTATTCCTGCTATTTTTTAAAAATAATGTTCAGGCCGAAGAGCCACTCGAGGAAGATCGTTACAGAATAAGATGCGCAGTTTATGGGGGTATGTGGAAAAAATAACGGTTAATCCTAGACTTAGATTAATATTGTAGTGTTCAGAAAAGCATCCTCTTGGGAGTCATTTCTACAAAGGAGCGGTCACCAACGTAATTTGGATATATGCATATTATGATTAATGGTATTTTGTTACTAAAAATGCCGTGAAAAATTCATGGTCTTCCTATCTGAATGTTCTCATGTATCTTAAGTTTTAATGATTGAATAAGCTCATTGCGAATTTTAAGACGATAAAATACACGTGGAAATATTTGAACTAAACAACTTTAAAAAATAGCAATAACAGTCATAGGTAGGAATGAATCTTATTATTAAAAGAAGTAAGAGGGTACAAATGAAAAATTGGAAACAGATGAGGTATTATGTACACTATTTATATTATTCCACGTGCTGCCTGTTAATTCCCCTCTCCCCAAAAAACAATAACAAAAAAAGCATGTGGAACTAGAACAGTCTACCCCAGTGAGCGAAATAAAGGGTTCAGTTCGACATTTTAACCACCTGAAGAAGGCCGGAGCGTACAACGGTCGAAACGTTGTAATAAATATGTCTACAAAGATGAGGATAATAGTCCGAATAATGTAAATAGTGAAGTGTTTTTTCCCATTTCATTGAAGCAGTCGTTAAACCAAAGAAACCATTATCGCTTCCTTCTCGTTTTCTTTCTTTTTCTATAAACCAAATAGCCTTTCTGATATGTCTTTTCCAACATTCCTCGCAATTGAAACAAAATAGTCCTTTATTTATTATGCATTCGTATGGCTTGACGTACTTGCCAACTAACTAAAGAAGACTAATAATTATATTTGTTGTAACCCAGGGAAGACTACTAAATAGAATACTCAAACGATAATACTTAGGGCAAGAACAACACAAATAAGATTCGCCAGCGACACGTGGAAGAAGTAGTCAGCCACTAGAAGTGAGTCAAGGGAATTCCACAATGAATCTTCAACTGCAGGATATCTACCAACCTCCCCACGCGGTCAGATGTGGCACAATTCGAAATTCAGTCAGAGTATCCGAGCCCGTAGGCTTAGCCAAAATTTCCCCGTCGACCCCGTATAAAACGGGGTCGGGTAGATGTTTCCCAAGATAAGACTCTGCCCTTCAACATAACCTTGTCTGGGGATCCTCTCTGCCTAGAAACAGAGAGTTTGATCAGCACAGCTGGAGACGAATCTCCGACTGCAGGATATCTAAATGGTCAGATGTGACACAAGTCGAAATTTAATGTGCCCATAGGCTCAGCCAAAAATTCACCGTAGAGCCCGTATAAAATGGGGTCGAGTAGCTGTTTCCCGAGACATGACTTTGCCCTTCGACATAAATTCGGCTAGGGATCCTCTCTGCCCGAAGGCAAAATGTTTGAACAACACAGCTGGAGACGAATCTCCAACCGTTTGTATATGTTTGTATTACTGTTTCTGTTAATATATTATTTTTTACTCCTCCCATGTGTCTTTATTTCTGGCCCTAACAAGGCCACACTAGTTTATTATATTCACTAACGGCGTAATAACCTTTGGGAAAGGTATGAATTCATCCCATCCAGCTATGGATAAATAGCAGGACAGATTCAGCCTTATTGCCTTGCTTGGAAATCACTCTACGACAGGGAAAACTGTGAATTGAAACCAGCCTAAAAGAGGCTGTCTTGCCTAAGAATAACCATTGTTGTTTCGCTGAAGTAGATGTAACCCTAAAGATTTATGGGATGTGGTACTGTGATTTTTGTTGCTTGAAGCTGACAAGTTTACAAGACTCCCAATCATCAACAGAAAATCTCCATAAAATACTACTGATGAACAAGCTGTTAGCTCCCTCCTATGAAAGCGCTATTGGTCTGGAAAGGCTATTTTTGTTCTTATTAAATAGCTATATAATTGCACTATTTAAGACAAGTTTGCTAAGCACAATTCACCGTGATTCAGCCTCATTTCGACTGGTTACCCAATTCCCTAAAGTGTTGCTTTTTTTCAGTTTGGTGCAGATGAAGAGCTAGAGTTTCATCGCTTGGGATATGCCTTACTGCAAACATGATATATTGGAAAAGGGTTATATACAGTACAGATTCTCAGTGGGTCATCACCAATGCTTAACACATTTCCTCTTCTATGTGTCGTGTTCATTTAGGACGTTGGTGATCATGGCTCTCCACAATTTTCCAGTTTTTTGTAGCACTTATTAACTTTTGGCTTTTACGTTATTTCTCCTAAACCCTGTCCGCAATCTTTTCACTCAATGTTGCTAGGTAGGATATGCGTTGAAACATCTGCCACGCTGGCCTACGGATATGGAAGTTTCCTTTTAGGTTGAATTTATTCGAAAATTTGTCGGCATTCTGTCCATGATATTCTCAACATCCTCCTGTAGAACAAAATTTATGTTGCTTCATTTTCCTCTGTGAAGAGATTGTGCAGCATTCACTGCCATAATATAAAACAGTTGGTTACACTATATTTGTTTCTGATGATTTATCATTTTCTTTATACATTTTTTATAAGAATTTTTTACCAAGTTTCGTCCAACATCGTTAATTGTTGATATATATTTTTTTAAATAGCTTCATCAGATCAAGACTTTCATATGGATGTCATGCATTGTGCCAAACTCATTCAGAAATATCTAAACTGTCAGCTGTATAGAATCATTTTCTCAGATCAATGATTAAAATGACTTTGAGTGAGTGAAGCATGTAGGTCTCAGTGAGGAGCATCCTTCTCATTCTTAAATAGCTTCATCAGATCAAGACTTTCATATGGATGTCATGCATGGTGCCAAACTCATTCAGAAATATCTAAACTGTCAGCTGTATAGAATCACTTTCTCAGGTCAATGATTTAAATGGCTTTGAGGGAGTGAAGCATGTAGGTCTCAGTGAGGATCATCCTTCTCATTCTTAAATAGCTTCATCAGATCAAGACTTTCATATGGATGTCATGCATGGTGCCAAACTCATTTAGAAATATCTAAACTGTCAGCTGTATAGAATCACTTTCTCAGGTCAATGATTTAAATGGCTTTGAGGGAGTGAAGCATGTAGGTCTCAGTGAGGAGCATCCTTCTCATTCTTAAATAGCTTCATCAGATCAAGACTTTCATATGGATGTCATGCATGGTGCCAAACTCATTCAGAAATATCTAAACTGTCAGCTGTATAGAATCACTTTCTCAGGTCAATGATTTAAATGGCTTTGAGGGAGTGAAGCATGTAAGTCTCAGTGAGGAGCATCCTTCTCATTCTTAAATTGCTTCATCAGATCAAGACTTTCATATGGATGTCATGCATGGTGCCAAACTCATTTAGAAATATCTAAACTGTCAGCTGTATAGAATCACTTTCTCAGATCAATGATTTAAATGGCTTTGAGGGAGTGAAGCATGTAGGTCTCAGTGAGGATCATCCTTCTCATTCTTAAATAGTTTCCTTAGATCAAGACTTTCATATGGATGTCATGCATGGTGCCAAACTCATTCAGGAATACTTAAACTGTCAGCTGTATTCAACTGATTCCTCAAATCTATACAGAAAAATCATTGAGCGAGTGTTAGCCTGTGTGTCTTGGCAAATCTCATATTTTTCATTTCATGTTGACTGCTGATACAGAATCACAGCGAACTACTCACCAGCACAAATACCTCTTTGAATATTGATGACTGACGCTACAGATTCGAAAAATAGGTGTCACAATTAACCGAAACGACATCATCTGATGTCTACCAACAGCAGCAACAACTAAAATGGATAGCACTTGTGGCTAGAAGAAGAAATAATGACATAAGATTCTCCTGAATCCTGTTCCATAATTACCTGATTTATACCTCAAGGAGGTGACACATTCACGGATTGCCCTTCTTTCCTGTAGGGCCATCCTGAACTTCGAAGATTGTGGACTGGCGCTACAGAATCACAAACAAGAACCGTACCAAATAACTGCAAAACATCACTTGAGGACTACCAAAAGTAGCAACAAATAGAATGGATAGCCCACGTAGCTAGAATAGGAAATTATGACAAGGTATTAACATTCTATACTATTTCAAACAAAAGTTTCGAAAGAGAATCCCTATCTAACCTTGTGCACCACAGACCGTTGCCATGCAAGGCAAATTTCCCGCGGTCCGGGTGTCGTGGTGGTGATGGTCGGTGTTGGTCACGAGCATAACAAAACACAATAAACAAGACCGCGATAGTCAATTAAATGGAATAAAAGAATATTTCTTTTGTGCGGCCCGGTGCCAAAAGGTCCACAGCCTGATACCTGTCCGCGGCCCGGTGGTTGGGGACATCTGCTGTAGGGTGTAGGTTATTAACAAAAAGGAAAGCAATTTGAACAATTTTTATTTGGGTACCAACTTACTTTAAACTCAACCTTGTTTTATATACTTGATCATTTTCGGACTTAAAAAGAATTATATTGGGCCCGGTCTCATTGGCACTCCGCAGAGCAGCTTCTCTCCCATGAGAGAAGGCTAGGATTAATCACTGGCTCTTAAGAGGTCTCCAATGGGAAAATGTCAAGTGGGCTTGAACAGTTTTAGTCCTTATTCCCATGTACGCGTAGAACATCTACTTTAACCGCCGCCTTGTGTCATAATCAGTTCGAGTGAGTGTGTAGATAAATACCTATTGAAACCGCAATTCTTATGCTTGTTTGCTAATTTGCTCAGCTCCAGGAGGCCGTCCCCCAGACAGTACCACTCCTATTCTATTAAATGTAGGAGAGTTAGGGTTAATCCTTGACACCTGAGGCGTCCCATGAAGGAAATACCGCAGGAACTGAGCAACTTACGTGTCTTGTTCATCCCAGGCACGTGTTAGCGTCGCACTTGAAAGGCGAGCTGATTCGTTTCGTGAAATTTCGCACGGAAAAATTAAAAACCACACTTTTGATGTTATAGTCTTAAGTAGTCCTTTCCACTAAATTTTAGATATCAAAGGTTTAAAATTAATTTTCAAATCTGAAAAAAATAATCATTCTTGAAGCTTACTTTTTAGTTTTAATTGAAAACTAAATTATTAAATTTACTATTTTCAGTAAGCAAAATACTCTGGTGTATTTCAAATAGAAAATATATTGATTGAAATCTCAACTTTTTGGTTGCTTTGAGAAAACAATAAAAAGCGATAAATATCGGTCATTTTGACACATTCGTAAACAAGAGTTAATTCTCGGTTTTAAAAATCTTTAAAAACTAAAATATAGATTTGTGAGACGTTTTTTAAGGAAAATTAGCAAGTCTAAAGTTAACTGATTTGAAACAAATATTACTTATTTATAGCATAAAACTTAGTATAAAATCATTTTTTTAACCAGACTGTCTTATTTTTCTGAAGTGTTGATTGATTTATTAGCTGACCAGAGACTGATATAAATTCACGAAATCTAAGTGAATGTTTTGTTTTTGGTTTTTTCACAACCTAGTAATTTTAAAAAAGTAGCATGATATTTTCAGCAATTATTTAATATTTTAATAAATCTTATTTACAAAAGCAGTTAAAAGCTTTTTTTAATTAAATAATGTCATAGTTTTATTGCATTTTTTATTTTACGACTCGAAGCACATTTTCGGGAAATGAGTAGCAGTTAAAAAAAAAAAAGTTTGATTCGCATTCCCTGCTTTTAACCAATAAAAACAATTTTGAGATTGAAATTTAATTCGACCAAATTTTATGAAATTAAATAGTGTGTGTGTGGGGGGGGGTTCTAAAAACAAAAATATCAAAAATAATTTAATTCATTTGTGAATAAGTTCTGCAAGTCATTAAAATTCGACAATTATTTGATTTTTCCAAGAATTTCTAAATCAATGTGTTTTTCGCCTGAAGAAAAGGCGCTAAAATACTAATCGTAAATAATCGTCGATCGCTGACGCCAAAAAAAACCCAAAAAAAAACCAAGAGTTTTAATCAAAATTTCGAACAAGCTAGAAAGGATTAAATAGTTTAATAAAATTATAAATAATATTTTGATCTTTCCTTTTGACGATAA
>OZ010580.1:104352914-104360414 GCA_963932145.1 Acanthosepion lycidas
CCCGGGATCGTGGAGAAATCGTCCAACATTCACCGCCATATAAGTTTTCTTTGTTTCTAATTAAATTTTGTCCCTTTCTTAATACTTTGCTTAGTTTTTTAAAAGAATCTTTTGTGAATCTAATGCGTTTGCGGATTTTGGTGTATCCATTTCAGTAGGCTACCCTCATCGTCATTTGACTTTAGTCAGTATCATCAAGCCAATGCAAACTATCCTTTATTTAGCTGTATAGTTTTGTGCTATGCCAGGGCTACATACAGTTTTGAATACAGAGTTATTTTCTCCAAGACCGGGTTGCCACCCAGTCTGTCCTTTTATTTAACCATAGGTGGGCGTGGGGAAGAGAGAAGGGTATCCATACCCAACGGTATTAGTAAGTGAATGTAATGGATCCAAGTGGAATTCGAACTCGACCCTCAATCCTAGCCGCTGCCCTTTACTCCACAGTTTCTCTAAGGCAGCGTTTCTCAACTGGGGTTCCTCAGAACCTTAAGATTTTGCAAAAGATGCCCATGGGAGCTGTCGATAGCTGTGCTAGCACAAAGTCACAAGTCATCGTGGCTGAGGCTTGAGCGTTTAAATTGTTGATCACGCTAGATAACATGCTTTTCCCCAGAAACTGTAACTGAGTTACAGTTGCAATATAAACCACAGGTGGCTCTGTGGGTGTTGAATAAGCACAAATGTGCCTGAGCTAGCGTCTTCAATAGGGAGTGGCTACCCACCCTAGTAGACAGGTATCCTCGAATACGAGTGGCCAACTATACTTTAGTGTGTGTGTATATATATATATGTGTGTGTGTGCTTGCATATGAGTTTCTGTGATATTATTTTAAATTTTATATATATATATATATATATATATATATATATATATATATATATATATATATATATATTGAGGAAATGGTAAGACAAAATGGAAAAAGTTTATTTGTGACGGTGAAGCCCTAACGGATGAAAATCCGTTAGGGCTTCATCGAACTGGGTTTGTTGACGTTGTTGTGACGACACATGCTCACGAACGATAGACGCTGGTAGTTTCAAAATTTTGTCAAATAATTTTTTTGAAATAATTTTTTTAATCTAGCCGAATCCATCTATATTCTTTTCCTTTTTCTTCCAATCATTTTTGTTTTTAAATATCCCACATTGTAATAACAGAAAATCTTCCAAGCATGGTGATCCGTCGCAAATTTAGCCGTAATTTTACTGTGGCTGAATCATATATATATATATATATATATATATATATATATATATGGGGAAAATATATATAATTTTTTAATATCAGAACAATTTTAGGATAATCTATGACAAAGCCGAATTTTTTTTTCTTTGTTGCAAAACGCATCAGTCTGAAGAGCTGTTTACGTCAATATGACTATCGATGCGTACGAAACGAAGGTATGCTAACATTTTAAACTTTTAAATTAAAATAGAGTAGAACACCCCAAATCGGAACATAGCCTAATTTAGATTTCCACGAATTAGTCTTCCTCGAATTTGAACTCATCTTCAAATCCGAACATTTGTATTGACATAAATATGAAGCCTTTTCTTCCTCAAATCAGAACAGTACCCTCAATACCAAACATCTTGGATGTTCGGTTTAGATGAGTTGTACTGCATCTCGTTATTTTTGACTTCCTTTACAGATTGTAATTGTTATTAAATAAGATATTTCTTGCTCATAATTTTTAAACATTTTAAACAAGTGTCTTAGTTTTACACAAATTACAATATTTGTTTAGCACAAGTTTTTTCATAACTATTGGTTGGCAATTATTTTTGTACATTTATCTATACATTTATCTATTTGTCAAAGCAAATCTTCAAGGGCGCAAGCTTAAACCCAAAGAACTGGAAGAGCGTATCAGTGATCGACCACGTTGGCGAATCCCAATCCATGACGCTGCTGTCACTTTCGAGGATGCTCGACGCTAGAAGCTCTTACCGCTGTCAGACATCAACGGCACAGGGCATCTTCAGTAGTGATTGCGACAACGGAATTTCACTGTCTCCACTGTTCCAAACTCTGCGCCTCCAGCTTGGGATTGCGGAGCCACTTGAGAGTACCCAAATGAAATGCAAATTCGGCACGTCATCTTCGAATTCGAAGGACAACCGATATGTGTATTCAATCTAGACTTTAAATAAAAACGAATCAACGTTACAAACTACCTTTTGTAACCCTACAGTCTAAAATTTTAAGCTTGCCACAGCAGCCTTTTGTTTCTCGATTCCGAACAGTACCCCAACTCCGTTTAGAGGAGTTGATTTCTTTTAATAACACTGATAAAAACACAAACTAAATTAAGTCGGATAGACAATATAGCCTAACACATATTTAAAAAGAATATCAAATGTAATAGTTTTTGATGTGATGGAATAACTTTCCACTCCCATGAGTGGCGGTACTATAGCTGGTAACCACCTATAAGTACCCGTGAGGACAGCGGACGGGAGAGTCGATCTGGGATCTGTTATTCAGATATTGGCTGTTGTCGAATTCTCTGCCTTTGGGCAGAGAGGAACCCGGACGAGGCTATGCCGAAGAGTAGAGTCTCGTCCGGGGTGGTAGACAGGCCCGAACCCGTTTATGCAGTATTTACAGTGAATTTTTGGCCGAGCCTACGGGCTCGGATTACCCCACGTTAAATTCGGCCTTGTGCCACATCCTACCTTGTGGGGAGGCTTTACCTGCCTCCCCACCGTCGAGCTGCGATCTGCGAGACTACGGCCTTCCGATAGCAGCACGCACACAACTGTACTGACTTGCGACGACCGTGCGCATAACTATTACTTCCCTGCTTGTTTTACTGGTTTCTACAATAAACCTGCTACTATTTATCCCCCGTGTTAGTGTATTCCATATTCCTATTTGCCCGGAATATAACAGTTTTAAAATCTTTTGCGAGCCATCTCCTTGGTGCGCATGTGTACACTAACGTAACTTTTCCTTTAGGTCCAGTGGTTCCTAAACGTTTCCGGGATTTGCCACCCACTAGCAGACCAAAGCGCAACCTGAACTGGCCATCCCAAATGTATAGTCAACCTTTGATTAGATTTTATTCGTGGCAGTCTTGCATGTCAAAGGTGTATCTTAGTATTTGGCATAATAATTGCTATAAAAACGGAATATCACTGTAAAATGAAGGCTAGTATTCTGGCTACCCAATTTTTTTTATCACCGTTCCCACCCACCTCTTGGATCATTCCACTACCCCCAGAGAAACGGTACTGCCCACTTTGATAATCACTGGTGTAGCCCCAATGAAGTTCTAAGGACGAAACGTGTCACACAAAAAATCGTTTTCACTTTGTCATATATATATATATACATATATATATATATATATATATATATATATATATATATATATATATATATATATATATATATATATATATAACAAAGTAAAAACGATTTTTTGTCATATATATATATATATATATATATATATATAAAGACATTTGGTATGCTTTGATATAGGGTTTAATAGTTTCTATCGGTCAGGTAGGAAAAAGGAACGATAAGGCACGAAGTTGTGAACTTTGCGGGTTTTTTATGAGGTGAGAAATGAACAGGTTTTATATCAACTTTCAGCATTGAGATTTAAATCGACAAAAAAGAAAAAAAAAGAAAGAAAGAAAAAGAAAGAAAGAAAGAAAAAGAAAGAAAGAACTAAATGAATGTTCGTCCTTTCTTTCACTGGCGGAAATTTAATCTTCAAAATGAAAGAGAAAAAGAAAAATTATTTCAAACACAGAAATCATTTGTATTTGCTCTTATCACTCTTTATTATTTTTACATCGATCTTAAGCTCTCAGCCTAACCTCGTGTGAAGCTTTCATTCAATTACGCCAGCAGTAGGTATGACTTCGCCCCGGGGGGGAGTGGAGGCGAGGCAAATATTCCACTCATTCCGAACGCCAAGCAAACTGATATTTATCCACTTAACATCCAAAAATAAAATAAAACTAACCATTCCTTCTTTATTTCGCCACTTCGGCATCCTAATCAACTCAATTTTTTAATTTTTTTTTTTTATTAATATTCACTCAGTTCAAGGCCCAAGAGCCACCCGAGATAGGGGAAGTGAAGTTCTTGGGACTATACTAGGCTATTTTAATAGCTAACCCGAGACTTGATTATTTAATCAGGAGCTCAGTCGGAGACGTGAGAAGAAATATAGTGTGGACGTAGTGTTTAGAAGGAACCGGAAACCCAATCCTAAACAGGAAACAAGTTATTAAATTCTACTCCTGTTCAAAAGATCGGGAAGGATTGCGAACCGGACGATAGACAAACCCATCTACGCCATTTTCTGCAGAAGAACCGATATTCTTCAAGAGTTCACCTTGTCTCCTTTGTACATATCACAACACATCGGGGTACCCTAAATCTGTCCCCTAATCGAGACTCTATTGTTGGATGTAATTTTAGATCTTATACAAGACCTAGATTCTAGTTCTTTCGAAAAAAAAAAAAAGCTCCTGCAGCGTAGCTTCATTTTCTTACTGATTGCTAATCACGTAACCTTTTAAGCCATATCAATCTAGAGGCTTCTACTGCCGCCATTGTTACTGAGCGAATAGACTTGTTCCTTTCCAAGCCTGTTATATCTTTTTGGCAGCAACTTACATAGTGACTGCCCGGAAAAGCCTCTTTCAATCAATTCGGAATGAACTCACCAACCATGCGTTTTGCATTCCTCTACAATATGCAAATATTTCCCAAGTTTCCTTTCGCGGGCTTAATTCTAACGTGACTTTAATAAATCTTTATATAATGGTAAATAAATCTTTATTTAATGGTAAATATTGCAGGTCGCATTGTACAGGGAGGTCCGAAAGTCTTGTTACCTCTACATAATATAATATCCTATTTTCAACGAGCGAGTTTCACATGAACGATACCAGAATACCCGAGGGACGCCGTTCGGAGAGCCTTTGTAGCAAGTACAGCTCCGTAAAATATCACACAAGACATGTCGCCACATCATTTGGCGCCACGAAAAAGATGGTGTTGATACAGTGGCGTAGCTAGAGTAAACGTCACCCGGGGCGGTCCGCTCAAATGTCACCCCAATGACCCCGATTTACCCTATGCTGAATGGTTAGCTGTAGCTAAATTTTCATACATGCTCTACCTCTGCTTTACTCTACTGACTGGTACGTTACTGTTTACATGTATGATCCAAGACAAAATCCAATACCACAAAATAATCAGTTCAAATCAAAAGATTTTTAAAATGCAACTGTTCACTTTCAGAACAACTAAATACAAAACACGGCAATACACAAAAGAATGACATTCGATACTATGGTCTTAGAATGAATGTTTCCTTGTTTTCATTGTGGCAAACTGGTCAATGACATCGTCAAAATCTGTTTGTCTTGTAAGCTCGTTTTCAATGGACAGCACAGCCAGATCCGACAGTCGACTGGCTCATGGTTGACGTAATTTTCTGTTGCTAATTTTCCGGTGTCCAATTTTCCGTTGCATCATTTTCTGGGTACCATTTAATTATCAATGATGTTTGAAAGTATTTTTCTTGACAAAAATGTTCTATTTAATTTTTAAGCATTTTTCGGAACATTGTAAATCAACTGCATTCTTCGTATTTCGTTTTGTTGTTATTAATGATGCAGAGTTAAAACACCATATCATCCGATAAAATGTTACAACAATGTCTCTTGTTAGTAACCAAGATTGTAGCAACTGAAACACATGAAAGCTGAAAACATTGCTACTTTTCCTACTCACAAATTTCCCGACAATTTATTAGAAAATTTCTGACGGGGGGACAAAACTGGGAGGTCGTAAATTATTTCTGAGGAGTCATATGCCCGCCTGCGAAACCCTGTGTCTCCACCACTGTTTTCAGACTATTTTGGGCAATTTAGCCTGATTGAAAAATTTTGTTGGGGGTGACATTGTGTCACCCCTCCTGTGCTGGCACCCGGGGCGGTCCGCCCTCCTCTCCCCACCTCCCCTAGCGACGCCACTGTGTTCATACAAACCTTGTCGATGTGTGACCGCGTCATTAAAATTGAATAAACTGAATCCAGTAAAAGTGCTATGTGTAACTGTTTTATTGTTCTCATGACAAGACTTTCGGACCACCCTGTACTTGGTTCATCAATTTTTGGAATCTTGTAATTAAGCATTCCTAAGGGTGCCAAAAGTATATACACTAATAGCAGGTTCAAAGGAATAACCGTTTTTTTGATTCAATATTTTCTTGCGGCGACGAAGGTTAAACTATCACTCTTTAGATAGACTGCTTACGTTTGCTGGAAATCACCTGCCTTGCTCTTTAACTACAGCTGGGAACCGGCATCATGAAGAAACAGCTGACCTGATCAATTGGTGGAAATAAATTCAAGATAATAAGAACCTCAACTTTAATTTTAAATCCTAATATAGGAAGCTGTGCTGAAAATTATTAGCGCCATTCATTTCCCCTATACTGACAAAAAGACCAAACATTAGGTCGTATATGATACCAGATGGAAGAGTTGATGTGTGGTGACACACGTATGCACTGAATTCTCCTGAGACAAACCAAAGTTCGTTTTCTACTCGGTGTCAATTCAGAACATCAACAGATCTAGGAGCCCCGAGGGTTGACTAGAGAGGACAGAACTGCCCCTCAAAGTAATAACAAATTCTAACATTTTTGTGCCACAAACATAATGGTGTTCATATAGACCTTCTCAGCCTCTGATAAGGATATTAGCAATCGATTGGCTAACGAGGGAATAATAAAATATATTGCCAGCTAACGACACTCTCATTTTTAAACGCAACCTCAATCTCGTCCTGGGTATGACGATAAACTACAACCGGCAGCAAGGCCTCTGATCAGAAGATTTTGAGGAGCGTGGCACCATCTCTTAATTGCTGGTGTTCCCAGGTCTATCCTGATCCGGGGTGGTAGCACCTGTCAGGGTTCCAGCTATTGGCAAATAATTAACCCCGCCCAAGGGTTCAAAACACTATGAAAGTATAAAAATAGTTGAAAATAGGATACACACACACAAGACAACCGAGTTGATAGAAGGGGAGAAAGAAAATCCCTCAAGAATTGCAAGAAGAAAATCGAACATTCGAAGAAAGGCCCGGAAACAAATATCCTCGATTCAGCCGACGTTAATCGATAAGTAAACAAAAATCATTTTACGCATAAAACATAAAGTTTCGAATTTGTATTTAGAATACCTTCTTAGTCGAACCGAGAATATTTTTAGCACCCCTCTTAGAGAGAGAAAGAGAAAGAGAGAGAGAGAGAGAGAGAAAGAGAGAGAGAAAGGGGTATAATAAAATATATTGGCTATTAGGTCTTAGCGTTTCATTGTTGAACTAAGTAGATGCAACCGTGAGTTCTACTCTAATAGTTCCTTCTCTCGCATGTTGGTTGGCTGATTTGTTGATTTTATTTAGCGGCATATCAAATTCTATAGGTTATTCAATGCCGAAATGCAAATATT
>OZ010580.1:104365414-104385414 GCA_963932145.1 Acanthosepion lycidas
ACAGATATAACAGTTTCATCCACACCCATAAAAGGCTAAAAATAAAGTGTTAATAATAATAAAAAAAGAAAAAAAAAACAACACACAATGATATCAAACTATAAACGGTCAATATATGCTGACTATGTTTGGAAAAGAAAACATTCTTATCACTCCAGATACATATAGAAAAACCTATATATTCAATTAAAAATTAAAATACAAAAGATATCCTTCAAAATGTCTCATAGAATAGCCGAAAGCACTTACACACACTTTAAGCCAAGAAAAAAAAAATCAGTTGTAAAAATACAAGGAAAAATGAAAAAAAAAACTTAATCGCAGTACCCTGTCAGTCACCTTTAATAAAACTTACCCTTTCTCTTTATTGTGCTCCGACGCAGCGGTAGGATCTCTGACTGATGCCAAATCGGTCGAGTCTCGATCTTGGCTTGAAGCAATCGGGCATCTAGCCACACTGAAGAGCTGTGATACAGCGAAACAGTCTGTCTGCGGATTAGTATATATATATATATATATATATATATATATATATATATATATATATATATAATAAAGAATTCCCAAATCACCTCATATGGGGAATAGCATATTTCAGCAGACTTATCAGCCCCGGTGTTGATTGAGTTGGCGTCAGAAATAAAAATTTAACTATGCACAACAACAACAACAACAACAACAACAACAAAAAGACAGTCGAAAAACTAATACAGAATTTATCCATTTCAATGTTTCAGCCAGAGAAAAGGCATGAAACAGGGTCAGAGGGGGAATGTATTTGTCTTAAAGGGAAGAAGTTTTATAAAATTAACCCCGAATATAAACTTTATGACATTAATCCGGGGTTATATGAAGAATGAAATATTAATTAAAAATTAAAAGAGAAATAAAAAGGGTTTTAAAAATAACTAAGGAGATGTAATGGATTAACGGAAAAAAAGTTAGGGAGATCTTAGAGGAGGGGAAAGATTATAAATTTTAATTAATATAGTGTAAAGAGGTTATAGAGTGGGGAATATAGAAATTAGAATTACTTATACTTTCGACATTATGAAGAGTTAGAGGGGAGTGAATATTATAGAAATTTAGTAACTAATTAAGTTAAACCTATATTATGGATATTTCAATTTGTTTTTATGTCGACATATATATATATATATATATATATATATATATATATATATATATATATATATATATATATATAACTCTTTCCAAATGCTCTGCACTATCCTCAGATTGATACCCAAACGCTCTGAAATATTCGTATTGGAGCTTCCGGCGCGAATGCCAAGCTGTACAGCATGCCGTTTCCAAATTTCTGTTGAAGTGAATTGTGTCATGGTGGTCATTTTCTCACAGATAACTGAACCTACTATACGGCACAGTCGACAAAATAAAAAAACAAACAATGCGCATGCGCGAAATTAAAAATATAAAATGGCACCAATTTACCCATCACATTTACATATATATATATATATATATATATATATATATATATTCAATAGGTGTTTGAACTTCAGCTGATGTTCTTACAAAAGGCATGAATCCACCTCTTCCTATGTTATGCGATACTTCCTTCTATCTTCTTAAAATGTCTTGATACCAACATTTCACAATCGTTGAGAGAGAAACGAATTGGTGAGCTGACAAATCCCTCACTCAGGACTTTTTATACCTGTTCACCCAGTAGCACAATAGGCTGTTACACTTATCGTTAACCATGACAACAGTCAAATAATAGGTGTGTGTGTGTGCGTTTATAAATGATCTGTTTTCCAAAAAGAAATTGTTTGCGCATGTAACTGTTTGCATCTATCCCGACTTTGACAAAATGGCGCAGTTCTAAATTACCACTCCAAAACTTAAAAGAACACATATGGGAGACAAATGATGAGACTTGCGTTTGGCGGCGGCGGCGGCGGTGGTGGTGGTGGCGGTGGTGGCGGTGTGTGTGTGTGTGTGTGTATATATATATATGTGTGTGTCTGTGTGTGTCTGTGTGTGTGTAAATTATTTATTTTGTTACTTCGTCGGCTAAGAATAGGCAAAACCGGCCGTCTTTTTTGTTTCTGGAATGACAGATGGATGATTGCTCGGCGGTCAGTGCACGTTGTCATTTGTTTTGTTTTGAGAGCAAGACTAGGAGAAACTAAAAATAGAACAGCACATACACAGACACACATAAAGACACAGACAGACACACAGAAACACACATAGTCATAGAGACACACACATAAGCATATACGTACAATACCATTGAAAACGAAGAGTAAACACAGAAAATTACAATCCAAGGATGCACACTAAATTGTAAGTCATTAAAAAACTAAGAGGGGGACTCACACAGTAAATTACAATGAATGCGCTTAAAGAAGAGCAGATGCACACACATACGAAATTCAAATAAAGAGGAGATACACACACAATGTCAGACACACACAATCAAGGACAATCATTAAACCATTCCAAAATAAAGATTGAAAATCAAAGATGGGCGCTTGCATTATTTATCCTCATCTTTATTGCCGTATTCACAACGTTTCAGCCGTTGTACGCACCGGTCTTCTTCAGGTGATTGGAATTTCGGATCGAACACTTTAATTCGTCCACCGGATTAGATTGTTCTAGTTCCACGTTCGCAATGACACATCGCGCAGTGGACAAAGACGGCAGGGTTGATCCAGTGACTGGACTCAAAGAGTTGTGGGTTCAATACCAAGCCACAGCAGTGCTGAACCAAAAACTTGGAGAGATGATTTAAAGGGAAATAACCGAGGCATGGCACGTGGAACGAGAACAACCTACCACGGTGGACGAAATAAACGGCTCGGTTCGAAATTCCAATCACCTGAAGAAGACCGGAGCGTACAACGGCCGAAACGTTATGAATATGACAATGAAGATGAGGATAACAGTTCGAATAATGTAAATAATGCAAGTAATCATAATACCTCATCTCAGAGATATAGACAGAAAAGATGAGCGGATACACAAAATGCAATAAAATATCACTAAAAATAAGAATAGACACACACACTCAAAGAAAATCAAAGAATTTCCGCGTCCTTGTGGGTGATGAATTATTTTTCACCTTACAACTCCTTTCACAAAGACGAAACGTCGCAAGCCTCTTACTGTTTCGATGGGAAGTGTTCACATGAATGACATCCCTTGGTTCCACCAATTCTAACCTTCACGACCCATCATGACATTCACTTTCTAGCGAACCACCCTCATTCCTTTCGTATTTCAATGATGAGATGTAAGTTCCAGCTAATGGCTTCTTCCCATGAACACCCACTTTGTGGAACTGACACCTAGGATGCTTCCCCCATCACAGGTATTTGAACTTGTTCAAGTCGAGGGTTAACCGTTATTTTCCCCACAAAGTGTGTCTCTTACTTTGTAAATCTCTACCTAGAGTGGCTCATTGGCCATTGATAGGCTGAACATTACTGTAAAAAAAATGTAAAAATTAAAAAGAAAACAGACGCATAAAAAATTACAATAAAATTATTAAAATAGGAAAAAAATATTACAGACACAGAAAAATTCATTAAAAAAAAAAAAAAAAAAACAGGCCCACACACTCAAAGACAATCATAGAAGCGATTCGAAATAGGGACGCACACAAAGTTAATATAAATAATTTGAAAATAGCAGACACACAAAATTACAATAAAATATCATTAAAAGGAAGAACAGATACACTCAAAGAACGCCATGACAGTAAATCAAAATACAGACACACACAATTACAATAAATATCCTTAAAAAGAGTAGACGCACAAAAATGCAATAAAATATCAGTAAAAAAAAAAGAATAGACATACGTACTCGAAAAAGTCATAAAAAAATTAAAAAATGTACTCTCTCTCTCTCTCTCTCTCTCTTTCACTCTCTCTCTCTCTCTCTCTCTCTCTCTCTCTTTCTCTCTCTCTCTCTCTCTCTCTCTCTCTCTTCTCTCTCTCTCTCTCTCTCTCTCTCTCTCTCTCTTCTCTCTCTCTCTCTCTCTCTCTTTCTCTCTCTCTCTCTCTCTCTCTCTTTCTCTCTCTCTCTCTCTCTCTCTTTCTCTCTCTCTCTTTCTCTCTCTCTCTCTCTCTCTCTCTTTCTCTCTCTCTCTCTCTCTCTCTCTCTTTCTCTCTCTCTCTCTCTCTCTTTCTCTCTTTCTCACACACACACATAAACACACAGTCTTATATATGTATCGGACTGGAAACATTTACAAAAAATTAAATTAAATAAATGTTTTGTCAGTAAAACATTTTTCTTTTATTGTCATTTTTTGCTTCTTTACTTTCAATTCTCGGATATATGAGTTTTCTTTCTTTCTTTTCTTTTTTTTTCTTTCTTTCTTTTTTTTTCTTTCTTTCTTTCTTTTTTTTTTTTTTTTTTTTTGCTCAAGAATAAAACAAACTGACATTCCGTCTGTAAAGTCCCGGGCAAAAATAAACAACTGTGCAATAAGAAGAAACCTAAAAATACAGGATGAAATCCAAACAAACTCTAAAATTGATGCCTTGAAAACTACGCAATGCTATAATTTGAATAACAGGCAGTGCTTTTGGTTTCTTCAAAAACAAAACAAAAAACAAGAAAAGAAAAAGAAAAGGGGGGGGGGAAGAAAAAATAACTCTAAAAAGAAACAGAATTTGGGACTAAAAAACATTTTATGATTTCAGAGGTTTCTGATTACGATAAGTCATTAGCGGTTTTAAGAAAAAAAAACTTACGGGATGAATTTAAATCACAAAGTCACAAATGAGCCATCGTCGTTATAGTCATGTGGCAAAAAGAGAAAGAAAAAAAGAAAAAGTAGAAATAAAAATGGAAGAAAAGCAAATAAAGTATTAGTGTCTTGCAATGGAAATCATACTAGATTAAGCAAGAAAGTAATTCTATTATCCATATAATACTAAAATTCTAATCTAGTATGTATGTGTAATCTTATATCTATGTATGTTCCCGAGATACAACTTAAACAATGAATAATAGCCCAGCACCAAATTTAATTAAAATTAAACAAGGGGTTCTTAAGCTAGGGACATTTTTATGTTTTACGCCATTTTTAACAGGAAATTCAATATTTATTTTCAATCCACATTCTTATATCAAGTGGCGTATGTAAACACACCCTTGCATATTTGATTCCAACAATTAGGTGTGTGAAACATAATAAGCATGTGTAATATATTATAAGAACATTAGGAAATAATTTGAAATATACATAACACAACATATATTTATACAATTCTGTACTCTACATTAGAAGATTTTTTTTATAAACTAATATCGCGGATGCTTGGGATTGTCCTTGATAGGTGAAGATGTTTTGTGGGTGTGTCATTGTAAAACGCAATTTGTATGGTTTGAAAATTGTGTCACATGACTTGATGGCAAATAAATAATGCGCGTTACTTATTTTGAAATAAATGTGAAGAAGTATATATAAAAAAATGTAATTGTTATTAATTCATTATTGCGTTTGGTCTAAGTAATATTAGACTAGAAATGTTTCATGCCTTCTACCAATATCTCATAAATAATGGACCATTCCGTTTTGATCGCGTTGAAAGAAGGGAAAAGACAGGGCTTGGTTTCAGTAAATAATGGACTGTTCCATTTTGATTGTATGAAAAAACAAAAAAAATTCCATCTTCCCAATTTTATCCACAAGGCTTGGATTGAATCTTAAGTTGTTTTTCAAGCATTTGCATATAGGGCCGCACGCTCAGTTCGTTCTCCCAGGCCAATATTATCACGGAACCACCTCCCTGACGAAGCAACTATGATGACATTCGAACCCAGGTATCCAGGGTCTGAACGTTAACACTCTAACCAATCATCCACAATTTAATGCTATAAAATAAAATAAAATTTAAAAAAAACAAACATTAATATTTATGGTTGATAATTTCTTTTGACAGTTCGATAATTTTATTTAATATTTTATTTTTATGTATTATTTGACCTTTCGTTAGGACTATGAAGTCAAAAATTTAATGATTTTCTTTTTACTGATGTTCTCCCAAGGCAAGGCCCAAGAGCTACTCAAGGTAGAGGGTTACTCAATGATGTTGCCTGAGCATAAGTCGAGGGGGTCGGAAGTGTCGATGATGAGGCTACGTCGGAGAGATGGCGGTTAACGCTAGTCTTGAAGAGGGTAAGATTGTAAGATTGGGAAAACATGCTGATTGCCAAAGGATCATAGCATATGAGGAACCCTTTAGTGGGCCTAGCAAACTATTATAATTGTACTTGTTCATTCTATCATTAGTTCGTGCGTCCATTACGTCCTGCCAATATCTCGTAAATAACGGACTATTCTGCTTTGATCGCATGGAAAGAGTAGAAAAGACACTACTTGGTTTCAGTGAGAAAACCAAAAAGAAAGAAAGAAAGAAAGAAAGATAAAACGGTTTAAAGTCTCCTGCTAGTCCCTATTAAATAATGGACTGTTTTGTTTTGGTTGCGGGGAAAAACAAAACACATATCAGATACGCTACTTGGTTTCAGTGAGAAAATAAAAGAATGAATGAAAGAAAGAAAAAAAGAAGGGAATATAGATGTGTTTAATGTCCTTTTCAGTGAAATGAAAAATGTTATCAATTTCAAATCTTTTCATTTGTACCCCCTTACTTCTTAAAATAACGACCAGCATTCATATTTGTGATTGGTATTTTCTATAATTGTTATTTTGTTAAAGTTGATCAGCTCAAATCTTTAACGATGTGAAAGGGAAAGTTCTAGGGTATTTTATTGTCCTCCATATCGCCAGCAGCTTATTCAGTCATTAACCGAGGAATTAAGATTAATCAGAGTATATAAAAATAGGAAAACTGTGAAATATTCCACGGGTATTTATAGGCGAAATAAATCCAACATGGAAGCCGTTACCCAGAATCGATATAGACCTGATGAAGGCCGGAGACCAGAACGACCGAAACGTTCTGATAACAAAAACAAAGACGAGGAAATTAGTCTGAATATAAATAGTGTAAATAATCCTGTTAGGAGATTGCTGCAGAAAGTAACAGTTCTTGGGAAGAGGCTGTTCGAGTGGAACTTATTTACAGAATACGAAGGAAGTATGTAGAAGTTTCTGAATGCCTCCTTCAAGTAATTACAACTACTTTTGGGTTCATGCCTCTAAAGTAAAGCCTGTAATAATTGCTGAGGTAGAAACATATGCAAAGATAAGAGCAATCTTCTTGTTCATTGCTTGGAATATGAAAACAAAAAAATTATTATGCATACATATATATATATATATATATATATATATATATAATATAAATATATATAAAATATATATATATATAAATTACATATATATCAAATATTTTATATATACACACATATATATATATATATATATATATATATATATATGTAAATATATATATATATATATATATATATATATGTAAATATATAATATATATATATAAAATTTGGTTTTATATATATATATATATATATATATATATATATATATATATATATATATATATAGTCAATTTTTTTGTTTTCATATTTCAAGCAATGAACATGAAGGTTGCTCTTATCTTTGCATACGTTTCTACCTCAATTGTTACAGTCTTTGCTTTACAGGCATGAACCCAAAAGCAAAAGTACTTGTAGTTACTTGATGGGAATATTTAGAAAGCTACTTGACTAATACTTGGTTCCACTTGCGTACTTCTAAGAACTTCTTTCGTATTCTGTTAATAAGAAGGACGTTCCACTCGAACAGCCTCTTCCCAAGATGCTGTTACTTTGTGTAACAAACTCTTAACAGGATTATTTACACTATTTATATTCGGACTATTATCCTCATCTTTGTTTTTGTTATCACAACGTTTCGGCCGTTGTGCCCTCTGGACTTCATCAGCTCTATATCGATTCTGTTTAGGCTACAAGGAATTCAGAACTGAACCCTTTATTTAAAGAAGTAAGTAGAGGTAGAAAGCAATTATTCGAAAAATAATTATTCGAATTGTAAATTGTTTGAATGAAAATTAAACGAAAGGACAATTATATTAATTGATAATTATTCGAAATGCAGAATTCTTTATTGCAATAAAAATGTAAAAATTAAAAGAGGAAATAAACAAATGATAATTATTCGAAATACAAATATCATATATAAACAATTTAGTAAAAAAAATGCTTATAAGCTTAAGTTACATGATACTACATGCTAATAGTCAACTACTGAAGGGGACTCGTTAAAGAATGCCACTAATTTTTTATGTTTTCCATTTACATTGCGGTATTTCTTGGAACTTTTAATATTTTGGCAACCTGCTCTTACTTTTGCAATATGAATTTTCTGCAAGTCCCGTTAACTTTTAAGAGCGTCTAAGAATTTTCTATATTATGAGATGAAGGGATGAGACTTGCTGCCAAAAATCCCTTATGCCAATCCTTCAAGGACATTATTAGATCTTGGTAAATCAGCATTGACTCTCTCAGTGCAAGACCACATATGTATTTCAAACATAGGTAATTCGAATAATTATCATTTAGTATAATTGTCCTTTCGGTCAATTTTCATTCAAACAATTTATAGTTCGAATAATTGTTTTCAAATAATTGTTTTCGAACAATTATTTTAAAACAAATGTTCTCGCTACGATTTTTTTTGGAATGTGAAAAAATAAATAAATAAAGCAGTTGAAGAGGAAATCATAAATTGCTCTAAACGATTAAACTGTAAATCACATGAAACCCTTATTTACACGCGTATTATTTTCCTCATTTTTGTTGTTGTTATCACATCGGCCATGTGCCCTCCTCCGGCCTTCATCGATTCGAGTAACCTGCAGGGAATTATGAAGTGAACTCTTCCACTGGCCATGTCTAGGAATATGTCCACAAGTTTTATTTTTAGTACTGCTTAGTAATTGCTCACCATGTTTCCACTAAGGCCAAGTGAACTCATAATTACTTTATCCCCAAATTGACGAGCGTCTTGGGTATGGCGAAAAACTGCAAAATCTCTGGTCAGGTGATTGGATATTTTGACGAGTGTGGAACAACCTTCTAATTGCTATTGTTACCATGTCCACCCTTACCCGGGGTGGGAGTACCTATTAGGGACACAGGTATGGTTATTTAATGACCCCCACCAAACAAAATCAGTAAATGTTTATGATAAAATGACCAACAATACATTTTTACAGGAAAATGACAATCGATGCAACAAATATAAAAATAGATTTTTTGTAGTAAAATTACTAGCAATACATTTTATGATGTAGAAACTATATATTTAAAAAAAAAAACATGCCTTTACCCTGAGAGTACAAAATTGATGAGTAGTGAGTTCCATCCTCACCTGGTGCCCCATTCTTTTGGCCTTGTGTAAATCATTATTTGGCCTTATGCTACAATTGCTGTATTTTTGAGCAAATACAATCTCAAGTATAAAATTGATGTATAAGGTATTTACATTGGAACGCATTGAACGACGTGCAGGAGATTTAGATTAGGGGATGAATTAACTCCCAAAGATTGATATATTTATAACAACATAACTAATAATACCTATTTATAGTAAAATTATCAACAATACATATCTAAAACAAAATGACCAACAACGCATTTTATTTGTAGCTGAGGATAATCAAAAGCTGTTGTGGCACTGAAAGAAAACTGTCTTTATTTTCTCTCGAAATTATAGGCCCTATACGAAGCTTACAACGGCTCATGATCAAACATAATAGACATTCGTTGTCTGTTAGATTTCACAGTATATATATATATATATATATATAAAGACATTTTTATGTTTAACATTCGTTTTTTTGTTTTTTCATAGATACAAGTATTTAAGTAAATGCTCTGTTTATAATAAACAGTATTAAATAACATTTACCGGCCTGAATGTCCGAGCAATTTTCATAGAAAATATTCGTCCTTTGACAGGATTCGAACCTGCATCCTATACGGAGCCGTCATTTACGCTCACGTGCCTTGACCGCTCGGCCACAAAGGATCGTTCGGTTGGCAAGGTTTATAAGCAGTAAATTCAACCTGCCAACTATGGGCAAATAGTGAAACTCACAAACTAAAACAAAACCCTATGAAAGTATAGAAATTTATTTAATAGTAAAAATACCAGCAATACATTTTTATATATGAAAATCCAGCAACAATGCCTATTTATAGTAGAATTACCAGCAGTACATTTTATAGTAGAATTACCAACAAAAACATTTTATACCAAAATGATCTACAATTTTATCTGTAGTTGAAGGTATACAATTGCGTTCAAAATATAAAAGGTGCTCCAATAACTGGACCAATTTTAAACGTGAATTAAGTTTAAGCGTCTGATGTTTGTTTTATTTGTCTTTCAGATTTAACAACTTAAATCTTTGGCAATTTCAAGCATGGTAAGATTAACAATCAAACACTGTGTTAAAGCCTATTATGAAAATGGCCGTTCAAATGGCCGTATTTCGCGCACTTCGCGATTTTTTGCGTAATCGACCAACCGAGAGTGCAATTGAAAAAGGACGTAACATTGTTGTGGAGAGGTTCAATTCCTGTGCGCGATGACGATTAGAGGGGTCTGGATTTTCGGCCACATTCTCATGCACTGCAGCAATGTTTTCAGTTGAATGGCGTAAACGAACACGCAATGGTATTTTCACATCTGCCACTGACCCAGTTTGTTTGAATTTACGAACAACTTTCCCAATTGCACTTTTGAAACTTTAACACATTGTTTGATTGTTAATCTTTCCATGGTTGAAATTGCAAGACTTAAGTTTTTAAATCTGAAAGAAAAAGAAAAAAATATCATTAGACGCTTAAACTTAATTCACATTTAAAATCGGCCCAAATTATTGGAATAATCTTTATTTAGTTGAAGCCAGAAAATTGTGTTCAGATTATTTAGATTTCAGCGTTAAATAACTCATGGAAGTGTTGATATGCCGCTAAACAAAATCACCTAACAAATTGTTTTAATCCATCTCTTGGACAGAAATATATGACCTATTTTTGAATATTTTAATTTTTGAATCATAGAAATTCATGATTTTAAGATATTGGATTTTTAATTTGATTTAATAAAAACCTTTTTGTTTCTCGATATTTTTTATTTGTTCTATAAAAACCAGAAAGAACAAAATTAAATGATATAAAATATTTTTTTAAAGTCTAATTAGAAAATCGTCGAACGAAAGGCGACAACTTGTTGATTCCAATAAAGAAATAATTAACGGCGATTTCCCATCGTTATTATTGTAATCTATTCTGTAGGTCTTGCCTTTTTAGGCAAAGGCTCAAAGAAGGCAACTTTAAAAATAACGCCACCCTCTGAGTAACTGCGTTATCATTATATTATATCATTTCCAAATGAAAAAATAAAATAACACGAGGCTTACATTTCTCGGATATACAATGCATTCATTAATCACTTATTCAATATGGACGACTGTTTTCAAAACGTGACATTAAATTAAAGAGATTCTTAAATAGCAAATAAAATATTCAGCCATGTTTTCTTTATGGAATTCAGTCTAGGAAGATGTACTAAAGCAACTGTGAAACGAAGCTAATTAGTACAAGTAATGAATAAAATAAATTGAGAAAGAAATTCCTGATTCGTATCCAAGAAGGAGAAACATATATATTGGTATTGAATGATGGACAAAGAATTCAACATGCAAAAAAAAAAAAAAAAAAAAAAAAAAAAGAAAGAAAGAAAGAAAGAAAATGAAGAAAGATTCAGAATGAAAGAAAAATTTGGAAAGGTAAACAAGGGAGAAAAATAAAACTGAATTAAAAACGTAAGAAATTATTTTGTTTTGTTTGTTTTATGGCATCAAATTGGGTCATTTAATGCCGAAATTTAATGTTTTTCCAAAACAAAGCCTTGTATTTAAACAATCAAAGATTTATTTCAAATAGTAAATTATTTTAAATAGTAAAAATGCTATGAGTCATGGTTATGTTTTTTTAAATTATATTTTTTAAAATCAGTTTAATTTCCCTTAGAAAACGGAATATATAAAATGGATCGGTATTTTGAAAAGAACTATTTAAAAATTTTAGTTTGGTCATCTTTTAAGCGGATTAAATTAAAATTACTGTATTTTATACTGAATGTCTCTTGGCATGCTACACATGTCGAAGGATCTTCCTTTTTCTTGTGAAAAGAAGCTGTCTGCGTGTAACTTCTTCCTTACAAATGGAATACGAAGGAAATGAGAATGATTCGAACCTGTGCCCGTGGCATGGTGGACCCTATTTTTAAAGGTTTGAACTAGTGAACTTGTGATATAGTAAGCTGTGATATTTCGTCGGTGCGAAAGTGACTGTAGGGTTGGAAATTTTGTACAGTTTATTGTTTGGCTAGGAATTCCATAGGTTTTATCATTCCTCTTTAATATATTTATGGACTGTATATGGAATTTTGGTATTTAAGGGTCTGATGTGTTTTTTTTTAATAGTAGATGCCTTTCTTGTTGCGAAATCTGACTTTTCGTCCCTTGTGATTGAGGCAGTTAACACCATAATAATGCCTGTTGTTCACACAAGTCTTTCAATTTTGATTAACGGGAAGAGATTCGTAAAATAAAAGCATGTATTAAGCTCAAACGTCCATCACGTGATCACAATAGTACAACCAGGGCAAAGGTAAATTGTTCAAATCGTGTATCAGTAAAACGTCCAATTGTTGGATTAAAATTTGAACCGTTTTATCTTAGAAATGATCAAAGATATCTTACTGGAATTCTACAATTTTTTATAACACTATTGGACTCTACTTTGAACAAAAAAGAATGTATTTAGTTCTAAGCTGAAATAATGATCCCTGTTGCTCTTGTGACTTCCTGATTCAATTCCATCTTTTTTAAATTTATTCATCATTCTTTTGAGGGTTCTTGAATGGACTTTGAAGATGGAAGCCAGTGTAGCAATATGCGTACCATTACTTAAAGCCTGAATGATCTTTTTCCTCTCACCATTGTTCAGTTGGGAAGACATAGTGGGGCTGACACAAAACGATTTTAAACTCCTTTTTCTAGCTGAATAACTCAAAGGTTTTTTTCCGTGATTTTTCCGACAAATGGTGTCATGATGGCTAAACGTCTTATCCGAAAACATGGGAAAAAGAGACTCAGTTAGTTTAGTGGATTTTTAGATATTAAATATTTTGTGGGATGGACTGATACACGATTTGAACAATTTTTCTGTTACAACCGGTACAGTAACCGGTTTCTTCAAACGTTGCTCACTCAAGACAATATAAACATAATAATGCCGTGTCATCTAATTTTGCTTTTTCGTAGAACTCTTCGCAAAAGCAAAAATGGATGGCATAATATTATTTCTTAAGTGGACTTATACCAAAAGATATAAACCAAACAAGAATGTCTATAAAGCCATCTTTTCTACAAACTGTATATCTGAAAAGAATACATCAATGAAACCAGACTCTTAACAAAAACCCTCTTTACCAAAATACGTCACTGAAACCTAATCCCCTACAAAGAATGAGAATCTATTCTAAAAGTCTTGTCCGCATTGAGAAATATGTATACAAACATAGAACGGGCTTTGTCTTGTTCTTTGAGCTTTATTTGCGGGCAAATATTCCAGTGAATAACCTAGTAAATAGTAACCTCGAGAATCCTAGTGTTGTCGATTAGACATTTAGATTTAAATCATCAACTGGTGATATTCTTCAATGAAATATCATTGAATGATGCCCGCTGAATAAGGGTCAAGGGTCAGATTTACAGGAAATTAAGTTCAATTCTCAACTCTAGAGTTGGTCTTCCTTTTGTTTCTTTTACTCTCAATAATCAATAATCAGGTGTTTATTTTCAGCAGTAGTTTTCACTTTTGGTGCTCCAGCTCTTTTTCTGTCAACATTTTCAGAGTTTCTAACTATCTTTGCAACGTATACTGCATCCCATATCTAAAATTCTTCAACTTCTTGGTAATTTGTCTTTGAGAGTAGCGAACTTTGAATAAAATTTCGATTTGTGCCCTCACCTAAATACTTAACTTCTCTAATTTTATCATTTTGTGAAAATTACTTCAAAGTTTAAAAAGGAAACTACAGGAAACTACCCGGATATAAGAGTTGTCGGGACCGGAGAAGAAGTATCTTATATCGGGGTTTCTCTTATATCCGGGTTTGGTCTATTTTGTTTAGGTAAGTATGGCTCTAATTTGGGACCAGTGAAAATCTCTCTTATATCAGGGTTTATCTTATATCAGGGTCTCTTATATCCGGGTTACACTGTAATATAAACTACTGCCACAATGGCACACCCTTTTTCTTCAAACAGAGACAGCTAAATATGTTTTGCTTAGTGTTGAGTTCACATTTAGAACCTGTATTAATATTTAATTTAGTTGAAAATTTTGATAATCTCAAAAAGTCTATTGATAGGTTAATAGGAAAAACATAATAACACATCTTATCTCATTTACTAAATATTTAGGAATAGAGGGAAGTGGAGAGCCATGATTGCCAACGTCCTGAAAGGACACGGCACATAACATGAAAGAAGTAGAAGTAGCGGTGGGGTGTCTGGCCGCTTTTATCCGTGTATGCCTGTCCCCTAGAGAGTGGTGACCCAATCCCTGTTGCCTGTCGCAGACACTTGCTCAATACCCACTGAGCTGCGCTTCACACTGCAACTAAGCTGAGCAGACGTTAGTTACAGTTTTTGGGAGAAAGCGCTTTATCTGGTCAATAGGGTTTGAGCGTACTGACCTTTTGTTCAGACTGTTGGCCAGATAAGGCGCTTTCTCCCCAAAACTGTAACTTCCCTCTATCTCTTGCAGCTTTCAACAAGTTCCGTCCCTCTGCCACCCCCCCAGACCACGTTCTGTCATCCCTTTGCTTAAGCCCGCCAGGTATGTCATGCATTGTTTTCCCTAGTCCTTCTTTCCCTCTATTCGACCTGTGAGTATCAGATTCTCCGGGCCCTCCTTCCTCATTATGTGTCCTAGAAACTTCATCTGCCTCTTCCTTGTTTTCATCCTCTCTAAGACCTCATCGTTGCTCACACGTTCGATCCATGATATCCTCAGCATCCTTCTGTAGAACCACATCTCCATCGCCTCGAGTCTCTTAGGCTATTATAGGTACAATGTAAATGCATCATAGTTGCAGAGTGGACCACAGCTCTGTGGGTATTGTGCAAGTGTCTGCAACAGGCAACGGGGATTGGGTAGCCGCTCTAGGGGACAGATATACACGCATACGAACGGCCAGCTTCTACTACTAAGGCTATTATACGTATAATGTAAATGCTTCACTAATGATTCTACATTAGAAATGTATTAGAAATATGGAAGAAAGGGATTGTCAGTGGTCAGGAATTAATGCAAGTTTTATTGTATATCATTATCCTTATTGCCAACTCACAATTGTTATTTTCTTTTGTCTTTATTATATTTTTCTATTATTGATCATCATAATTTTATCTCTCCCACACAGACACACAGAGTCTAAGTGTAAATACCTATACATTAAGCATTCCTAATTGCGTTATCACAATGCCAAGAGGTGCCAATGAAAGACAAAGGAGGCGTACTGGCGCCAATATTTTAGGGCCTCAAATAAAAGTTTCCCGACAAAAGAATAGTGGATGTTTAGGAATTCTCGCGGAGCACGAGATCTTGCCGTGATTTTCAAGTGCCATCGTCAGCCATTGATCTTATCGCTACCACCGACTGTTGCAGACAATTATCGTTACTGCCAACGCAGCAAAAAGCCGGGACCCCCAAATTAAGAAGGAAAGAACAGAGGGAGGATTTCAGACCATTTCCCTTTTGAAATGACGAAAAACTTGAAGATGGACGAAAGGGTAGATATGAAGAAATAGAGAAGGAAGGATGGACGGGAATATCACGTATATATATATATATATATATATATATATATATATATATATATATATACGTGATATATATATATATATATATATATATATATATATATATATATATATATATATATATATATATATATATAAGAGGAAAACAGCCGGAGGTTTGTAGTACTTTTTGCCAAAGTGAATTAAATTCAAATAAATAAATCTATCTATCTATCTATCTATCTATCTATCTATCTATCTATCTATCTATCTTCATAATTTCTCTCTATTTCTCTCTCTCTTTATGTATATGCTTATTATGTCTCTGTTCATAAATTTTTGTCATATATCTATATCTATCTATCTATCTATCTATCTCTCTCTCTCTCTCTCTCTATATATATATATATATATATATAAATATTTATATACTCATATATATGTTAGTCAGCTATCGAGCTATTTATCTTCATAATCCCCCTCTCTCTCTCTTCCTCTCTCTCTATATATATATGGCGTGGGCGTGGGCGTGGGCGTGGGCGTGGGCGTGGGCGTGGGCGAAGAACCGAATTAACGAGTTTGAATGAATGGATTGCAGAACAAGATGAAAGGGGGTAAAAAGTTTAAAATTACTTAGAGCAACAAAAGTTGTGGAGAGCCATGATCATTGTCATTCTGAAAGATGATAAAATATAATACCAAACAATAATGGAGTGCCATATCAACTGGCTAAGCCCAGCACTACAATAACAGCTTGAAAGTGAATTGAAACATTATAATAGGCTCCCTTATATCGGGCTCAACGCAGAACCTGTTCATCTGAGAATGGTAGACTGAAAAAATGGCAGAGGACCGGTAGAGACATGGATGGCGGCTCGGATTGTTGAATCAGAGAGTCGTGTTTGAATTCCATTCGAATCCATTACATTCACTTACGTGCTAATACTCTTAGGAAAGGTATGAATCCTCACCTCCCTCTAGCTCTAGTATATGTCTACCGCAGAAGGAAATGGCAACCTAGTGCGGGAAAAATCTGCCTAATCAGTCATATATCGAAAGATACATGATCGTCTTAGCGTGTATCCCGCACTGACTGACCCTTGAGAAAAGTATGAATCCAGTTCTTCTCCTTTCAGCTATGAGTAAATAGCAGGACAGACCGGGTTCTATAGCCTTGGATGGCACCTGGTCTACCGCAGAAACATATTGCAATCTACTGCGGGAAAATAATCTGCCTTGTCAGTTATGTATCGAAAGATGCATGATCGCCTAAGCGTGTATCGCACATGGCACATAACTGACTGACCCTTGGGAAAGGCATGAATCCTCTTCTTCTCCCTTCAGCTATGGGTAAATAGCAAGACAAATCGGGTTCTAGAGCCTTGGATGGCCACTGTATCACGTATGGCACATAGTTGAGATTAAGCATTTCCATATCGGAAATAAAAATTAGCATTAATTCAAACACTTTCACACGACACGTGGACTGTTGGGATTGATAGGCAACGGTGACATACTTGGGAAGGATATTAGAATAATCCAGAACATATATTGACAGCAAACAGTCTATGGATAGAAAATGAATTCAGTAGAATAGAAATGGATGTAAGACAAGGATTGTCTTCTTACCTGACGTATTCAACATATAGAATTGCAAGTCTTACCTGGATTTAATTATTGGCAGCCAAAATGTTAACAACATAAGATATACAAAATGATACAGTATTTGATAGCAGAGACGGCAAGAAAACTACAAGAACTCCTACAGAATGCAGTGAAGGAAAGTGTGAAGAAAAGACTAAACCTCAACTGCATTATTCATGGTTGTTATCAAAAGGAACAGCCAAAATTGCAAATTACAAATTGGAGATAGCATAATAAAACAGATTCCTCTTTTAGTAAATTTTGGAGTGCTAATTTGAACTGCACCATTTTGTCAAAATTGTGGGAGATGCAAAATTTAATTTTGTCAACACATCATTTATAAGCACTCACACGGGCCTATTATTTGACTATTTTCATGGTTAATAATAAGTGTAACAGTCTATTGTGCAACTGGGGGAACAAGTATAAATAGTCCTCAGCGAAGGGTTTGTCAATTCACCAATTCTTTTCCTTCTCAACGATCGTGAAATGTCGGCGTCAAGACATTTTAACACGATCTCACATAACATAGGAAGAGCTGTATTCCTACCTTTCGTAAGAACGTCAGTTGGAAATCAACCCCCTATTGAATATATATATATATATATATATATATATATATGTGTGTGTGTGTGTGTGTGTGTGTGTGTGTGTGTGTGTGTGTGTGTGTGTGTGTGTGTGTGTGTGTGAAAAGTGTGTGTATATAAATAAATATATATATGTATAATTATTTATATATTATATGCGCGGTACTTATTAAAAAGCGCTCAATATCAGAGATAGAGCTAACATATATGGTTGGATAGATGTGAGCTTGTGACCCTGGGTTTCACGCTTTAGCGATCGTCAGACAAACTGATTAATTTTTTAAAAAAATTTGGTTTTATGTAGATTGCGTGTATTGGTGTTATTTTGGAAGTGGTGGGGGAAACTTCGTCGTTTTTTCATCGTACTAACGCAAACATCGATGTATGCAGACACATATACATACTTGGTCGTCTGTCGGGACTCATACATATATAAACATATGTAGGCAGTTTCGGATATGACATATGTATGTATACGGGTGGTGTTGTGTCTATACATACGCATTTGTATGTTGAAATTTAAAGATTGGAAGTGTGGCGGAAATGTCTCGTGAATGTATACATGTCATATATATATATATATATATATATATATATATATATATCTTTTTTTTCCGCTGAATAATATTTCCTCGCATGTATGTATATACGTGTGGTGGGGTTTGTGTGAAATTATGATAGGTGAAAATTATTATTATTTATATTTATTTTTAAATTTTGAAAAAAATGGCGGTTTATTTGTTATATTTAAAGCTGGTTATTTGTTTGTTTTTGACTGTGTATATGTAACAGGTAGAAATTTGTAATCCTTATTGGTTATTTATATGGTGATGTTTAATATTTAATATGCTGGGTGAGAGGGTAGTTTGATTTAATAGCGGGTCTATATGATATGATGTGATACTAATGTTGCAAGGGATTGGAGGCAATGATAATGCTTGCGTCAGTACGATGAAAAAACGACGAACACCCACCGCCCAACACCGTAACGGGGTTTAGCAGAAATAACAAAAAGATAAAATTTATGAAGAGCTACGAACGACAGGAAATTGTGGAGAGCCATGATCGTTCACGCGTTGAAGGATCACGGCGCATATAAATAGATGAACATACTGGAAACCTCATTTTACTAAATATCCTTACAATTTTGAACATGACATAAAAGACTTCTTCGGCATCTGTTAATGGTAGGGATAGCCGTTTCCCTATAAGGAAAGTATTCAGCATTCATTAAACGAACAATCAGCGTTATTGTCAGTTAAAATTTATAAAATCTTTTTCTCAAAGAGAGCAAATCGATTGTTATCACCCTTTCCAGTATTGATGGGAGTTTCCTTCCTAACCTTTTGTTTAATGACATGTGAAATGTCTACATATAGCAATGTTTTCCCTTTTAGTTACACGAACTATACAGGTTTAGTCCTTTCTTCACACTTTCCTTCACTGCAATTGCCGCTCGAAGTCTTCAAGTGGGTGTGGTGTTGTTATTCATTCTGTAGCGCCTATATATTTAATCTGTAGTAGAGAAAATTGTGGAGAGCCATGATCGCCTACGTACTGAGGACACACTACATATAAAGAAAACGGCAGAAGGTCGCAGTAGGAGTTGTAGAGGAAATTGTGGAGAGCCGTGATCGCCTACGTACTGAGGAGACACTACATATAAAGAAAACGGGAGAAGGTCGCAGTAGGAGTTGTAGAGGAAATTGTGGAGAGCCGTGATCGCCTATATCCTGAGGAGACACTGCACATAAAGAAGAAGACGGCAGAAGGTCGCAGTAAGAGCAGCAGAGGAAATTGTGGAGAGCCATGACCGCCTACGTCCTGATAGGCCATCTGGTTGTATCCCCAGACAAAAATGGATGTATTTCTAATCTGAAGAAAGTCTTTGAGAATTGATTCG
>OZ010580.1:104392914-104397914 GCA_963932145.1 Acanthosepion lycidas
AGTCTATCTAAATATCTATCTATCTATCTATCTATCTATCTATCTATCTATCTATCTATCTATCTATCTATGTATCTATCTATGTATCTATCTATCTATCTATCTATCTATTTCAGTTTGTTGGTATGCATATATATCAGTCTATCTATCTATCTATCTATCTATCTATCTATCAATCTATCTATCTATTTCAGTTTGTTGGTATGCATCTCTCTTAGTCTATCTATCTATTTATATATCTATCGATCTATCGGTCTATCTATCTATATCAGTTTGTTGGTATGTATCTATCTCAGTCTATCTATCTATCTATCTATTTCAGTTTGTTGGTAAGCATCTATCTCAGTCTATATATCTATCTCAGTCTATATATCTATCTATCTATCTATCTATCTATCTATCTATCTATCTATCTATCTATTTCAGTTTGTTAGTATGCATCTATCTCAATCTATCTATGTATCTATCTATCTATCTATCTATCTATCTATCTATCTATCTATCTATCTATCTATCTATCTATCTATCTATCTATTTCAGTTTGTTGGCATGCATCAATCCCAGTCTATCTATCTATCTATTTCAGTTTGTTGTTATGCATCTTTCTCAGTCTATCTATCTATCTATCTATCTATCTATCTATCTATCTATCTATCTATCTATCTATCTATCTATCTATTTATCTATCTATCTAACTATCTATCTATCTATCTATCCTAATCAGCTTGTTGGTATTCATCTATCTATCTATCTATCTATCTATCTATCTATCTATCTATCTATCTATCTATCTATCTATCTATGTATTTTAGTTCGTTGGTATGCATCTATGTCAGTCTGTCTATCTATCTATCTATTTATATATCTATCTATCTATCTATTTAATTCAGTTTGTTGGTATGCATCGATCTCAGTCTATCTATCTATCTATCTATCTATCTATCTATCTATCTATCTCTCAGCTTGTTGGTATCATCTATCTCAGTATATCTATCTATCTATTTATCTGTCTATCTATTTCAGTTTGTTGGTATGCATCTTTCTCAGTCTATCTATCCTTCTATCTATCTATTTATCTATCTATCTATCTATCTATCTATCTCAGTTAGTTGGTATGCATCTATCTTAGTCTATCTATCTATCTATCTATCTATCCATCTATCTATCTATCTATCTCAGCTTGTTGTATGCATCTATCTCATTCTATCTATCTATCTATCTATCTATATATCTATTTCAATTTGTTGGTATGCATCTATATCTATCTATCTATCTATCTATCTATCTATCTCAGTCTATCTATCTATCTATCTATCTATCTATCTATGTATCTATCTATCTATCAATCTATCTATGTATTTATCTAACTATCTATCTATCCATCTATCTATCTATCAATCTATCTATCTCAGTCTATCTATCTATCTATCTATCGATCTATCGATTTATATATCTATCTATCTATCTATCTATCTATTTCAGTTTCGTGGAATGCATTTATCTCAGTCTATCTATCTATCTATCTATCTATCTATTTCAGTTTGTTGGTATGCATCCATCTCAGTCTATCTATCTATTTATCTATCTATCTATCTATTTCAGTATGTTGGTATGCATCTATCTCAGTCTATCTATCTATCGATCTATAAATCTATCTATCTATCTATTTCAGTTTGTTGGTATGCATCTATCTCAGTCTATCTATCTATCTATCTATCTATCTATCTATCTATCTATCTATCTATCTATCTATCTATCAATCTATCTATCTATCTATCTATCTATCTATCTATCTCAGTTTGTTGGTATGCATCTATCTCAGTCTATCTATCTATCTATCTATCTATCTATCTATCTATTTCAGTTTGTTGTTATGCATCTTTCTCAATCTATCTATCTATCTATCTATGATCTATCTATTTATCTATCTATCTATATATATATCTCAGCTTGTTGGTATGCATCTATCTCAGTCTATCTATCTATCTATCTATCTATCTATCTATCTATCTATGTATCTATCTATCTCTCTATCTATTTCAATTTGTTGGTATGCATCTATATCTATCTATCTATCTATCTATCTATCTATCTATCTATCTATGTATTTCAATTTGTTGGTATGCATCTATATCTATCTATCTATCTATGTATCTATCTATCTACCTATCTATCTATATATTTATTTCAGTTTGTTGGTATGCATCTATCTCAGTATATCTATCTATCTATCTATTTCAGTATGTTAGTATGCATCTATCTCAGTCTATCTATCTCTCTATCTATCTATCTATCTATCTCAGTTAGTTGGTATGCATCTATTTCAGTCTATCTATCTCTCTATCTATCTATCTATCTAAATATCTATCTATCTATCTATCTATCTATCTATCTATCTATTTATCTATCTATCTATCTATCTATCTATCTATCTATCTCAGCTTATTGGTATGCATCTATCTCAGTCTATCTATCTATCTATCTATCTATCTATCTATCTATCTATCTATCTATCTATCTATCTATTTCAGTTTGTTGGTATGCATCTATCTCAGTCTATCTATCTATCTATCTATCTATCTATCTATCTATCTATCTATCTATCTATCTATTTATTTCAGTTTGTTTGTATGCATCTATCACAGTCTATCTATCTATATATCTACCTATCTATCTCTCAGCTTGTTGTTATGCATCTATCTCAGTCTATCTATCTATCTATCTATCTATCTATCTATCTATTTCAGTTTGTAGGTATGCGTATATCTCAGTCTATCTATCTATCTATCTATCTATTTCAGTTTGTTGGTATGCATATATCTCAGTCTATCTATGTATCTATGTATCTATCTGTCTATCTCTCTCTCTATCTATCTATCTATCTATCTATCTATCTATCTATCTATCTATGTATCTATGTATCTCAGCTTCTTGGTATGCATCTATCTCAGTCTATCTCTCTATCTATCTATGTATGTATCTATCTATGTATCTATGTATCTATTTCAGTTTGTTGGTATGCATCTATCTCAGTGTATCTATCTATCTATCTATCGATCTATCTATCTATCTATCTATCTATCTATTTCAGTTTGTTGGTATGCATCTATCAGTCTATCTATCTAACGATCTATCTAACAATCTATCTATCTCAATCTATCTATCTATCTATCACTCTATCTATCTATCTATCTATCTATCTATCTATCTATCTATCTACCTATCTATCTATCTATCTATCTATCTCAGTAAGTTGGTATGCATCTATCAGTCTATCTATCTATTTATCTATCTATCTATTTATCTATCTCAGCTTATTGGTATGCATCTATCTCAGTCTATCTATCTATCTATCTATCTGTTTATTTCAGTTTGTTGGTATGCATCTATCTCAGTATATCTATCTATCTATCTATCTCAGTAAGTTGGTATGCATCTATCAGTCTATCTATCTATCTATCTATCTATGTATCTAACTATCTATCTATCTATCTATCTATCTCAGCTTATTGGTATGCATCTATCTCAGTCTATCTATCTGTCTGTCTATCTATCTATCTATCTATCTATCTATCTATCTATATATCTATCTACCTATCTACTGTTTATTTTAGTTTGTTGCTATGCATCTATCACAGAATATCTATCTATCTATGCATCTATCTATCTATCTATCTATCTATCTTTCTATCTATCTATCTATTTCAGTTTGTTGGGATGCATCTATCTCAGTCTTATCTATCTATCTATCTATCTATCTATCTATCTATCTATCTATCTATTTCAGCGTGATGGTATGCATCTATCTCAGTCTATCTATCTATCTATCTATCAATCTATCTATCTATCTATGTATCTATCTATCTATTTCAGTTTGTTGGTATGCATCTCTCTCAGTCTATCTATCTATCGATCTATCTAACAATCTATCTATCTATCTATCTATCTATCTATCTATCTATCTATCTGGTTATTTCAGTTTGTTGGTATGCATCTATATCAGTCTATCTATCTATCTATCTATCTATCTATCTATCTATCTATCTATTTCAGTTTGTTGGTATACATCTATCTCAGTCTATCTATCTATCTATCTATCTATCTATCTATCTATCTATCAATCTATCTATTTCAGTTGGTTGGTAAGCATATATCTCAGTCTATCTATCTATCTATCTATCTATCTATCTATCTATCTATCTATCTTTCTATCTATCTTAGTAAGTTGGTATGCATCTATCTCAGTCTATCTGTATCTATCTATCTATCAATCTATCTATCTCTTTCAGCTTGTTCGTATGCATATATATCAGTCTGTCTATCAATCTATGTATGTATCTATCTATGTATCTATGTATCTATCTATCTATGTATCAATCTATTTATTTCAGTTTGTTGGTATGCATATATCTCCGTCTATCTATCTATCTATCTATCTATCTATCTATCTATCTATCTATCTATCTATCTCACTAAGTGGGTATGCATCTATCTCAGTATCTATCTATCTATCTATCTATCTATCTATCTATCTATCTATCTATCTATTTCAGTTTGTTGGTATGCATCTATCTCAGTGTATCTATCTATCTATCTATCGATCTATCTATCTATCTATCTATCTATTTCAGTTTGTTGGTATGCATCTCTCTCAGTCTATCTATCTAACGATCTATCTAACAATCTATCTATCTCAATCTATCTATCTATCTATCACTCTATCTATCTATCTATCTATCTATCTATCTATCTATCTATCTATCTACCTATCTATCTATCTATCTATCTATCTCAGTAAGTTGGTATGCATCTATCAGTCTATCTATCTATTTATCTATCTATCTATTTATCTATCTCAGCTTATTGGTATGCATCTATCTCAGTCTATCTATCTATCTATCTATCTGTTTATTTCAGTTTGTTGGTATGCATCTATCTCAGTATATCTATCTATCTATCTATCTATCTCAGTAAGTTGGTATGCATCTATCAGTCTATCT
>OZ010580.1:104410414-104420414 GCA_963932145.1 Acanthosepion lycidas
ATCTATCTATCTATCTATCTATCTTTCTATATACGTATTTCAGTTTGTTAGTATGCATCTATCTCAGTCTATCTATCTATCTATCTATCTATCTATCTATCTTTCTATAGATCTATCTATCTATCTATCTATCTATCTATCTATCTTTCTCTGTATCTATTTCAGTTTGTTAGTATGCATCTATCTCAGTCTACCTATTTATCTATCTATCTATCTATCTATCTACCTATCTATCTATCTATCTATCTATCTATTTCTGTTTGTTGGTATGCATCTATGTCATTCTATCTATCTATCTATCTATCTATCTATCTATCTATCTATTTATTTTATTTTGTTGTAATGCATCTATCGCAGTCTATCTATCGATCTATCTATCTATATATCTATCTATCTATCTATCTATCTATTTCATTTTGTTGGTATGCATCTATCTCAGTCTATCTATCTATCTATCTATCTATCTATCTATCTATAGATCTATCTATCTATCTATCTTTCTATGTATCTATTTCACTTTGTTAGTTTGCATCTATCTCAGTCTATCTATCTATCTATCTCTCTTTGTATGTATCTTTTTCAGTTTGTTGGTGTGCATCTATCTATCTATCTCTCTATCTCTCTCTCTCTCTATCTATCAATCTATCTCTATCTATCTATCTATCTATCTATCTATCTCTCTATCTACCTTTCTATCTATCTATCTATCGATCTATCTATCTATCTATTTCAATTTTTTTGGTATGTATCTCTCTGTCTATCTATCTATCTATCTATCTATCTATCTATCTATCTATCTATCTATCTATCTATCCATCTATCTCAGTTTTTTGGTATGAATCTATCTCTGTCTATCTATCTATCTATCTATCTATCTATCTATCTATCTATCTATCTATCTATCTATCTATCTCAGTTTGTTGGTATGCATCTATCTCAGTCTATCTATCTATCTATCTATCTATCTATCTCTTTCAGTTTGTTGGTATGCATCTATCTCTGTCTATCTTTCTATCTATCTCTCTCAGTTCGTTGGTATGCGTCTATCTCAGTCTATCTATCTATCTATCTATCTATCTATCTATTTCAGTTTTTTGGTATGCATCTATCTCTGTCTGTCTATCTATCTATCTATCTATCTATCTATCTATCTATCTATCTATCTATCTATCTATCTATCTATAACAGATAATGTCTGTCTGTGTGATACATTTCTCTGGAGATCCATCCAACCGATTTTGACCAAACCGTGCACGTTCACTTTGGAATGTAAGAGTTAGGTTCAATAATCATTAAATCCAATCGAAATTTATTAATTCAACTTTTTTCTTCCTATTTTTTTCAAACTCGGTATGTAGGTTACCTGCATCATGATGATCTCAAAGATACCTTCTTCATTTCTACGCCTGTGCGTTTAGCGAAAAACGAAAAATCACTTTCAACACAAATTTTAATCTAAAACTGAATTTTCAATCAATCTAATATAAACTTTAGTCAATAGTAGCTAACTAGTTGTTTATTAGTAATTTTATTTGATATCCACCTATATAATGAAAACCCGCGGAAATAGCGAAAAATGGCGATTTTTACTGTTGGCCTCAGCTAAGTTCGACTGAATAAATACAGACAACTTCTGTTATATAAGTAACTGCATAATTCAAAATGCTTTTTTTTAATGAAAGTACTTTAAAGTAGTTGAAGAAGATAGTCTCTGTTACATCGAAACCTGATCCTGTTTTTGCTCCATTCTAACTGAAGGCTTCTTCTGATCGTCCAACTGAGTATGGCTGCTATTATTGAATAAAATGAAAGTCTGTCTAAGTCTTGGAAACTTTTTCATCGTCCTAACGTCGTTTCCCTGTGTCTTTTCTATAAATACTTTCATGTTAATTGGTTTGATAAACTTTACTCTATCGTACCTAGACTTTGTGAATTTAAGCACAGTACAAGATAGGTGGTAAGGTGTCATCCTTTTACAGTTTAAATAGTAATTTAATTAGTTTAAATGTAATTGTAAGTTCTATGCTAGCTTTTCACTTGTGGAACTCTCTTCCAGCTTCTTGCTACCCAGGAAACTTTGATCTTCAAAAATTGAAATGCATTACCAATTGTTATCTTCCTAAATCTTCTTCTTTTATTCTCCTTCCTCCTTAATAGTATATTTTTCTCAAATTCTTTAATTCTCAGTAACGTCTTGTGTCTTAATAGCTTTATTGCCTTGCTTGGGGTGAAATGATAAAAAAATCTGATCCTTACAACAAAGTATTTGAAGTTTTTAGAGTTCATTCATTCCGCATAGACAAATGATCTCAGGTGAGTCAATAAAATCTGTGCAATTTTTGACATACCTTGGAAGCGAAAAGATTCTACTGATCTACCAGACAACATCAAGTGGAGATTCTTTTGAGCCATTGTAGAAGCGGTTTTAGTGAACGATGCCACCGCTTGAACATAAACTAAAATCCTTGAGTATACATTCGGATTCTGAAAGCTATACTTAACATCTCTTGAAGACAACAATCAATTAAATCACAGCCCTATGGACTCATCTCTACAATCTTACGTGAAAGCAGAATTCTCTTGACGAGCAAAACAAGAACTTTCAAATCATGTATTGCTCTGAACATCTAGGCATGGAGCAAAACAGGTTGGTCACCCAGCAAACACCTACACAGTTTGTTGAACATTTTCAAAGATACACTGCAGTCACAGCGTTTAACCAACGCGTCTAATGCCTAAACCCTGACTTTAGTAACAACCCCCCCGTCGTACAGGCAGTCAATAAAATAGCAAAAGCAAGACACGCTTGGGCGATCATGCCTCTTTCAATTCATGACTGACTAGGCAGGAAATTTTCCCGCAGTAGACTGCCGTTTCTTTCTACGCTAGACTGGTTGCTAACCAATATAATAGGGCCCACTCTATCCAACTCAATTTGCACGTATTTTCACGTAAGTAAATGTAACGAACCCGACTAGAATTCGAACTGCAGTCCGATTTCTCATTTTGAGTCGATATTCATTGCACTACAATGTCGGACAGTAATTTGTATATTTGGAGGCATTTTTAGATTCAGATTCTTGAAAGGTTCTTGTCGATGCTGTCGTATAATTTCGACTGATATATATATATATATATATATATATATATATATATATATATATATATATATATATATAAGAAAAGAACAGAAAGATATATAATCCGGTGTTCTTATAGATATTTTTATTTTTACAAAATAGTGCTCAATGTAAATTTACAGAGCATTAATATTATAAATTAATTGATTTAAAATATTGTTTTTCGCTACACAGTTCCAACCATGTTTAAAAAATGGAAGCTAAACTCTTCGAATTTAATTTTGTAACTAAATTAAAGACATTAGTTCCATTTCATCCTCAAGCGAATTATATATATATATATATATATATATATAGTAAAGGTAAAATATCCGTTGGTATATAATCCAAGTAGATCCTAGTAATATAAAATATGAAAAAGAGCTCAATGTATTTATTATTACAGAGCCAATAAATAGTATTTAAACAACATATGAAGAATGAAGTGTTAATTTTAAACTAAGCGAGCAACGAATATATATATATATATATATATATATATGATAAAAATATAGTATCACATATATTGAAGATTGCGTTTAATCATGGATCAGGATGGATGCTGACCTCAATATCCAATTTTATATTTACATACGCCCTAGCACTGATATTGAGCACTTTATCCCATAAATATAGGATACATTAAAACTATTTTTATCATATACAGGTTGTATCAAAGACAATTTTACAAACTTTGCAGGTGGGTTCCTCACACTAAAACAAGGACAAAAGTCCATATAGATATATGGTTTTTGTGTTAAGTTTAAAGAAAGTTTACGGTAGATGGCGCTGTGTTGCTACGTAGACTAGGTTACATTTGTCATTCGTGTTCATTGGTGGCTAGCGTAACGTGTGTAGTAGTGAGTTAACTGAGAAGTTTTCCGTTTAGTAGCATATTTATATCGTGAGCAGGCAAGATATGGTAGTCGACCCGAGAGTGCATGGCTACATCAGATTGCGTTTCCGAAGGCAGCCCAACCATTACTGCTGTTTATCGTCGCGTTGCTGAGACGAAATCAGTGGAACCACAAACTATGGATCGTAGAAGACCGTGATTCGCTCGTACGCCTCTCTACGAAGAAGACATTCTACAGGCTGTTAATGAAGATTCAGGTATCAACACATCAAGTGGTTCTAGCATATCGTACATGTTCGGCAGGGTGAGTACTTCAAGAGCAGCTTCCGTATCATTCGGAACATGTGCAGAATCTTCCGCCCTCTGATCACCTGAGAACTTTTGCTGATAGTTTATTTCACAAACTTCTGATCCGTCCTTTGTCTTTTCAGTCTTGTTTAACTTTTCTTGAATATATATATATATATATATATATATATATATATATATATATATTTAAGTTTGGAAAATATAGAAGTATTCCATTTTATATTTATATCTTGTTTAAATAAATATATATATTTTATTATTATTAAAGCTTATATACCAAAGTTTTGGGTTTCATATCTTTATGTCTTCGGGAGATATCTTTATTAGATTAAAGTTATTCAGGTAAATATTGCATATTGCATTTATTATTTCCGAATAAAAAAAGTGAATCATTTAATTCTATAAATAATTATTATTGCTCTTGATAATGAGCAGTTTATTTTTTATTTATTTATTTTTTCTTTTACTAATGTTCACCTATACAAAGCTCAAGAGCTACTCAAGGTAGAGGGCTGCTGAAAGGCAGCTTTTGTGAGAGGGATAAATATAATGCGCGCAATTTAGGCGGATATATGTGAAAAGTAATAGTTAACCATAGACTGACTTGAAGAAGTTAAGAGTGTAGTAGTCAGGAAAGCAGCTTCCCTGGAATTCTGTTTCTCAAAGCAACAGTTCCAGGCAAGTTTCGAATCAAACGACCATTGAAAATTTCTTTCTTCTTATAAAATAATGAAATTAATCAAAGCAAATTTTTATTTTTATTTTCTTGACAATATATGTCATGGCTTCAATTTTACTGTAAAAATATATTGTTGGCCCTTTTACCATAAAAATGGATTGTTGGTTATTTTACTATGAAAATATATTGTTGGCCCTTTTACAATAAAAATATATTGTTGGTTATTTTACTGTAAAAATGGATTGTTGGCCCTTTTACTATTATCAAGACTGTGGTAACATTTAGCAGTGGATGGAATCAAAAATTTACACAATTAACATTTGTGGGCGGCCCGCAATCTCGATGGTACAATAAAGGCTAGACCCCAGCATCAGTTTACGATTAATATTCGCGCTAGAATTGTAGGTGACTGTCTGGTAGGTCCATATATTCTGTCAGCACGTCTTACAGGAGCTATCTACAAGAACTTTATTTCGAGAACTTCCATACCTGCTAGATGATGTATTCTTGCTAATACGAAGACACGTGGTTTATGCATGATGAAGATCTCGCAAATTTTAGTCACATTATTCTCGATGCACTGGCTGACATCTACCATGCAATATGGATAGGCAGCTCCATGACCTGCACGTTCCCCAACCCCAACCTTTGTATTTTTTATCTTTGGGACCACCTAAAACAATTCGTTTATGCAGCAGACATTAATAATGTAGAGACGCTTTATCAACGTATCATGGGGATCTGTGAAACTATTCTACACCGTGTGAGAATATTTGAAAGTGTCCCTCCAGTCAATATCGCTTGAACAGTTTCTTTTCTCGCACTTCCCGCTTGTGGAACTCTCTTCCTATTACTTGCTTCCCTGATAACTACAATCTTTAACTTTTAAATGGAACCTCAGTTTCCATCTTCAGTTTTCTTTAATCCCGTTCATCTTTAGCCCTTTCCTCGATCCTCCCTATATTCAGTCTTTTCTCTCACTTTTACTCTCTTAACTCCTTGTATACTAGCGGCATTTCCGCCTATATATATATATATATATATATATATATATATATATATGTATGTGTGTGTGTTCCGCTGGAATTAAAACACCAGGGCTTTTTATTAAGACGTCAACAGTGACCGTATGCTCATCGTTTATGGCAAATGTTCACATGAACTTCACTCTTTAGTTCCACCAGATTAGAGACATTTTTTACGTTTAGGACACGCCATGCTACATCCACCGAGTCGAATCATCCTCATTTATCCCGTATTACAAATATGAGGAAAACGTTCCACTCAGTCAGCTTCCTCCCCAAGGACTGTTATTTTGTGTATCAGACTCTAATATGTATTGATTCCTGAACCCTAATTAGGGGGCTCTATTATCAAATCACATTGAAATACCGGTCCTTGTACGATCACAGACGTTAAGCACCGTCGAGCCTAGTTAGTGCCTAGATTTTTGACCGCTTCGGAATACCAGGTGTTGTAAGTTTTGATGTGTGGGCGTTGTAATGGATAATGGATCGGAATTGGAAGTCAGAGGGCCGAGTTTCAATTCCAGTCGGGCTCGTTATATTCGCTTACATGCAAATAACCCATGGGAAAAATATGAATCCATCTGTTCTTCCTCAGGTAGGGGTTAATTAGTAGGAGTATCAATAAATAATTATTATCTCCAAAATATTCTTACAATCTAAAAATATTCCCTGGCTTTAAATAACCCGCAAAAGGTTGATAAGCTGTATAAAACAAGTCAATCAATCAAACTCTGACCACTCTTTAATTAAAGGGTCAATTCTTATCTCTCTTCATTTTAATAAACTTTGCTCCTTGACATCTTCTCTTTCATTCATATCACACTCCATATTAATCATAACCGTTTTAACAGTAAGCTCTAGCTTGAGTGGCCTTGGAGTCTTGTATTGAGCGAACTTCAGTATGAAGAATACATAAAAATTCTCTGTGTCGCGCCAGAAGGTTTTTCTCGTCTGAGCCCATCCTTCAAATCTACAAATCTATCATTTGTCCTTGCCTTCAATACTGCTGCCATATATGGTCTGGTGCCCCCGCTGTTCATATCGAGTTCTTCGACAAAATCCAGAGAAGGATATGCAATATGATAGGTCCTGATCTGGCATCTCGTCTACAGTCACTTTCTAAATGACGTGATGTGGCTTCCCTCTGTCGTTTCTCTAAATATTGTCATGGCAACTGCTCTGACGAGCAACTTCCACTGCTTCCTAAACTGCACGAATTTAAGCATGCTACTAGGTTGGCAACTTGGTCCCACCCTTTCACTATCGAAACGGTTAAATTTAGCTGTCTCTTCTACTCTAACAGCTTCTTATCTAATACTTCCCATCAGTGGAACTCCCTTCCTCTTACATGCTTCTCTGATAGCTATAACCTTCAAATATTCAAATGTAATGTCAATTGACATCTTCTGATGCCTTGATCCTGATCCACGTCCTTTTCTATATCCTTTCCTCAAACACCCCCCTCTTTACTCCTTCTCTCACTCTGTAACTCCTTGTATGCTAGTGGCACTCCCGCTTTGCTTGGGGTGAGATATGCTTAAAAAAATATTGCCAAGAAGAAACTAAACCAAAGGTTAAAATACATAAATTATTTGTGGTGTGTGTGTGTGTGTGTGTGTGTGTGTGTTTGGCAGCGCCTCCACAAAGCCGTGTTTGGGGATCAGTCATCAATTTCTGACCGTCCATCTACGCGTTTTATGTGTCGGTAGTGATGAAGTCGACAGGCGGAAACGCCAAAAGAAGTGTCGGGGTCGGGGAAAGTCAGGGCAGGAGTTGCCCGCTTCGATAAAAAGAACACTGTATAACGTGTGGCAAAGGATTTTTTTTTTTTTGAAGTGAAGCGAGAACGCGTAATTGAAAAGAACGTGGCACCTGCTCTATTTCGTCAACTCACCATTTGATCCAGGGACGTCGTAGCATTCTAGGGCGACCGATAGGATTTCAAAGTTTCTTCCACTCCGTTTTTTTGTTTGTTTTTTTTTTACTTATCTTCTTTTTTTTTTAAAAAAAAAAAAAAAAAGTAGTTCGTGTCTGTTATGCAACACATTTCAGCTGAAGATGTCTTTGTACGTATAAAAGTCCGTATAAAATTATTAATAGGATTAATACAAAATTTGTCACTTTGCTCATTGATGCTATATTCAGCACTCCGACTCTAGAGTTTCTTAGACGAAACTTTTTGCCATCGTTCAGTTCACTCCTCAGGAGATATTAGTAATTTCTCATTTTCATTATTTTCTATTAAGTTACAAAAATAATTTATGCGCTTTTATTGGTCTTAGTTCGTTTTTTCTTCTTTGTACGTGTGTTTATATGCGTGTATATGTGTACGCCTATACGTGTGTGTATGTGCGTGTATATGTGTACGCCTATACGTGTGTGTATGTGCGTGTATATGTGTACGCCTATACGTGTGTGTATGTGCGTGTATATGTGTACGCCTATACGTGTGTGTATGTGCGTGTATATGTGTACGCCTATACGTGTGTGTATGTGCGTGTATATGTGTACGCCTATACGTGTGTGTATGTGCGTGTATATGTGTACGCCTATACGTGTGTGTATGTGCGTGTATATGTGTACGCCTATACGTGTGTGTATGTGCACATATGTAGAATGTTGTGGTTATTTTTTTCTTTTCCTCATATTTTCGTATCATACTCTCTCCGTATATATTTTTTGGCCCTGAGTTTCAGATGAAATGTAACAATCTTACTTCCTGTGTCATAGACGGGACTTAAGTTAACTTTTCTCGAATATATACATATATATATATATATATATATATATATTTAAGTTTGGAAAATATAGATGTATTCCATTTTATATTTATATCTTGTTTAAATATATATATATATATATATATATATATATATATATATATATATATATATTATTAAGGTTTCATATCTTTACGTCTTCGGGAGATATCTTTATTAGATTAAAGTTATTCAGGTAAATATTCCATATTGCATTTATTATTTCCGAATAAATAAAGTGAATCATTTAATTCTATAAATAATTATTATTGCTCTTGATAATGAGCAGTTTATTTTTTATTTATTTTTTTTTTACTAATGTTCACCTATACAAGGCTCAAGAGCTACTCAAGGTAGAGGGCTGCTGAAAGGCAGCTTTTGTGAGAGGGGTAAATATAAAGCGCGCAATTTAGGCGGATATATGTGAAAAGTAATAGTTAACCATAGACTGACTTGAAGAAGTTAAGAGTGTAGTAGTCAGGAAAGCAGCTTCCCTGGAATTCTGTTTCTCAAAGCAACAGTTCCAGGCAAGTTTCGAATCAAACGACCATTGAAAATTTCTTTCTTCTTATAAAATAATGAAATTAATCAAAGCAAATTTTTATTTTTATTTTCTTGACAATATATGTCATGGCTTCAATTTTACAATAAAAATGGATTGTTGGTTATTTTACTATAAAAATGCATTGTTGGTCCTTGTAAAATGGCTAAAAATGCTTTTTTATATTAAAATGACCAACAATATGTTTTTATATTAAAATGGCTAAGAATGTATTTTTATATGAAAATTATTAATAATACATTTTTGCCCTCTCTAAATTTCTAACTTTCTGTCCTGGAGTAAAAAGGTGCTTGATAGTCTTCACCTACGATTTCCTTTTCAAGTCTTTTTTCACTGCTCTTTGAACTATCATAGCTTAAAATTCTCTCTCACGTGCCAAACGTCTTATGGATTGAGTTGGATCTTTTCTAATTGATCTCTTTAGTTTTAAATTGAAATGATGATCCCTCTTCCCGTTGTGACCTCCTCATCCAGTTTTCCTCACTACGGTTCCCTCTTTTTTAAAATTCTTCATCTTTCTCTGGATGGTTCTTGAATGAACTTTGAAGATGGAAGTCTGTGTATGAATGTTGGCACCAGTACTGAAGGAGATCTGAATGATCTTTTTCCTCTCATCAATGATCATTTGGAAGGGCATCGTGGGCACAAAACGATTTTAACCTTTTCTCTTTCGACTTGAATATCGAAA
>OZ010580.1:104430414-104467914 GCA_963932145.1 Acanthosepion lycidas
ATAAGGCTTGCATTATTTTAGACATTTTTCACGTAGATGATGCTATTATATCAGTGTTGTCAAAAAGTATGTTACGATTAATGTCCGGTAGGGCTCCATGAATATTGAAATGTATAGCCAAAAGCGCTCGGATAAAAAGAATATTCGGACAGTTTTATATAACTTATCATCTGAAAAGAAAAAAATTATTAGATCACATGAGAAATTGTATAAAAAATATATATCGTCAGGTTTGTCTGACGATCGAAAAAGCGTGAAACCCAGAGTCACAAACTCACATCTATCCAACCAAATATGTTAGCTCTAGCTCTGATATTGAGAGCTTTCTAATAAGTACCACGCATATAATATATAAATGATTATATATATATATATTTATTTATATTTATATATATTTATTTATATTTATATACACACACTTTTCACACACACACACACACATATATATATATATATAATTTTTAGGCATACTATATTTACAGGATAAAGTCCTCAATGTCAGAGATACGGCGTATGCAGATATAAAATAATAATATAAAAGAAACAGCCTGTCGCCTCTCAGCGTTGACTTCAACGTTCAATATATATATATATATATATATATATATATGACAAAGTCGAAAAGGTTTTCGTGTGACGTGTTTCATCTCTTCATCAGACTAGGTTTGTTTATTACACATGCTTCCGAATGAGGTATGTTGGGAATTTAAAATCTAGAATTTTTTTATCGATACTTTTGTCTTTTTGTTTCCATCATCTTTGTTATTAAATATCCGACATTTTGATAACAGAAAATCTGCCAAGAAATGGTGAAATGTTGCAAGAAGCTGGACACAAATTATTGTGGATGAACGAGAGATAAAAGGAATTTCTAGATATTTTCGTCTTAATGAATTACTTTCTCGCCTAATCAGATTAGCATTTTTTATGTCAAAATTGTGGTCAATCTCGTTACGGTAAGCAGCTTAATGTTTATTGTGTTGTTTTTCAATCTTTGAATTTCTTGAGGTTTCTCTTATATATTATTTCTGGCAATCCTCGCTGGTGATATAGTAAATTCCTCTTTCAAGTTTTGGCTCATTGTTTTGTTTTGCATTGATTAAGTATTTTATTGTTTTGGATGTAGTTGTGAGACATTTTATGTTGAGTATCTGTCTATATTTTTGAGATGAGGTATTATGTACACTATTTACATTATTCGGATTATTGTCCTCATCTTTTTTGCTATATAAGTCCCAGAAATTCATACCCAGATGTCCTTAAGAACACATAGCACAGTAGATAAAGGCGCTGCTTAGATGCAGTGACAGGACCCAAAGAGTGTGAGTTCAATACCTGGTTAAGGCAGTGGAGAACTTGGAGAGGGAAATTAACAGGAGATAACTGATAACTGATATCCATTAGCCATGGCACGTGGAACTAGAACAGTCTATCCCATTGAGCGAAATTAAGGATTCAGTTCGACATTCCAACCACCTGAAGAAGGCTGGAGCGTACAACAGCCGAAATGTTGTGACAAATATGGTAACAAAGATGAGGGCAAGAGTCAGAATAGTATAATTTTATGTTTAGTTTTCATAAATTGTTTTCCCTTGTAGTGATGATAGAGTTAGTGGATAAGATAATATATTTTTTGATTTTTGATGATTATGTCAGGAGGGACTGCTTTTCATATTTTAAATATATTAAAGCAATACCCGATCAACCCATCCACACAAAAGTACACACATTCACACCTTCATTCACACAAACACACACAACGTAGCTTCTGGAGTGGGGCATATCTTTTTTTTTTACCAATTGTAGTATTTTTTATAGAGCTTTATTTTAACAAAATACAACAAAGAAAGCAATACAAGAAAAAAAAAAAAAAAAAAAAAAAACTATGAAAGCAAGGAAGAATATAACTTTCGTAAAACCCCAATGAAAGAATTCTTCTTTAAAGGTGTTCGATGATAATAATTTCCCTTTATCGTGTGGGAGCCTTTTCATTTTAATTTCGATTTGTGGTGTATGCAATAAAATAAAATATAAAAACTAAAAATATACAAACATATAGAAAAGAATTCAAATTAAACATTTGCTTTCCCTTAAAATCCTTATCGTCTTTTCCATCTTTCAGTCTCTTTCTCTCTCTATTTCTCTCTCAAATAAAAAGTGGAAGAAAGCGAAAACATGAACGCCGATCGAAAAACACCGGATATTGACGGGTCCAGTGGCTAAATATTTTTGCTACCCCACCGCAAAAAACAAAAAAAAAAAAAAAAAAAGAAAACATTTGTCACTGATACGGCCCTGATATATATATATATATATATATATATATATATATATATATATATTACATGAGTCTTCGCAAACAAAATTTTAATGTTACATTAACCTACGAATCACTCGATGAATGTTATAATCCTTGTTTTTAGTAATTATAAGCTGTATAAGTTTTTTTTTAATATGCAAGTACTTTCAACTGTACATTTAGTCATCCTCAGGCATGGAAATTCTTTTGTTTTTCGTAAATTTCAGGTAGCAGCCAAGACGAAAAAAATAAATGCGAATCGAAATGTTTTTTTTTTTTTTAGAAATGTGGTTTTGTTAACGGATAAAAACTTTTGGACCGTGCATTCGCAACGCTAAGTTTGAATTTTTTTGAAAATTTAAGTGATTGCGTTTTTTTTACTAATATGGTAATTGGAGAATTTTTTTGTTGTAGGAGTTTATCAGTCAATGTGGTATGAACTAAATTATTCAATAAATAGAGTAATGTCTCAGTTGTTATCCCGAAAATTTGCATGTCGGATCAGTTCTTTTAAATCAAATATGTGGTGCAGTTCAATTTATATTACAATGAATCATTCGTACAAAAATTAGATTAGTAAAGTTAATGATATAAAATGGTGAATATATATATATATATATATATATATATATATATATATATATATATATATATATATATATATATATATATGCACGCAAAAGCAGTTGGTCATACGAAAGCAATACGAACATATTTCATTTGTAAATATTCGTAGATACACAGTTATCCATTCATATAAATCTGGACACACTTAGAATCACATATTCAGAAATGTTCACACATATAAATGCACACATATGCACATACACAAATACGCATTCTATTCGAAGAAGAGGCACACATCGACATTCGCAAATACTACGTAAACACATGCATATATCAAAAAATAAATACGTAGGTAAATAAAAAAAAATCCGTAGCCGAATGCGAATCGATATTGTTTTAAATCACTGAATGTCGTTCAATATGATTGCCTTGCCTGGAATCAATAGTTTTGTGCTTTTGGGGGATTAATATCTTTATCTTTTTTATGAATACCTTCGCCATCCTTTTCTTTTTTTTTAACAGGGTTGTTAATGTTTGGATCAATAGTTTTTTCTTCGGATTAATATTCTTGCTTTTCTTTTGGTTAACATCCATTAAACATTTAATCATATTTGTTGTATTCATAAACCAAAATTATGATCTTTTCTTCCTGGCTTTCCACTTACCCGGAACAGGGACCAAACTCTCAATAAATTCATAATCCACTACGTTATTATGTCAGGATTCAGTCGAAATGCGGCAAACATATGATCCGTACTTGGGCACCCTCGAGGCGGTGTCATGGTTAGCAAGTTTTTCTCGCTAGAACAATTACGATTGAGTAATGAGTTCGATCCTTATTGGGTACTCCATACTTTCGGCCTTGTGCCACATCTAAGCTCTCGCTTGAAAATCACTATAACTGATCCGTATAAAATAAGATCTGGACGTGATATTTCTACACATGGGCAGTCGAACGAGAACAATCAACACCCGGAGATTAATAAGAAATTTAGTTCAAAATTCCTTGAAGGTTACCAGGTTCGACATTCACCTGATGAAGACTCCCAAGAGCCCTACAACAAGGCCGAAACGTTGTGATAATAATAATAATAATAATAATAATAATAATGATAATAATAACAACAACGACAGACATTAGGATAATAGTCTGCGTTTAAAACATGTTAATAATGATAACTCGTTATTCCAGAAGTACAGACAGAAATATTTAAGATTTAATTAAACGAAATGTTGACGATAACAGTTTAATTAATTTATCGCATTTACATAAGTGAGACTTCTAACGCCAAAAGTTTATTAAATTATTATATCGTTTCTATGAATTAATGTCTTTTTCCGATGACTTTTGCCGGTCCCCAAGCACCGGCAGTTCGACATCAAGCATTAAGCTTTTCCTCGTCTTCGGGCAAAGTAGGCTAAGAATAGACTGGAGACATGGAGACTAAGGAATCTTTTTCCTTCTGTGTACATAAGTTCCCATGAGGTGCTAAATATGTACCCGTCACAGCTTTTTTTTTCTTTTTAAAGACAAAACAAAACAGAAGACTTTTTTTCATGAGAGATTTTTACAGAAACTGGCGTAAGAAAGCTGTAGAATTGGCTGAACTATTGTGGTTAAAATCACACCAAAAGTATACTTATTCTTCCCCGACATACAGTTGTAGAATGAATGTAAAATGACCCTGAGTGTTGGGATAAAAAGGAACTAAAGAAAATGAAAGAAATACAAAATAAATAAATAAACAAATAAATAATAATAATAATAATAATAATAATAATAATAATAATAATAATAATAATAATAATTCTTCATGTAAGAAACTGAAGACAACTAAAGACTTACTATTACTAGTAGGAGTAAAGAAACAAGAAAATAGGATGAAAGAATTAATAATAATGACAATAGGATCAAACATTAATAATAATGACAATTCTTCATTTAAAAAAGCTAGACAACTTAAGACTATTATATCTACTACTACTAGGTGTAAACAAGCAACAAAATAAGATGAAAGAAAAACGAGTCAAAAATGAATAATAATGACAATGCTTCATCTAAGTAATTCAGACAACTTCATCAAACTATAACATCTCCTTTTCCTCCTCCTCCTTCTTCTTTGTGTCCTGTTCTTATAGCACGGCTCTCCACCACCTCCTATCCGTTGTAGACATTAGCATGTTTTGCCCATTTGCTAAGCCATTCACCCCGCTGTTCTGCCATACATTCACACAAGATTGCCTTGTTGTTGATCCTTTGCCTTTTTGCGCAAGCCACCACGCAAGCCACCAATCAACCACTGGGCGGCATGCCACTAGCATTTACCTCTGGTAGCCCACTGTCGGACCGTGTTCTCGGCAATGTTACCACATGCGACTGCTAGAGGCCCGCCGGTGGTTGCCACCTGAGTACCGATGGCGTTGCCACCGGCGGTCTGCCAGCGGGCCTCTGGCGGCTTTCGTGTAGGACAGTTATTTAAACATGGGTACTTGTTTGATGCTGACATCGAATTTTTTTTACACTGACGTAGAGGGTTACAGTAAGAGGCAATTTGTTCGGATAGGAGGGGGAGATGACGGCTAACCCTAGATTTGAACAGGTTAAGAGTGCATTGATTGGGGAAACATCCTCTTGGGAGTCTTTTCCACAGAGCAGTAGTTCACGGGAAGAAGCTGTTCGAGTGGAACTTACTTCTCAATAGTTCATCCACAATAAATTTGTGTCCAGCTTCTTGCAACATTTCACCATTTCTTGGCAGATTTTCTGTTATCACAATGTCGGATATTTAATAACAAAGATGATGGAAACAAAAACACAAAAATATCGAAATGAAATTGACTAAATTTTATACCCAAAACATAGAAAAAAATGTAAATTTTAAATTTCCGACGTCACTCGTGAAACATGTGACACAAAAACTTTTTCGACGTTGTCATATATATATATATATATATATATATATATATGAACACTGAAGTCAAAACTCAGACTGTTTCTTTTATATTATTATTTTATATTTACATACGCTGTATCTCTGATATATATTGAGCACTTTATCCCATAAATATAGTATACCTAAAAACTATATATATATATATATATATATATATATAAATTGAACATTGAAGTCAAAATTCAGAGGCGACAGGCTGTTTCATGCTAGGCGCAATCGTAAGGCTGCCTGACGATTGCGCCTATCAGGAAACACCCTGTCGTCACTGAGTGTTGATTTCAATATTCACTTTTATATTTATACTTACATCCGCTCTATCTCTAATATTGAGCATTTTATTCCATAAATATAGCACACCTTAAAACTATATATATATATATATATATATATATATATATATATATATATATATGAATATGAATTACGAATATGTATAAATGGAGAATGCGAACTTTCTTTCGATTGATTACGGAGGGAATGTTGGTGGTTTGCTACTCTGTGAGTGTCATGGTGGGTCCTAGCCGTGGAGGTTAGAACTGTGGGAACTAAGGAATGCAGTTCGTCCGAGCACTTTCCATGGAAGTAGCGATAGACTAGTAAGAGGCTTGCCACATTCCACCTGCGATATATATATATATATATATATATATATATACAGGATGTCCATAAAGTTCGTGTGCACTTTAAAGTTATAAATTTTTAAAGTTCACTCAAACTTTATGGATACCCTATATATATATATATATATATATATATATTTATATATATATATATATATATATATATGTTGGAGGGTGGAAAATAATTTGTCCTCCAGAAGGACTCTGAGAAGTTTTTTTTGAACTCTATCGAGACTGGAAAGTGAGGACTGGATAGCTTCCGTCCACATATGACAACAGTATTTTGTTAATAAGGAAAAAAAAGTTCCAAGAAATACTAGAAAATAATCATTAATTATGACAATGCTTCGTCTAAGAAATTTGGACATTTTAAGATAACATTTGACACCTAAAAAATGGACTCATTCATCCGGACAATACGTGGAATGATAAGACTTTATGCGTATAGTTTTCAGGTCGAGTCAGTATCTTTTTCAAATAGATAGATAAATGCGTTCAATGAATTAAACAGAGGGCATTTCTTTTTCTTTTTCGTTTTGTCGTTCACTCTCCTTTTGATAGATATTTTACACTGGTTATTGATACATTTAATGTCCACCAATAAGGTGGGTTTCAATTTACTTATTTAATGTTACTTATATATTTAATATTACTTACTACTCTTTGAACTTCCTTTCTATCGAAGGTTTTTCCTTTAACCTACCTTTTCACTCATAATCATATATGTTGTAAGTTATCTCTTTTTTTTTTTTTGCTATTCTTTTGCTTTTTTTTTCAATGTTTTCCTTCCTCCATTCCTTTGTTAATTTATCTACCGACATTTTGGTTGTTTTGTCTTTCACGTACTGAATTCCCCTGTTCTTTTGTTCTCTATTTTTTACTTATAAAACGTAAATAAGGTTATATATTTATTTATTTATTTATTTTAAGGTAATATGATGAATCTTTTTTTTTTACAAGGAGTAGATGATATTAAATGATGTGCATAAAAACCTTTCCAGAGAATAGGATTTGATTGCTTTTCAAGTAGTATTTGCAGCAGTTAGCGTGAGATGCAAAGACTGAAAAAGCATCAGGATGCAAACAAATTTACGTAAGCAAATGTTACATGATGTCAACGAATAAATAGAAAAGTCGTTCGCCGTTTAGCTTTTGATTCCAGATTAAACAACAAAGCATCACCAAACGGAAGTTCATTTCAGAAAGCCTTGGTCGGTAATCCTTGAGTATCTGCCATCGTGGACGAGTAAATTGATAAACATGGCGTCGGCCGGAAGTCGTAGGAAAAAAAAAAAAGTACGCTTTGTTTAGCTAGGGAAAAGAAAAGTCATGGGAATGAAAGTAATTTGGTGTTAACTTAGCTTGATATCCACAAGGAAAAATATCTACTTTAGCTTGATATCCACAAGGAAAAAAAAATTGCTTTGGTTTGCTATCTACAAGGAATAATTATCTACTTTAGCTTGATATCCACAAGGAAAAATATCTACTTTAGCTTGTTATCTACAAGGAAAAAAAAATTGCTTTGGTTTGCTATCTACAAGGAATAATTATCTACTTTGACTTGTTATCTACAAGAAAAAACTATCTACACCATACAAATTTTATTTTAGAATGATATCTACGTCGATGATATTGTTATCTTTTCGGTTTAGATAAAAAGTCAAAATAGCTTTAGTAATATTTTCACTTAAAATTAATATTTAAAAAAATAAATAATATTTAAAATTATTTAGTATAATAATTATATTTAATTTTCAGTAATTGAATTAAGAAGCAGTATTTTGACAAAGTAAATATTGCTGATCTTCTAAATGTCGTGTTCCTTCTTTTGAACGTGGCTGATCATGGCTTCCTATCGTTTGTAGCTCTTAGAAAGGTTTTGTCTTTTCACCATCTTTCCAGTCCCTGTTCTGCCATCCAATCCATTTACACAAGCTTGTGTTAGATGTTCCCTCTGTCCCTCACTGCCTTCAATATGACCTGTGAGTGTCAAATTCTCCAAGCCTTCTTTCTCCGTTATGTATTATAGAAAAATTAACTGTCTTTTTCTGATTTTAAGTATAAACGTCCTTTTTTGTTTCCATTTTCCTTAAAACTTCGTCGTTACTTGCGTGTTCAGGGCATAGGATACTCATCATTCTACTGTAGAAATACATTTATGTTGCTTCCAGTTTTCTCTTCATCTTCATGAGGATACTATACAGCATTCTCTGCCAGATAAGCGGACCGATATTACATAACAGTTCCAAACTCTTTTATTTGTTCCTAATTAAATTTTCCTATTTCTTCATACTTTGCTTTGCTCTTGGAAGACATATTTCCCTATTCCAAACTTCTTTTAGTTATCACGGTTTTTCTGGAACTCTTTTCTGGTTTCTTGCTTTATTGTCAATCACGATCTTCAAATATTTAAATGCAATATCAATCATTATTTTTTGTCTCCTTGAATTCTGTTCGTTTATTGACCGATCGCCTCTTAATAATTTTTTCCTCATATTCTTTCACCGTCAGTAACCACCCCCCTTGCGTCTTAGAGGCTTTATTGCCTTACTTAAGGTGAAATGACAAAAAATGCATCAGCTAGAAGTTTTACAGTTATATTACGTTGAATACACTGGTCCTCGTCCTATTATTAAAGTTAAGCAGCTTCTGGACCAGCCGGTACTTAGATGGGAGATCGCTTTGGAATAGCAAGTGTTGTAAACTCAATTGGGTAGACGGAACTCGTTATCACGGTAGGACAGTCTCCCTATGAGAAGGAAAACTCAGATTTCAAAGAACTTCCACCTTGCGTGTTATAAATAACAGACTACACTGGCCTCCCTCTCAGTAAATAAAAACTATGAGGTTCAAACTGTGGAGAGAATACGACGGATAACCATTCACGACCTTTCTCAAGAATCCCTAGCCATTGACATATATGATAAAGAAAAGGAATTCTGTGGAGAATAATGATCACCTACGTCCTGAAGGAACGTGGCATATTTTTTTAATTTAATTGCTAGGGGAAAAAAGTGTTGATAAGCCTGTGTGTCCTAGACTGTAAGTTGCTTGATTTTGTTTAGTGGCACATCAAATTTATGGCATTTAATGTCGAAATCTAAGTATTTTGAAAGCAATTTTATGATTTCAGCTACAGATAAAATATATTGCTGGTCATTTTGCTATAAAAGGTATCATTGGTCATTCTACTATAAAATGTATTATTGGTCATTTTGCTTTAAAATGCATTGTTGGCAATTTTGCTATAGATATGTTGATAATTTTTTAAATATAAACATAGGTACCAACATGAGATCGCTGGAAATTAAAAATTACTTTGTTCTTCTTAATAAAAACATAAACATTTAGATGATAAAAAATTATTTTCATCAAGTTTAAGGTCTTTATTATCCTGCTATGTTCATTTACCAGCGACCTCATGTTGGTACCTATATAAACATGTATTGGTGGTATCTTCACTATAAAAATGTACTTTTATACTTTCATATTTTCCGTTTTTTGATTGGGGGTTTCGCTACTTTCTCGTAGCAGGGACCCTAACTGGAGCTACCATCTTAGATCAGGCTGAACCTGGGAACAACAGCAATTAAGAAGTGGTTTCATGCTCCTCAAAAACCTCCTATCTTCCAATCAGAGGCCCTTATTTTACTAGTAAAATATATCATATATTACGCTTTTTTCGCACCTGATCTATCTCGCTGTGATCGCCACGAAGTGAATGGCAACCAGGGATCATTAAGAGTCGCGGATTGTGTCATTGATGTAGATATGAAGAATGAACCCGATAAACAGCCCAAATTCTGCCCAAGACAGTTTGTGCTCACCTCGCACTAATACCTTTGCGAGGGACATAGCTCCAATTCTAGCTATGGGCAAATAGAGGGGGGGGGTCAGCTGGAATTTTTTAATATCGTAAGGGTAATGGTAATATTAGCCGTTTCCTTATAAGGACATGTTCGACATTCATTGACCGACCAATGCTGTTGCCGATTGAAATTTATAAAATATCTTTTCCGGGAAATATGTTTCCCATGTGCAATAACGGTTATCGCTCTTTCGACTCTTGATGGGGGTTTCCTTGCTCACCTTTTGTTTGAAGTAGAGTGGAACGTCAACATCTTTTTGATGTCACTATTTTATCTTCCATTTTAGGTAATTATTTTCTCTTCCAGTTGCATGCGATATCCATTTTAGTTGTTGCTGCTGTTGAAAGTCCCCAAGTTATGCGATTTCTCATATTTGGGATTCTGTATCGTCAGAGCCCGAGGTTTGGAAATGGATGGGTCTTGTTAAACCTAGGGGAATTCATTCACTGGAACCGTTAACCTGATAAAGCTGTTGTATAGGTGTAATTAGTTGTTCGGCATCCCAATTTGGGGCTTGTGTAAGCCATCTGCTCCCACAAAAACCGCAGCGTCATCACCTGGTGGGGTTAAGGTCCTACTTAGCCTCCTCAATAAATCTATAGAAATAAACAAGAAACCTGGCGCTATTTCAAGTGTACTTTCAATTCCAGGTGTCATACTTTCAAATGATATTTGATTGCTCCGTGTAAAACCAATGATTATAGGTACTACCTACATTTTTCCCAAGATTCTTTAATTCTCAAGGAAAGTCCAAACGATTCTTTATTTTTACCCACTTCAGTTTTAACACGTTTTCATTGGAATTGCGACATAACAGGCATTTTTTTACTTTGTTATCGGCAATCAAATAGGTTTTCCCGATTTCGATAAGGTGGCTAGTTTAAAGTTCAAATTTCTAAAGCAATTTCCTCTGCATAATCTTGTCAGAATATATATATAGCTTGAAGGGGTTAACTTCTTTAGATAACTTACAAATTGAATTTAAATTCGACTTACCTTAAAACTGATAAAATTGGGAAATAAATTCAATCTGGAAAGCGATAAGGCTAAAAGTAGTTATCGGTGTTCAAAGACAGAAAGTTTGGTTCTTTACTTTGCAAATAGAATTATGAAAACTGCCAATGTTATATACAGTCAAAAAAGGACACAGATGTAGTCACGGTTTGTCGTCGCTAATCAAAACAACTATTTTCAATATGTCTATATACGTGTGTATGTACAGAAGTCAAGCAATTATTATTTATATGCTGTTTACCTTCAGGACTTAGGCGATCATGTCTCTCCACAACTTCTTATCGCTTCTAGCTCTAAGCTACGATCGCTGCTTGTCTCTGGTCCGCCGTCTTTTAACACAAATTCTTTAGGTAAATTGCCCGTTGTTTCCATCTCCTCCTCCTTTTATTAATGTCAGTATTAAATTAACTCTCCTCCTCCCTGTGAGTATTAAATTTTCGAAGCCATCTTTTCCCATAATCGGGCCTAGAAATTTCAAATATGTGTCTTTCTATTAGGTTGTCATACATAAAATGACGCATTTTCTGGTTGGTTGTTAATCCTGTAACGAAATAACCTCCTTAGTAAAAAAAAAAAAATCTTGATTTATTCCTGACTCTTTTTCTTTCCAGATAATTTTTTTTCCAGATAATTTTTTTCCAGATATTGTTACTCATAAGCCCAATGAATATAATTACAATGAAACAATATCATGTATATATGTATATGTAAACTGGGAAAAAGAACCATTTTTGCATCGAATCATTACATGCGATGAGAAATGGATACTCTTTAACAACAGTAATTGAGTAGGCCAGTGGTTAGATGCAAGTGAATCGCCAAAACAATACCCCAATTCTCCACTGCATTCTAAAAGTTAATGGTTACTGTATAGGGGTCTTTCAAAGGAGTTATTCATTATTCATTCTTTCCTCAAGGGAAAATAACAGTAAACTCGTATTGTGGAGAAATTGAATGTATGCACGAAAAATTAAAAACCAAAACATCCTAGACTTGTGAATAAGGATGGCCCAATTTTTTCTGCTCAACAACGCACGGCCGCACGCTTTTCATTCAATTGTCAAAAAGCTGCATAGCCTGAATTTTGAAATTTTGCCTCATCCTCCATTTTCACCTGATATCTCTCCTACTGATTATCATTTATTTAAACATTTTAAGCTTTTCACACGCAATAAAACATTCTCAAATAATGAGGAAGTAATCGAAGCATTTGAACTTTTTATCACATCAAAGGATGAATTTTTTTAAAGATGGGATCGTGAATTTATAGGTTAACTTTGAACAGCGGTCGTCAACCTTTTAAACTTCATGGACCACTAAATGTATAATTTTAAATTTGGCGTCCACTAATATTAATTTAGAAAAAAAAAAGTAAATAGATTTATAATAATCGGAAAACTATTATTTTATTAATATGAAATGCATTCATTAAAAGTAACAAAGCGTAATTATTTAAATGAAACAAATTGAAAATCTGAAGTTTATTCAAGTATTACACATTTTGGGCTCCAATGTCGTCACTGTAAGGCGGAGAGCTGTGTTTATTTCAAGCCGAGAATTTTTTTTTTTAATATTTTGCAAAAATAATTTTCGAGTACGAAATTGAAATTGTATTTGGTGCATAAGCCGGTTCTTGAAGATCTTGCTATTAGTCTGATACTATGCCATGTTTGTAGACAATTATACTAGTAAACCTTCCAGTAACTAGTTATCAACAGTAATGGTAAGAAACTATTTAGTAACAAGTATTGAACATAACGTTGCTATTTCTCGATGGCACATTTGTTTACTCTTTATCTTTATTTCGAGATTACATAAGATCTTGAACATCCATAATATCATCCATAATACGTTTTGTTACTTGTCATTTTTTTTAACTGAAGCTTCATAAAAATTGAAATAATGTCGCAATTTTTCTGCAGATCATCAAAATTTTTGCACCAATGGTACGTGGACCACCAGTGATCCGTGGACCACCGCTTGGCGACCACTGCGTTAGAGAAGAGTTACTGATCCTCATCGTACCAATTTCAACTTAATAAATTAGTTATTTAATATTTCGGAGGCTGTTTTATTCCTTTCCTATAAATTGCCTCATTTCATGTGCGACATGGTAGTTCGCATTTGTGTTAGAACTTGCTCGTTGTTCGCATGCTCTGTCCATGATATTCTCATCATCCGTCTGTAGAACTAAATATCTGTTACTTCGAGCTTCTTCTTCCTCATAAGAGTAGATGTGATGTAGCAGTTCAACACTCACCTTTGTTTCTAAATAAATTTTTCTATTTCTTAATACTTTGCTCAGTTTCTGGAAAACGTCTTCAGATTTCTGTGTCAGATTTTGGTTGTCTGTGAAAATCTAGAGAGTTAAAAAGGCTGTACCGGCTTCATTCTGATGTCTTTTATTTCAAGCTCACACCTTTGGGTGTACCTCTTTATGAAGACCATACCTTCTGTCTTTCTTACAGTCGACAGTTCGTCCTTTCGTCACGCTTTCCTTTGCTAACTGCTGTAGGAGTTTTTTTTTTTTTTTCAGTTTTCCCAAATCATAATACTTTGCTTAGATTCTAAAAGACATCATTCGTTATTCCGATGGGATTTTTGACTTCCTTGCCACACTTTTCATTGTCTTTTACTACACAATACAGAATGAGGAGGTTGTCTTTTTTCACAGGATTTATTCAACGTTTCCAGTGAGAGGGGGAACCTGGGTGAATTAAAAGATCCATTTGGATTTATTATTGGCGGCCATTATCTGAACAACAGAATATATGCACATATGGCACTGTTGATAGCAGGAAGAGAACATCAATACAACCATTTTCACAAACGGTAGAAAAAGAAGGCGAGAAGAAAGGACTAAGCATCAATTGTAAGAAGACAGAATGCATGATTGTCAGCAAAATGAACAGCCCAACATGCGAACTACGAACTAGCGACACCAAAATCAAACAAGTACAAACATTTAAATATCTAGGAAGTATTTTAACAGAAAACGGAAAATGTGACACCAAAAATCTGAAGGCGAATTGGAATAGCGAAAGATGCCTTCCAAAAGCTAAGCAAAATATTAAGAAACAAGAAAATATCGTTAGAAATCAAGAGAAGAGCATTGAATAGTTATGTAATATTGGTTTTCCTATATGGCGGTGAATGCTGGACAATCTCTTCACAGACGAAGACATACAGTGACAGGAATTTGATTTTACAGAACGATGGTGTACGTAACTAGGAAGTTTTAAGGAAAATGTAAACAAAAACTAGACGTATATTTCACATCAGCGTGAGACGGTTTAAATGTCTCGAGTATAGCTGGCCACTCGTATTCGAGGATACCCGTCTACTAGGCCGGCTAGCCAATCTCTATAGCAGACGCTTGCTCAGGTACATTTGCGTTTATTCAACACCCACAGAGTCCATATGTGGTTTATACTGCAACTATGCTGAGCAAACCATAAAGTTTCTGGGAAAGAGCGTGTTATCTAGCGTGATCATCAATTTCGCCTCGCACGCCCAAGCCCTCGGCAACGATAACTTCGCGCTAGCACAGCCATCGACGGCCCCCAAGGGTTCGATCTACCCAGTTTCACTCACAAGTCTTGGGTCAACACGTGACATGGTTTTCAGGCACTTTCCAAAGGTGCCGCACCATGGGATCGACCCCCTTCAGTTCGATAACATCTGGAAGTCTCCTTCCTGACAAATCGACCATGGTGAGATTCGATCCCGAGTCTTAGGATCAGAATGCGAACGTTCTAACCACTCGGCTACGTACCCATAACGAATTCTCGAGTACATAATGAGAAAAGAAGGCTTAGAGTATTTGACACTCACAGGGCATAGTGAAGTCAAAAAGGGACAGAGTAAAGCAGCGAATAACCTATCTAACGGGCGATTCATTCACTTTCTCAAACACTAGTCTGAAAGTTCCCAACGCCCGCCCGCGCCATCTCCTATGCTGGCAGATCAAAACGGAGCTGTAAAACCAGTTTGAACCCGTTCGGTGCTGTGCCACATTTTGCGTGAAATGGAAAGCGATTTAAAGGAGGTGCCCGAAATCCACCGCCATCAGGGACACTCATGAGGGAAACTCATCACATAACGTCCCCATTGAATCAGGTCTTCATCGTTCCGGCTCGAACAAGGAAAACAGATCTGGACGCTTGGAACGGGTACCACAGCTTACCGTTTTCTCAGACGCACAAAATGCTGTTACATTTATCACTGAATGTGGCCGGTACAGATATCTTTCTGCCCCGCCAGGGATTCATGCATCTGAAGACGGATATACCCGCCTGTTCGACAATATTACAGTGGACGTAGTTCGAAAAACCCGTTGCATAGACGACAGCCTCTCCTTTGAGACGGATTCTATAGAATCCTTATTCTTGCCCTCAATGGAATATATAACCCACCGTGGAAGGATGGAGTTGTGTTTAAAGCCGACAAATTCCATTGTTGCTGAGAATGAGGTAGAGTTTTCCGTGTTCTTAATAATGGTGTGAAACCATCGAAGAAAATGACCGGGGCCATCCTTCGCTTTCCTTCGGGCGTCAGGTTCTGGTATGCATTCTCACAAGCTGATGTGATTTTCCCATTACGGGAATTACTGTGCTAGAAGAACTGAAAATTTGATTGAGATGAAACGCTTGATCAATTGTTTGTGGAATCGAAGCGAGTAATCATGCGGAAAATTCAGGACGGAGTCAAGACGTTCGTGTTCAATAAACCGACATATCTTTCAAAGGATTATATTAAAGCAGGAATCAGTTACTTTCTTTTTTAAAAAAAATACTGCAATTGCCCTAGCGAAGCGAAACCAAATTGCAGTGATGGTCACTGGAAAATTATTTTGAGCGAATCTCGCTTTACCAACGACGGAGACTCCCGCTGTGCACCGGTCAAAGTGGGATCCCTGGCTCTTGTCTATGGACTAGAAACATACCTGATGTTTATATTGGGATGCCAAGATTTTCTAGGGACTGTTGACCATCAGCCACTCATTAAAAAATTCTCAGATCGGGCCCTCGAGAACATAAAGAACCCAGATCTCTTTAATTTCAGGGAACGCACACTAATGTACAAATTTAGCATTAAACATCTTGTAAAGCTTAATGCTACACCCGACTGCGCTGACCGGTAGCCAGCATGGATCCCATCAGAGGACTCGATAGAACTCCCCAAATATCATCTGCAGAAACAATATATATATATATATATATATATATATATATATATATATATATATATATATATATATATAATTACATGAATCATTCATACAAAAAACAAATATAGACGTTAATGATTTAAATGGCGAGAATACATCTTCGCAAACAATTTCAATAAGATACACTAACCCCGAACCTGTATATGAATGATATGATCCCTGTTTATATACAGATTCGGGGTTAGTGTACCTTATTGAAATTGTTTGCGAAGATGTATTCTCGCCATTTAAATCATTAAACTCTATATTTGTTTTTTGTATGAATGATTCATGTAATTATAAATTGAACTGCACCTTAATCGAAATATATATATATATATATATATATATATATATATATATATATACAACAGAAGGGTAGACGGTCATTCTACGAGGCGTCTACAACTGATGCAGTCGAACCAATCGACAATGCAATCAAGTCTGCATACGTGTGCACATACGGATATGACCCCAGATTGAGGTCTATCACATGGGATAGGATCGTTGCCGCGGTAGCCGTTGAGGAAGAATATCGGACTAAGACAAAATATATACGGTTTCCCGAAATCACGTCACAACCTCCCGTCGGTGACCTCGCGGTTTTGGTCCATGCACGATGAATTTTACTGCCTCGAAAGAGTACCGATCAAGGAGAATAAAACCTTACTAATTAACCCACAGTTGGGGGGGAGAAGAGTTGGATTCATATCTTTTCCACGGATATTTGCGCGTAATGAATATAACGATTATCCATTCAACTATCCGCGCACCCAAGTTTACAACCCTTGGTATGTTACCAATTTAGGTACTGAGCAGGCTCGACGTTGCTTAACTTCGGTGATCATTCGAGAACATCTGTTTCAACGTGGCATTAAGTATACTAGGTAGTAGAGACTTAGTAGAAAACTGGACTAACAATAACTGGATAGTACTAAATAAAAACAAGGGGAGATAATCATAGACATTGGCAGTGGGAAGAGAACAATCTACCCGCGTAGATTAAATAAAGGGATCTGTTCGTAATTCCTTTAAGGTTACAAGAATCGATAGACAACTGAAGAATACCAGAGAGCAGAACAGTTGGATTCAATGAATAATAATCAATATTATTGGTCATGGCGTATCGTCATCAGTCACTTTCCCACCGGCATAAAGTTGCTTCCCTCTGCCTTTTCTATAAATAATTTCATAGTAATTGTTTGGATGAGTACTTCAGAATTTAAGTGTAGTACTAGATTAGCAACAAAGTCTATGTAAAACCGTAAGTTCTATGCTAACAGTTTCTTTACTCACACTTTTCGCCTGTGGAACATTCTTCCAGCTCCATGCTTTCCAGCCAACTTTGATCTTCAAAAATTTAAATGCAATCGTTATATACTGTCTTCTTGATTATTCTTCTGTTGTTCTCGCTCCTCAATAATGCTTTTTGGTTTTTTCTTATTCTTTTACACCTACTAACCCCCTTGTGTCTTAGTGGCTTTATTGCCTTGTATAGGGTGATATGATCAAAGAAAAACAAATAAATAATGGCCATTGTGATAATAACAACAAAGCTGAGATCATTAGTCCGACTGTCAATAACGTAAATAATTGTTTGGCGTCGATGTACCCAGTTTTGTGCGGTCAGTCTACGATATCCGCATGTTATCAAATATCAGCCAGAACTCTAGGTCAGTATTCTTCGAATTTTTTCGCGCTTTTTCTATAGCAACACCACCGCAGGAAGCCGTAACTGATTTAACACCGCCAGCCATTTACAACGCCCTCACATTCAAAATTCTACGGCTTGGCCATGTTTCCCTTTACACATACGGACGCACAAGCAGATCTTATTTGGAAGGCTGATCAGTTTCGCTCACATCTGAGATAAAATTCTCCAAATATCTTGGAAGACTTTTTTTTTTCTTTCTAGGCGTCCCCCATTCGTCGTTGCTTCCTAGAGGCTGTCATCTCATTCGGGGGCGAAAGTTGAGGTAAAAGCGCAGGGGCTGGAGAGAAACGAAGGTTTTTTTCTTTTTTTCTTTTTTTTTATTAATATCTGTGTCCTTGCTGTACTTAACTTTAAATGTTTTTTTTTTATTTTTATTTCTTGTCTTTCTTTGTGGTGCAAGCAAAAAGACAGAAGAACAGCAAAGAAAAACCGTTTCCAAAGACTTTCTTTGGAATTCTTTTACTCTTAAAAATCGAAATTACGTCAAAGAAAGAAAAAAAAATAATTAAGAAAAGTAGAGAATGAACGACAAGTAGAAAAATGGAAATGTCAGGGAATGAAGCTGAAAAATAAAGAAAGAAAGAAAAGAAGAAAGAAAGAAAGAAAGAATGAAAAACAATAAAGGGCAAAGTCGCGAAAGAAAGAAAGAAAAAGAACAATAAAAGGGAAAGGTCGAGAAAGGAAGAAAGAAAGAAAGAACGAAAGAAAAAAGAAAGAAACAAACAAAGAAAAAAAAAGAAAAAATAACGATAAAGGGAAACGTCGAGAAAGAAAGAAAGAAAAAGAAAGAAAGAAAAATAAAGGGAAAGGTCGAGAAAGAAAGAAAGAAAAAGAAAGAAAGAAAAATAAAGGGAAAGGTCGAGAAAGAAATAAAGAAAGAAAGAAAGAAAAAGAAAGAAAGAACAATAAAGGTAAGGATCGAGAAAGAAAGAAAGAAAGAAAAAGAAAGAAAGAAAGAACAATAAAGGTAAGGATCGAGAAAGAAAGAAAGAAAAAGAAAGAAAGAACAATAATGAGAAAGGTCAACATAAAAGAAAGAACAATAAAGGTAAGGATCGAGAAAGAAAGAAAGAACAATAAAGGTAAGGATCGAGAAAGAAAGAAAGAAAAAGAAAGAAAGAAAGAACAATAAAGAGAAGGGTCGAGAAAGAGAAAGAAAAAGAAAGAAAGAAAGAAAAAAAGAAAGAAAGAAAAGAGGAATAAATGAGGAGTTAAACCCGAAAGGCGACAGAAAAAGAGAAAAATAAAACATAAAAGAAGGAACAAAAAGTAAAATAATAATTATACCGACGTGCCAGTCATTTTCGGAGCACTGGGAACGGTTGGGGAGAGCCTAGGAAAAGTCTGGAGGAAACGGAAATTAGAGGAAATGTTAGAACTATCTACACCACGAAAACTGTTAGACACTGAGGAGGGTGCTGAAGTACAAAGGAGACATTTTCTTACTTAATCTCTAGTGATTGACTGAATTAATTTTTACGACTTAATAACCTTTTTCCAGGTTATTTAAAGTCAGAAAATATTTTTAGATTGTAGGACATTTCTGGAGATAACGATTTTATTGATAAAAGTTGTAGGGTGTGAGTTGTCATATCTCTTTTCTTATTTTTGGAAACATTCACATAATTTCAGATATTAAAGTCTATTTAAAGAAATTGCCAGAAAGTAATGTTACATAAAATATTTATATAAATTTATTGACTTGCTTTTTTTTTTTATAGGCTATCAACCTTTTGAAGGTTATTTAAAGACAGGGAATATTTTAAAATTTTATTTGGAGATAATGATTTGCTGATACGAGTCTTACAAATTAATCCATAGCTGGAGGAGAAGAGGTCGATTCATACCTTTCCCAAGAGTACTTCCACGTTGGTGAATATAATAAACCCAACTGGAATTGAAACTCAGCCTTCTGATTTCCAATTTCGAACCGTCATCCATTACACCACTCGCACATCACATGAAATTGCTAAGCTTACAGCACCTGAGATTTCCAAGCGGTCACCCATCTAGGTACTAACGAGGCTAGATGTTGCTTTACTTCGGTAATCGACGGTGAACCGCAAGCATTACGCTTGCCACTGTTTAATGATGGCGAGAACACTCAATAAGTGAATAATAATTACAATAATAATAATAATAATAATAATAATAATGGCCTACTGCAGATCGGTTCAATGTTTAGGTTTGGTTAGTTAATTTATTGATTTATCAGCACACATGGCATCATTTAATATACGTGGTTGAGTTTATACTTGAGTCAATACAAACAATGGTCGGTTCTATGGCTGAGTCGATGCAATCATTTATACTTGAATCAATTGCTTCAGTGGACTGTTGTGTTATAGGCAAACATTGATCGGGTTTATAAGGATCTTTCTATATGTAAACACTGGTCGGGTTAATCCGTGAGTTTACACAAAATTGGTCGGTTCTATGGCTGAGCCTGTGTGCAATCATTTGATGGCTTCATGCTAGAGTTCATACGCAAACAAGCGCGATATACATTTGAGTTTCGATGCAAAAATTGGCCAGGTTTATGCTTATGAGTTAGTACACAGACAATTAATGAGGTGTATGTTTGAGTCTATATTCAAACATAAGTCAGGTTTACGCATGAGTCTATATTGAAACATTGGTTTGGTTTATGCTTAAATAGATATTCAATCATTGATCGGGTTTAACCTTGAGTCTATATTCAATACGGAGGAGGAGTTGGCCCCCTTAATATGCGGCATGCAGGCCCACCGGCGTGTGAACATGCCCTGGTGCCCATGAACCAAACCCCAGCTATGGGATAAATACCCCCACTGCCTTGTGGAAATCTTCGGGAGAAGGAAAAACCAAGGAGTAAACTCTACACAAATAGGGAGTGGAGCCCCTAAGACGGATGGATGGTACTCTGTGTTACCTTCCGGCAACTCCTGCAGCCGCGCTGGTACCAAACTGTATTTGTTTACCCTCTCCTTTGGACTCTGCTAGCAAGGCCGAGAAAGGGAAGCCCTAGTTCTCCATACATCCCGCCCAGGCTTATAGCGCACTGGCGCTACTCCATCACCTCTTGAGACGGACGAATGCTGAACCGAACCGAATATTCAAATTCGGATTTATACTTGAGTCTATATTCAAACAATGATCGCGTTTATGCATGAGTCTATATTCAAACATTGATCGGGTTTATGCTTCTTTCTACAAACTTGTCAGTTTTATGCTTCAGTTTAGGAGCAACTATTGATCGGGTTTATGTCCGGATCAAAATTCAAACACTGGTCGGTGAGTATATACGCAAACATAGGTTTATTCTTGAATCTAGATGCAAGCATAATCTGGGTTACTTCCTGAGTTCATTAGTCCGGTGTTTATGTCAGAGTATATACTGAAAAATAAGCTGCGTTTATGCCTGAGCAACTCTTCAAACATTTGTCTTGTTTATGTTTCAATTGATATATAAACTTTGTCTCTAATTATGCTTGAGGTTTTACACGTCGGCTTTATGCCTTAGACAACAGGGTGCGATAAATCGTCGTCTATATTACGCAAAAATGAAAATGTCACTGGCATCTCATTTTAACAGATATATTTACCAAAATTACACAAAAATATCTTGAAATACGAAAGAGTAAATTTATTTAATAAAATCGCCATTAGCTTCAACAACGGCCTCCAGATGACTTTGGAATCTCCTGCAACTCTTCTGGGCGGATCTCTTTGCTTCATTTGGTGAATGCTGACATAATCATTGCCCTCTGTTCATCGTTGGTGTTTTGTTGGTCTCTCGCTCAACTGCACCCCACACATAATAATCAAGTTAAGTCTGGGGAGTTAGGTGGCCAGATATAAGGGGTGATGTGGTTGCAGAAATTGTCTTACAGCCATGACTGGGTTCTCCTGCTTGTGTGGCATGGTGCAGAATCCTGTTGCCAGACATAAGGTCTTCCAGCAACCACCCTCTTGACCCGGGGCTACACTAGCTCCTCAGAACACTTGATGTAGGCCTCCGAGTCTGAGACCCTGTGGGAAGATGAATGGAGGCATAAAGTCGCCATCATTAGTGATCACTCAAAAAAACCCCCATAATATTGACTGAATATATCACCCATATCTTTCCGAATCCTTTGCAATGTCCTCAGATTGACGCACAAACACTCGGAAATGTGCATATTGGAGATTCCGGTGCGAATGCCAAGCAGTACAAAATGCTGTTCCCAAATTTCCGGCGGATTGAATTACGTCATGATGCTGTCCAACTGACCCTATTATACTGTGTAGTCGACAAAATCAAAAACAATGCGCATGCAATAAAAAATATAAAATATACCCATCGCATACTGTATACACGCACATGAGTCGGGCTTATGCTTATATGTGATGCAATCCGCCAGATGATGGACCATTTTGGTGAGATCGCACCACTCTGAAGACGATGCCATCGCCTTTTTTTAATCATTTCACCAAGGCGCATCCTGGTTATGACAATAGCCTACATCGCGTCCTGGGTAAGACGATAAACTACATCCGGCAGCAAGGCCTCTGATCAGGTGGTTTTGAGGAGCGTGGAACCACCTCTTAATTGCTGGGGTTCCCACGTTCAACCTGACCGGGGTGGTAGCACCTGTTAGGGTCCCAACTATGGGCAAATAATTAACCCCCAAACTGGAGTCAAAACTTTATGAAAGTATAAAAATAGGTTTTAATACCAGTAATAAATTTTTCGAGGTAAAATTATGATTAGTAATACATTTTTGAACAAAAATATTACCAGCAATAAAAATCTTGTCGGCATTAGATAACCCATTGAGGTGTTGATATGCTGTAAAACAAAGCAAACCAAATCAAACCAAAGTCGGACAAGATGAAGTTGAAAAGCTTTAATGTATGCCAGACAATGCGAGGACTCAGTGCAAATCGTCTCATGAGAGATCTCGATGCCAAAGTCGTCAAAAAGTCATGAAATAATTGTCAAATTCAGTTGAAGAACTCGGAAGAAACACAGTAAAATTGGTCCAAATTCAGGCAAGAGGTATGTTATATAGGAATAAAGTGTCGCTGCGCCACATGAGTTTGAACATAGATCGCCAGTGAGCAAACACAGGTGATCCCATTATTGAAGTACGTAGACCATATGGCCATAGAGGAAACGCATATATGTAGGAAATAGCTAACGATTAATGATCACTATTTCTGGTCTAACCTCTATTACTATACGGATCGCTATTCTCTACTCTATTCTCTATATTATTTCTCTATTCTGATTTCTATTCCGTGATTACTATTCGAGCAAGTACTATTAATGCGACTGATATTCGAAGACGACTAATATCAGTATTGTTCTACGGCGTTAGTATAGTTCCATCTGCGATTACAAAGTCTCTACTACAACGAGCATTTCAAAAGTGACATAGACGGCAAACCAAGCAAGGCGACTAAGACGAAAGGGAAAAAGAAAAACATTATTTAACATTATTAAGTAGAAAGAAAAAGAAAAGAAAAAGATAACAATTGACACTGCATTTAAATTTTTGAAGATCAAAATTGGAAAACAATGAAGTGAGTTCCGTGATGGGGAAGTGCGAGAAAATCAACTGTTAGCATCAAACTTATGGTTACATCTAGCAATTTCAACTGTAAAATGATTAGACAATCGTGTAGTCGACCATAGTCAGGATCACTGAGTCAATGCAAACGCTCTTTTTCCTTAGATGCATAGTATATACTTCGCCAGGTCTACATACAAAATTCGCAAAGTCGAGATGTCAAAAAGCAAAGCTCGCTAAAGCAATGAACATGAAACTATTTATAGAAATGGCACAAAAAAGCTACGTTACCAAGATGGAAAAGTGACTGAAGCCGGCATACTAGGCGAAGAACGATATTCTTTTTGGTATTTTACTAAGAATTTCTAGATACATAACAATTGCTCCAGAATAGATGTGACAGAAATATTAAAAAACATGGACGAATGATAAGTTCTGGCGAGAAGACTTGTCTAGTACGACACAGTGGACCAACGTTCCTATCAACAGACCTAGCCGTTCAATATAATCATTCGACTTCATGTCAGCAGAGAACAGCAGTCCGAGAAGGCGATATGAGACACTTTTTCGTTTTAGAGACGTTAAAATTAACAAGTCATTTCTTGTCCCATTTAACAACAGCTTGTAGGCCATTTTTCAGATAAGTATTAACTCAGTCAGTTATGTGCCATCCGTGATACACGCATAAGCGATTATGTATCTTTCGATACATGACTGACGAGCCAGATTTTTTTCTCGCAGTAGGTTGTCATTTCTGTCTGCGGTAGACTAGTTGCCATCAAAGGCTATAGAACCCGGCCCGTCCTGCTATTTACCCATAGCTAGAGGGAGAAAAAGAGGAATCATACTTTTCGTAAGTGAATGTAATGCATTTGAGCGGAATTCGAACTTAGTTAAATAGAGGCTAGATACATTGCAATGGATTGCATTGTCAATAGAATAGAAGAAGGCATGACCCTAAAAACCGGTATTCCCTGACAGCTTTTCAATGTCCCAAATCGCTAAAAAATGGTACTAAGTTACTCCAACGACGGTCAGAGGCGAGCATAAATATATTTTAAAGGCGTTTATCGTTTTCACTGTCATTCGTCATATAATGATTATAACCAAAAGATGTATGCTTGAGGAATTGTAAAAAAAAAAGGGGGAGGGTCTCAGTTCGATATATTATCGCTTAAGTGCCAATTAAATTTGAAACGAGAGTTTCAAGCTGTTCACAAAGAACTGAAATCAGCTGTAATGTTGGTGTCGACAAAAATTGAGCCCGGAATCGATAAACGCGCATTACTATCGAATTACATGATTTATAGCGATTGTTCGAAGCATAGCACAGATGTGACACAAGGCCGAAAGTTTAGAGGCACACAGTGAGGATAGAACTTACTTTCCAGTCGTAATTAATCGAGCGAGATAAGCTTGATAACCATTACCCAACGTTGCTATGCCCCGGTCTGGCTGATTTAGGACGTCAACCTTTTTTTTTTAGTTTACTTTTTAGTTGACATTAGTCTTTTTAAATTATACCTCAGTCTATAAGCATTTGTTTAGTTCGGGTTAGGTAAATATTGGCCTTTTATATGTTAGTCTATAAGAATTTATTCGGTACGAAAATAGGAGTTTATATTTAACAATATAAGCATTTATTTGTTTGGAAGACAGGTAAATATTCATAGCCTATACTTGATTGTATAAGAATTTATTCCGTTCGGGGATAGGTAAATATTTGTCGTTTATATCTGAGTCTTAAAGGGTTTACTTGATTCAGGAATAGGAAAATATTGCTTGTTTATATTTCAATCTATAAAAATGTATATACTTCGCGGGGAGATAATTATTTGCCGTTTATATTTGAGTGTATAAGCATTTATTCGGTTCGGGGATAGGTAAATATTTGTTATTTATATCTGAAATAATGAGGCACATAATGAGGAAAGAGGGCTCGGAAAATCTGATACTCAGTAGACATATAGAAGTCATGAGGGACAGAGTAAACAACGCATAACATATCTAGTGACCTTGAGTAAACTGATAGGTAAATAATATCAGGAACCATTGAGTAATGAGAAATCGATCGGTTTCCCTTGATCTTGGTTGAAATTTATAAAATCTTTTTCTTAAAACAATTTTTCAGGAAAATGTACAGAAGCAAATATTTATTTTTTGTTACTAACCTCTGCCAGCCGCAGTGATGGAGAAAGTATTACCTGGCACCATCACCTGTAAGATATGCTGCAAGAGCCACTCTGTTTCGAGACGTCATCCCGCCAACCCTCTGAAGCAACGCCATCCAACGAAGACCAATAATTTTTCAGAAAATTAGACTTCGCTGTGGTCTTGGGTATCTTCTTTTATGGGTTAATTAACAAGAAAATTGGCGCTCTCTAGCCGTGATTGTCAACCGGTCTAGGAGAAGGGCAATTGTGAATACACAAACGTATGTAACTCTGGGACCAAATCAAATAAATATTTTACAAGAAATAGTAATCTGAAAACATCGAAAACTGTCTGTGGTAAGTGACAGACCTGATTTGGGGCATCGGACCACAATGATGTCATGCTTAAAGATCATTAATACTGGACAATAAATGAAAACTAAGTTAGCTGGAAACATATAGATTAGAGCTTTGCTTCAAGTGGCGAAGACTTGATTGGCTCGGTTGATTGGTTGGTTGGTTGATTTGGTTTAGCGGCATATCAACACCTCAATGGGTTATTTAAGGCCGAAATCTAAATATATTGTATATAATTTTATACTTTCAGGGTAAAGGTATTTTTTTTAGATATATAGTGTGTAGACCATAAAATGTATTGTTGGTAATTTTACTGTAAAAATGTATTTTTATATATTTTTAATGTTGCATTGATTGTCATTTTGCTATAAAAATATATTGTTGCTCATTTTATTATAAAAATGTACTGTTGATTTTTATTTGCCCATAGCTGGGACCGTTACAGTTACTATCACCCTTGGAACAATAGCAGTTAAGCGGTGGTTCTATGCTCCAGAAACCTCCAAACTTCCGATCAGAGGCCTTGCTGCCGGATGTAGTTTATCATCATATCCAGGACGTTCTGATTTCTAGTTTGATAGTTGTAGCCACAGTTGCAACAGGGTAGTTACACAACTTGGCATCCTGGGTAAGACGATAAACAACATCCAACAGCAAGGCTTCTGATCAGGAGGTTTTGAGGAGTGTGGAACCACCTCTTAATGGGCAAATGGTTAACACCCCTTCAAAACTGGGGTTAAAACACTATGAAGATGTAAAAATAGGTTTTAATACCAGCAATACATTTTTTGTTAAAATTTATTCCTAACAATGAATTTTTGAAGGAAAAATTATTACCATTAATTTTTTTTTTAGTTTCAAGACCAAACCAAATCAAACACCACAAGGAAGTATTTCAAACGGCTTAAGACACAGATTGGAAAACTGTAGAAGATTCGGGAGTATCGAAGACGACAGTATTAGGGAAAAAAGCCAGAAGACTAGAGGGAGACTTGTTGTCACTTAATCACCGTCAGTTGTTGCTGGTGCGAAGTTGTAGCGAGCGAAAATTTAATAATAACTTTATAAAAACAAAACTAAAAAAAACAAGACGGAAAATAGTTTGATAATAATTAGAAGAAAAAAATGGCGAACGAAAAATAAAGAAAGAAAGAAAAGACAGCAACCTACGAAATAACGTTAAAGAGAGAAAGACAAGTTAAATTAAGATGATGAAAAATAATAGAGAGGTAAGATGGGTAAGAAGAGAGAAGATATTTTTAAAAATGTCAAAATTATTAATAAATTTTAAATTATAAAAAGTATACTCTTTTTCTGTTTATTTTTATAGACATCATGATTTAAGTTCTTTGCCGAAGTTCTATATTCAAGTATGCCGTGAAATTAAAAAAAAAAGTTGAAATAATAATGATAAGATTTATGAAAATAAAATAGAGAGTGAAAGAAAGAAAGAAAGAAAGAAAGGAAGAAAGGAAGAAAGAAAGAAAGCATGAGAAATAGAAATCAAGACAGAGAAAGAGAAGTTCAATTAAAACGATGATAAATAACAGAGAGGGAGAGAGAGAGAGAGAGAGAGAGAGTAAGAAGAAGAGAGAAGATATTCAAAAAAGTAAGAGAGAGGCCCGATGATAATGCTGATGGTGATAGTGATGAAAAAAAAAGAAGGAAAAAAAAGTAAAAAAGAAAGAAAAAAAAACGGAAAAAATTGAAAAAAAACAAAAAAACAACCAAAAATGCATTAAATAAATAAACAAATTTAAAAATAGAAATATCGCTTGAGATTAAGTGTCATTTGAGGAAGTTGATATTTGATAGAGGTGGGTAATAGAAGCAAAGGGTCTAGGGAGAATTTGTTTTAAAGGAGGGACCAGTCATTATCTGAATTGTCTAAATATAGCTAAGACTATGATAACAACATGATATATGCGTTTATATATATATATATATATATATATATATATATATATATATATATTGAGAGAGAGAGAGAGAGAGAGATCAGTGTGAATTTATGTGATCGTGTGGGGGTATCTGCTTAGAGAGCCAGGAGAATTGCGTCGTAGGTTGACATGCTAACCCCCAACTAGCCCCATTCCATTTCACGTCGCCGTCGGACGGAAAATCTTCCATTCATTACAAGAATCAGGTGGCTCCTGGCGTGAAGGATGTAACCAAATGGTTCAGGAGGGGGGCGGATTAAGATACAGAAAGAAAAAAATGACAAGGACGAGGAGAAAACGAAGAAAAAAAAGGCATAAAAAGTGAAAAAGAGAGGGAGAGAGAGAGAAAAGAGAAAGAGAGAGAAGGAGAGAGAGAGAGAGAGTTAAAGAGAGAGAAGGAAAAGAAAGAGAGAAAGGGAGAGATAAAGAGAAAAGAAGCAGTGAAAGAGAGAAAGTTAAAGAAAGAGAAAAAGAGAGAGAAAATGAGAGAAAGAGAGAAAGAAAAAGAGGGATTTAAAAATCAAAGAGAGTATGATAATGATAATTTTAACCGTTTCCTTATAAGGAAACATTCAGAAATCATTAGTCGAGCAGCCAGTGCTACTGTCAGTTGAGATTTATAAAATCTTTCTATCGAAATAATTTTTCAAGAAAATAACTTTCTAAAGTAGCTGTTATTGCTCTTGCTCATAAGAGGAAGCTCCTTCCTAACCTTTTGTACGAAGTAGTGACGAACGTCCACATCTTGATTATGTCATTATTTTCTTTGCATGTCACATGTGCTATCCATTTTAGTTGTTACTGCTGTTGATAGTCATGTAGTTTCTGTTATATGGAACAGTTCTTTCTGCTTCTGCATCCGCACGCTGTTCATAGAAGGGCGGTCCTCGCTAAGGCTACCTTCGTTCGAAGCAATTTTCTTTATACGAGAAAGCAGTTGTATACAGCTGAGAGTTAAGATATTTCTAAATGTGTTTGGCACTGTGCATGACATCCATATTGAATTCTTGATTTGATGAGTGTATTTAAAAATACAACTCGAGGTTTTGTAGCAATTTGCAGGGTTGTTCGAAACTAACCCTAGCGCGGCCTATTCTGTGTTTTATTTCATTTATCCCCAAAAGACAGCAAGTGAAAGAAAGAAAGCCTACTGTTGTAATCTAGGGAGGGTTATTGAATAGAATAATCACACGAAGGTTGGTAATGAACAATAATACTTAGGACAAGAACAACACGTATAAGATTCGCCAGCGGTGCGTAGAAAGAGGAGTCAACTGCTAGAAGTGTGTCAAATGAATTCCGCAGTGAATCTCTAATTCTAGGATATCTACCAGCTGTTCCACGAGGTCAGATGTGGAACAAGTCTGAATTTAAAATGGGGTATCCGAGCCCGTAGGCTCAGTCAAAAATTCCCCGTCGACCCCGTTTAAAACGGGGTCGGGTAGCTGTTTCTCGAGACGAGACTCTGCCTTTCGACATATCCTCGTCTGTGTATCCTCTCTGCCCGGAGGCAGAGAGGTTGACCAGCACAGCTGGAGACGAATCTCTAATTCTAGACAACGTACAGTATTCACTAGTGTAGCTATGGGAATGGGGACCCATTATCGTCTGAAGGCATGCTACAACACCTACAACCTACGAAATAGGCATTAACGTTAAAGAGAGAAAGATAAGTTAAATTAAGATGATGAAAAATAATAGAGAGGTAAGAAGCGAGATGATATTTTTAAAAATGTCAAAATTATTAATAAATTTTAAATTATAAAATGTATACTCTTTTTCTGTTTATTTTTATAGACATCATGATTTAAATTCTTTGCCGAAGTTCTATATTCAAGTATGCCGTGAAATTAAAAAAAAATGTTGAAACTATTACTCTACGCCATTGTCCCATAGGAAAATCTAGAGACGCATATTTGGAGCATTAAATCTAATGTTCTGTCCTCTTCAGCTTTACTTTAGCCTTGCTTTCAAGCTTGACTCCTCTCTTCACCGATGTTTTTTTTTTCCTATTTTCCTTCCTTTTGCCACTGCAGCCTTTTTATTGTGCCCTCATTTTTATTGTTTGTATTTCTGTATTTTCTAATATTCTTTATTTCCTAATGCAGCTCACTTATTGCAAAGCCCTTTTCCCATAGAGTCTAAATTTCTGCTTCTCAGCCCAATGATTGAACTCACAATTATAATGGCACCGAATGCACGAACCAACGGCTCAATCCACAAGTCTACTACGCTAGAAATTCAGATATTCAGGCAGAAATTAAGAAAAAAAAAACTTAGTAAATATTACTGGCACCTTTGTTTTGTTGTTATGGTGTGAATAGAAGTTTATGAGATCATTGCTATTAGCGGATTTTCTAGATTATAACTAATAGGGTTTAATGATATCGAGGAAAGTAAATTGTTTGCTGCTTTATAAGTAAGTTTTAGCGCTACCCACTTTCTGTTTTTTTTTTATTAGCGAACTGCTTAGATCATTAGTAAACGTAAATATAGATGATAGCACGTTATATGGAAGCATTTTACTCAAAACTAAACGATCGAAGCTTGGCATCTGATCTCCAATATCCAACAGCTCAGTTGGCAAAATCCATCTCGTAACTCACAAAAACTCAAAAACAGAATTAGTAACTCACGCAAAAACGAATAATCAGCTGTATTTCTACATCATGATGAACGACTGCACTCTCAATGAAACTCCATGATAAAAAAATCATTTCACCCCAAGCAAGGCAGCAAAGCCACTAAGACGATGGGGGGGGGGTACTAAGCGTTAAAAAATATCAGAAAAAGAAAAGTATTATTAAAGAAAAATTAGCTTTGATTTGATCCAAAGAAATCAAGGTCGCCCGATATGTTATAATCCAGCAAACGTGTAACGGTCTAAAAAATCTTTTTTTTATATGAGGTGGGTAAGTTTCATTTTTTTTTTAAATCCTTTCACCCAAAGCAAGATTATTAAATCCACTGTGATGCAAGGGGTTACTGCATGTGTGAGAATATGAGAAAAAAGAAAACCTTAAGGAGAGAACAATAAAAGAACAGGAATTCAGAAGAAACACGATAGCGGTTGGCATTGCATTTAAATTTTTGAAGATCAAATTTAACTGGAAAGCAAGAAGCTGGAAGAGAGTTCCACAAGCGAGAAGTGCGAGTGAAGAAACTGTCAGCATATAAATTATGGTTGTATTTAACCATTTCAACTGTAAAATTCATACCACGGAGGAAAATTCATCTGAACAATTACCATGAAATGATTTATAAAAAAAAGGCAAAAAGAAGATCCATTACGATGGTGGAAAGTGTGTCTGATATCGAGATGCCAGGTCAGAAACAATAACATTGTACATTCTCCTTTGGATTTTATTAATGATCTCTAAATATATAGCAGGAGCCATATGTGACAGCAATATTCAAAACTTGGACTTTTAGATATGTAAAATAAATTCAGGCTAGAAAAATGGTCTGGCACAGTGAAATGACTTTCCTAGCAGTAGATGCAGTAACTGATTTGATATAAGCGTTCCTCTTGATGTCAGCGCAACTAGTGGCTCGCCTGATGGTTAGCTTCAGCTGTTGGAAAGCAAGAAGACTTTTCTCAGGCGATTAATAGCAGTTTCGTTTTGGAGATACTAAAATTAATAAGTCATTCATTGCCCCAGCTAACAACAAATTGTCGTTCATTTATGACTTCATTTGCCAATTTGATCTTATCGAACTGATCAGCCTTTTTTTTTTTTAAAGGCAATTCACCCCAAGCAAGGCAGGAGTGCAACTAGAACGCAAGGGGTTACAGAAGATTGAGGAGAAGAGGAAAGAGGAATGGATACAGAGAACAAGCTCAGGGTGTCAGATGTCGATTGACATTACACTTGAATATTTGAAGATTATAGTCATCGGGGAAGCAAGTAAGGGGAAGGGAGTTCCACAGATGGGAAGTGCGGAAGAAGAAGCTGTTTGAATAGAAGAAACGGTTACATTTAACCGTTTTGACAGTGAAAGGGTGGGACCGAGATACCAGCCTGGTAGCACGTTTAAATTCATGAAGTTCGGGAACCAGCGAAAGTAGCTCGTCGGATCAGGTGCCCTGAAAATATTTGTAGAAGAGACAGAGGGAGGCCACGGCACGTCTGTATGATAGCGATTGTAGACTAGATGCCAAATCAGGACCTATCATCTTGCATATTCGTCTCGGGATTTTATCAAGGACCTCGAGACGTATAGCGGGAGCACCAGACCATATATGCCAGGAATAATCCATACAAGGACGGATGGTTGATTTAGAGATTTGAAGGATGAACACGGCACAGAGAGTTAACTTTCCTTGCGATAGATGAAGCTATTGATTCAGTGTATTTATTTCCCCTCGTGTCAGTGGACAGCGTGAAACTAAGCAAGCGTAACGAGGCGCTCTTAAGGAGTTAGGAATCAGCTATTCTGATAGGATCTCTGTGGTGCGTAAAGGAGAGCAGATTCGTTTTGAGGGCATTAAAGTTTATAAGCCATTTTTCTGCCCCAGTCAACCACAGATTGAAGGTCCTTTTCGAGACCAGCATATATAGTGAGTTGAGAACTGATGACAGATCCCTGGAGGACACTAGCATTAATGCAGAAATATGTAGAGAAGTTTGTGAACGTCTATTATGTCTCAAGTTCCCTATAGACCCTAAAGTTGTACTCAAATGTAACATCGTTTTCAGAAGTTAGATCGATCAAAAATAGGTGGTCTGAAGCTGCTCTATACCGACCCTCTTGCTTTTCCGTTCAAAATCCTTTACGCGGTCTGGTGTCATTCTGCAGCTTCTCTCTCACGGAGACAACGTTACATCACCATTGCTGCTCTATCGCTATTTCCATGGCAAATGTTCAGATGAGCTCCAGTGTTTAATTTCACCAGTTCAGACCTTTACAGCTCGAACACACAAGGGTACTTCCACGGACTCAAATCAGCCTCATTTTCCCCATATTCCAATTGTAAGGAGGATGCTCCAATCAAACAGATTTTCCACTCAAAACTTCTACTTTATGCAACAGACAACCAGATGGATGTCTCGCTGAATACTACAATCTTAACTTCTTAAAGTGAAGGGTTGGTTGTTATATATCCTTCTTATTCTCATATTCTTCACTTCCTACCACATTCCATAACCCTCTATATTGAGTGGATTTCTAGCCTTTTATTATGTGAAATTTAACATGGAAAAATCTGATATGTCTTACTCTTCGAATCGGCATGCTCATCTAGGTCGTTATACCCAAGACGTTTCGGTCGTCCTATTCCCCGGCTTTCTTTAGGTGCCTGTCTTCGTACTTGGTAACCTTCTTGGAATTTTGGACGGAAACTTTTATTCAATCCACTCACGTGGATTGTTCTCATATTTAGGGGAGATAACTCGTATCAGTTAATACTCACTAGTCTTGTTTACGTTTGCTTCGCTTGTCAGAAACTACGTGACTTTTCATCTCTACCAGATTCAGGGATTGAACTCGTATCTGCCAAGGTAACAGATACGATTAAGCATCGCTTTAATCATGATTTTTTTATTAGAAATTTTATAACGACAAAAAAAAAGCGTTTTATGATTAAATTTTGCTCTCGTCAAAATATCCTCTTTTAGCCATGGTTACATCAGCGCAAATTTTTGGCATTCGTTTCAAAAGTTTCTCAAAGTATAAATTTGATAATTGATTGCATTCTTCTTTCAATGTCTCTTTCATTTTCTTTTTCATTTTTTTTTCACTCTTCTGTCAAATTCATTCCATGCTAATTCTAGGAGTTGTTTCAAACTTTTGATTTGTAATAGAAATATTTATTCCATAAAATATATATATTCAAATGATTTCAGAAATTACAAGACACATAGAATGAGTGAAGTGCTCGGTGGTAGCTTCATCCTTGGTGCGCTTGCCTTAGATCACAAAGGTCCTTGGCAAGATGTAGCATAGGGGGTTTCTGCAAAGACTTTCCCGCTGTGGCATCTCTGGAAGAATCTATGGAATTATCAAGTCTTTTCTCTGAAGTAGGTTCAGAATGGTCGTTTTAAACGGCCAGTCTTTCGAAGACCACGAGGACAATGTAGTCTCACTCCTCGGCAGGGACGTTGCAAGTGAATCGCAGGCCTTCCATTAAATTTTATGATACGGAGCTTTACTACAACTTTATTGTCATAAGGTTTTGTATTCTTATAAAATAGAAATTTTATTGCAACCCAATTATGTACAATAATGGATCATATGCAATATAGGTGAACAATTGAACTAGAAAAATTGAAAATAAATACCTTTTTCCTTGTTTTTTTTCTTCTGATTTTTTTCCTCATCTTCTTCTTCTTTTTCTTTCTCCTCCTCTTCTTTTTCTTTCTCTTCCTCTTTTTCTTTCTCCTCCTCTTCTTCTTCTTCTTCTTCTTTCTCTTCTTTTTCTTTCTCCTCCTCTTCTTTTTCTTTCTCCTCCTCTTCTTTTTCTTTCTCCTCTTCTTCTTCTTCTTCTTCTACCTCTTCTTTTTCTTTCTCCTCCTCTTCTTTTTCTTCTTCCTCTTCTTTTTCTTTCTCCTCCTCTTCTTCTTCCTCTTCTTTTTGTTTCTCCTCCTCTTCTTCTTCTTCCTCTTCTTTTTCTTTCTCCTCCTCTTCTTCCTCTTCTTTTTCTTTCTCCTCCTCTTCTTTTTCTTTCTCCTCCTCTTCTTCTTCTTCTACCTTTTCTTTTTCTTTCTCCTCCTCTTCTTCTTCTTCTTCTTCTTCTTCTTTCTCCTCCTCTTCTTCTTCTTCCTCTTCTTTTTCTTTCTCCTCCTCTTCTTCTTCTTCTTCCTCTTCTTTTTCTTTCTCCTCCTCTTCTTTTTCTTTCTCCTCCTCTTCTTCTTCTTCTTCTACCTTTTCTTTTTCTTTCTCCTCCTCTTCTTCTTCTTCTTCTTTCTCCTCCTCTTCTTCTTCTTCCTCTTCTTTTTCTTTCTCCTCCTCCTCTTCTTCTTCTTCTTCCTCTTCTTTTTCTTTCTCCTCCTCTTCTTTTTCTTTCTCCTCCTCTTCTTCTTCTTCTTCTACCTTTTCTTTTTCTTTCTCCTCCTCTTCTTCTTCTTCTTCTTTCTCCTCCTCTTCTTCTTCTTCCTCTTCTTTTTCTTTCTCCTCCTCCTCTTCTTCTTCTTCTTCCTCTTCTTTTTCTTTCTCCTCCTCTTCTTTTTCTTTCTCCTCCTCTTCTTCTTCCTCTTCTTTTTCTTTCTCCTCCTCTTCTTTTTCTTTCTCCTCCTCTTCTTTTTCTTTCTCCTCTTCTTCTTCTTCTTCTACCTCTTCTTTTTCTTTCTCCTCCTCTTCTTTTTCTTCTTCCTCTTCTTTTTCTTTCTCCTCCTCTTCTTCTTCCTCTTCTTTTTCTTTCTCCTCCTCTTCTTCCTCTTCTTTTTCTTCCTCCTCCTCTTCTTCTTATCTTCTTCTTTTCCTACTCCTGCCCCTTTTCTCTTTTTCTTCCTCCTTGTTCATCTTCTTCTTCTTCCTCCTCATCCTCCTCTTCTTCCCCCTCCTTCTCTTTTTCTTCTTCCTCCCCCTCCTCTTCTTTTTCTTCCGACGTGCTGAGCTGGCCATCATTTTCCGCCATTTGCTATGGTTTCTTGGTGTGCCCAACCTGTGGCGTGTCTTTGGCCTTTTAACCTGGCGGAGTACACCCCTCTTCAGGTTAAACCTCAGCCGATGTCCTCCATCTGGGTGGCTCGGCTGACTGCTCAAAGGGCAAAATTGGCTTGTAAGTTTCAATACTTCAAAAGATATCATGGATAAGATCCTGAATTTTCTTTTGTCAAGATGGATGCCTACATTCTCAATGTGGTTCGTTGCTTTGAACGTCTGTTCACTCCGGATCCAACTTGTACGACCCAATGCTAAAGATGCTGTAAAAATGGTTTGCTCTTTCTACCACTCTAGAAAATAACCGACTCCTCCTGGCTGGCTTTATCTTTACAAGAGTCAGATTAGGGTACCGCTGCCATATTTGGGCTGGAGCTGCGCAGTACTCGTTTTTCAAATTTGATCGATTTCAGGCCGTTTACGGAGCCTTCTTGGGGGATGATATATTTTCCACTCTGCAGCCTCTTTCCCCAAAGACGTAACGTCGCAAGATTATCACTATTTCTATGGCAAATTCAGACTCTTACCGCTATTTTACGTCATGGTACATCCACGGAATCAAATCTTGCACATTCCTGTCGTGTTTCAATTATAAAGAGGATCCTACACTCAGAGAACTTTTTCCCTAGAAAAAAAAACAGACTCCCGTGAAACAGACTCCCATGTGGGTGCTTCTCTGATCGCTATGATCTTAACGTCTTCAAATCAAGAGACAATCTTTATCTATCTTCAATAGGAATAGGAAGTCGGAAGTAAGGATTATGTGAACATAATCCTTACTTCCGACTTACTATTCTTTCATTCATATCACACACATCATTAACTTCTACCATGAGTGGCTCTTGAGCCTGTTATTCTGTGAAAATATTTCTTTTTTAACCCCTTCTCAGGATCTGACAATCTGGCTACCCTCTGGTCGAATCAGCATAAATATAAGATTAGAAAAAAAAGTTTTCACCGATCATTTATGGGTTTTCTCTCTTGTCTTGATCGTCTATTGGGACCCAAGCTCTCCTGGGACCTTAATTGGAACTCATCTGTCCGCTTTATTGCTAAAGATACCCAAACAAAGGCTCGGTTCATTGCACCGCTCCAGTAAGTATCTGACTCCTCCTCTCTCTCTTTATAAGAGCCTCGTCAGACTAAAAATGGGGTATTGCTGCCATAACTGGACTTCAGCTGCCCAAACCTCATTTGCCTGTCTTGATAGAGTTAAAAAATACCTACACGAACTTGATAAATTATTTTCCTCCCTACAACCCGTTTCCCACAAACAAAACATCGCGAGCCTTTCGCTGCTCTATCGCTATTTCCATGGCATGTGTTCTGATGAGTTGCATTACTTAGCAGCCTTCATAATTACAACTGTGGTCGGCATGCCACATACCCAAGGGTGAATCCATCCAATTCCCTTCGCATTCCATTAATAAGGAGGAAGTTCCATTCGGAATGTTTCTTCTGGCAAATATATTTCCCCAATCACTACACTCTTGAGCTCTTCATATTATCTCTCCTGCATAACGCTATGGACCTTTTTTTTTCTTGCCTTTTTTTACACTCATACTACACCATACATTAATCCTCTACTTTGTGTGGCTCTTTGGCCTTGTATTGTATGAACATTAATATAAAAAATTGCACCCTATTTACTATAAGTTTATTGCT
>OZ010580.1:104472914-104595414 GCA_963932145.1 Acanthosepion lycidas
GGTTGTATGCAGGTGACAATTTAAATATTTCTCAACGTGTTTGATGCCATGCATGACATCCAATTGAAAGTCTGGATCTGATGAGTTTTATACGAGAACATGTCCTGAGTTTTCAGGTTGTTTTGGTTTAGTAACAATTTGCTGTATTGGGCGATACTAGCTTTGGCACAGCCTATTCTATGTTCAATTTCCTTTTCCCCTGTACTTATTTTTTTAATAATTGATGCATACGCCGAGGTCTTTATTAATTCTAAATCCTGAAATTTTATGATGGATTCAGGCTATGTACGATCACTGCTTACATTCATATTAAAGATATAAAGATTCTGTTATCGAATAGATTATCTCGAGCCCTATTTCTTGGAAGATTTGGTAGAGGATGTTGATTTTACCGTACTCCCAAATATAAATATCTATGTCATGTATATCTCTCCCATCATCAGTACATTGGTCTCAGGAGGGAAAGCAGGATCGTTGTCTTGCATTACTAGAATCGTTTGCGCTGTGCAATAGAATAGGTAAATGGTCAGTGCGCATCTGATTATATGTGTGTTTATAAATGTGAAGGACATGTAAGGTTGTAAATTAGACATCCCCCGACAAGAAGGTATAAACGATTTTGAATTCTATGAAAGATCGAAAATGGGGACTGAGCAACTCCAGCTAAGATATAACAACCTTTTTTCAATTTTTGGTCTCATCTGAGTCTTGCCTTGCAGAAGGATTTGAGTAGGTTCTAAAGCGATAGAATAAGCCGACAATTTCTCCAGAATCTTCAACAGTTAATAACATACAAGGTGCGATGTGTAAATTGTCACTATTTTATATTTTTAATTTCGCGCATGCGCGCTGTTTCTTTTTAATTTTGCTATGTACACAGGGTCAGTTGGACATTGTCTGTGAGAAAAAGATCACCATGACGCAATTCACTCCGCCAGAAATTTGGAAACGGCTTGCTGTACTTCTTGGAATTTGCGCCTGAAACTCCAATACAAAGCCACCAGAATGTTTGGGTGTCAATCTAAGGACAGTGCCGAGGATTCAGAAAGAGTTGGATGAGTCTAACGGTGATTACGAATGTATGACAACTCAGTAAACTCACTCTGGTCGTTATGATAAGAAAGGATCTCACAAATTTGTCGGTGAAGGCCTGAGACTCGAACATGGAGGTATACATCAAGTGCCTTCAGAAGGTAGTGCTGCCTCGGTCAAGTGTGTGGCTGTTGAAAGAATTATGTCTATCAAAAGGACTCTGCACCATGTCATACTAGCAGGAGAACCTAAATCATAGCTGTTTTGACAATTTCTGTGACCACATCATCCCTTACATCTGGTTACCTAACTCTCCAGACTGCAGCCCCCCCTCTCCTTGATTATTATGTTTGGGGCGTAGTTGAGCGAGAGGCCACCAAAACTCCCTGCAACACCAAAGATGAACTGAAGGTAAGGATTCAGCATTCACCAACTTAAGTAAAAAGACAACCCAGAAGAATTGCAGGAGATTCTGAAATCGTGTGGGATTTTGTGGTAGAAGTCAATGCCGGTTTTAATGAATAAATTTACTCTTTAGTATTTCAAGATATTTTTGTATAATTTTGATAAATATATCTGTTAAAATGAGATGTCAATGTTATTTTCATTTTTGCATAATTAAGACCACATTTTATCCATCGCACTAGGTCTATGCGTTCGACGTGAGGTCTGCGGCGAACTTGAGCCCGAAGAGAAGTTCAAAGCACGACTACAACCGATGATAGTGGTTAGTGAAAACTCGGGATCACATCGGTGAGGAGGAAACGATACGAGCTAGGTTTTAGAAGTATTCAAAGTTACATGTCAATTTTTTCTCGACTAAGTCAAATATTCTGGTGTATTTCAGATAGAAATTATATAGATTGGTTTAATTTTAAGAAATTTGTAAACAAACAAATTTTTTCTATTTTAAAATTCTTTCAAAAAATAAATATATATTTCTGACACGTTATTTTAGTAAAATTAGAAAATTTGTAGTTAAATTAATCTGATTTGAAATAAATATTACTTACTTGTAGCATAAAAAACCAATTATTGACGATTGGTCCTGTTCATCTGATCCAACGTTTGATGGATTGCTGATTGACGAAGCGATGACAGCTACTACGGATGACCCAATTGTCATAAATCTTTTTTGGTTTTTAACTACATAGTAATTTTTACAAATGAAGATATTTTCCGCAATTATTTAATAGTTTATTGACTTATATTTACCTTTCGAAGATGCAACAATAAAAAAATTAAAATACTATAAAATTTTCTTCAATTAATTTTATAACTTAATAACAAATGAAATACCATGGTTACTCAATTGAAGTATGTCCCATACTTATGGAAACACATATAAATAAAAATAAATAGCGAAATAGTGATTGAAAAAACATTTAAAGCTGAATGGAAATTTTGAAAACCTGTTGAAACGTAATTGAAGCGACCTAATAAAGGGACAAAACTTTTAGATCATAATAATGGCAATTTCTGTCTACCATACATGAAAATAAGGAACATATGCAGTAATAAAATACAAAATAAAAAATTATTTTAAAAATAGAATAGCTCAACTAAGTTTGATTTGTAAATTTTGTTTCCACTTAATTACTATATCACATCAATAGCCCAATACAGGATTTTACACGATTTTAAACTATTATAAATTATTATAATTAAAATTTAAAAATTAAAAAAAAAATTAAAAAATTCTTGTAAAAATTCCTTTATTCATCAGAAAATTTTTATTTCTTCAGACAATAATGTCCTTAATATAACTTATTTCTAAAAGTAATTAAAAGCTTTTCTAATTAAGTAATGTCATAATTTTATTGCATTCATTATTTTTCAATTTAGAGCAGATTTTCAGTTAGAACAGCTCAAATTTGGAAAAAAGTAGGTGATTTACAATCTCCAAGGACTCCTACTTTTAACAAAAAAATCATGAAATAGAAAGGTTTTGTGCAAAATTTCACGAAATTAAGTAAGTGGGGGTAACATATTTAAAAAAAATTACCTAAATTTTCTAAAAAAAAAAACACTTAAAAAATAATTTCATTCATTTGTGAATAAGTCCTGAAAATTTCATTAAAATCGGACAATTATTTGATTTTTACGAAAATGTCGAAATCAATTGTGTTTTCAACGGAAAAAAAGCACAAAAATGTAAATGTTATTAGTTAACCACTGCGATGACGTAAGCATAAGAAGATTTAAGCAAAATTTCTAACGTGGTACATAGGGTTATAAAATTTCAAAAAATAATTCAAAAATACTTTGGTCTTTCATCTTAATAATAACATAAACATTTTCGTTAAGTATGTAGCCTTTTTCATTACGCTATGCTGTTTTCTGCAAAAGGCGGAGGTACCTGTCTAAGACCCTATCTGAAATAACTAAAAGTGTTTTAACTGTTAAATCTCTGTAACCACGAAGAGCCCGGACGGGGAAAGAATAGATACGCACTCCATTTGTGAAGAAACCAAGTTTAATTGTGATAGAAGATCAGCTGCTTGACATTGCAAATGATGGCGACCTTAAAAGTATATCTGAGACAACTTCAAACCTCCTTAGAGTCTGGATTAAAGACAAAACAGAATATTCTGACATCGCTACAAAATCACTGAAAGCACTGATTCCTTTTCCAATATCAAATCTTTGTGAGGTTTATGAAAAAACTATGAAATAGATTAAACATAATGAACACTCTTCGGGCGTCATTGTCTGCCATCGCTCTCAGATGGGACCGTCTAGTTAAAGGAAAATAATCTCAGGACTCCCACTGATTTTAGAGTATGATGAGTTGATATTGATATGATAATAGTGTAATACGAATTGATTCAGGGAAACTAAGCACGTAAGGGTGTGGTCGGGCTGGGACCCAGGCACGAAAGTCAAAAGATTATACACTTTTTTCTTCTCTTTAATAAATTACTCTTTTTATCGAAATGCTTTTAAATTACATATATTTGCCACTAATCGTCTACGGAAAGATTGAAGTTGCTCCGTGGTATAAAACAAGTTGGAAACCACTGGTTTAAACAACATATCAATAAAATGTATACCTACGTTTGCAGGCCTCTGTAATATTTTCTCCTCTGCTAATTCCCTTAAAGATATATCTGACACAACTACAAAAGCACTAGTTGAGGAAAATACCTTCAATCCCGTTTTTACTGTCTGCACAATTCTTTTTTGAATCCCATTAAATTGTCAGTGATACAGTGGTACTTTGTAAGGGAAGCAACCAGTTACAGAAATCTTTATTTTAAGACATTTTTATGTTTATAGATTCTTTTTTATAGATACAAATATTTAAGTAAATGCTGTCTTTTATAATAAACAGTATTAAACAACATTTACCGGCCTGAATATCTAAAATCTATAAAAAAGAATGTATAAACATAAAAATGTCTTAAAATAAATGTCGGACTTTGTCCATTTCATAATGTGTGACGTCATTTGTTTACATTTGGATTCGCATCGAGCAGATATGAATGTACGTGAGAAAATGATGGAAGATTGTAGTTTAAAAACAGTAAAATCGACCTTGCTAACCGAAAAGCTCCTCTGTGGCTCAATCAGCACGTCAGGCTATATGACGGTTCCGTATAGGATACAGATTCGATTCCTGTCGGAGGATGCATATTTTATATGACAATTTCTCGGACATTCAGGCCGGTAAATGTTGTTAGTACTGTTTATTATAAACAGAGCATTTACTTAAATATTTGTATCTATAAAAAAGAATGTAGAAACATAAAAATGTCTTAAAATAAATGTCGGATTTTGTCCATTTCCTAAATCTTTATCATAAAATTCTGGTGCGTTGTCTGATACCAATGTTGTAGGGACCCCATTTCTAAAAAAATATTCTTAATATCTGTTTGATTGTAGTCGTTTTTCCATCTAACTTTAATAAACTTCAGGACACCAAGAAAAGTCGACTAAAATAAGAAATAGCTCCATACCATTCATGTGTGTATTGTCCATATGAACATGATACTAACATCATCTCTTTGTGAAGCAGGATTTTCTGCAGCGGCAATAACCAACACAAAACTACTAAATAAACTAAACATAAGGAACACATTTCGGGCGTCATTGTCTGTCATGACTCCCAGATGGGAGCATCTAGTTGCAGAGAAACAAGCTGAAGGCTCCCACTGATTTTATAGTATGGTGAGTTGATATTGATGTGATAACAGTGTAATAGGGATTGATTTAGGGAAACTAACCACGCAAGGGTGTGGTTGAGCTGGAGCCCACACGTGAGGATCAAAAGATTATACACTTTTTTTTCTCTTTAATAAATTACTCTTATTATTGTTGCTCTCTTTATCGAAATGCACTTAAATTACCCATATGCACCACTGGCAATAGCAAAAGAGCCTTCCAAAAGCTAAGTAATGTATTAAGAAGCAGGAAAATCTTGTTAGAAATAATGGAAACGGTCCTGTACTGCTATGTAATATAAATTCTTTCTCTGTGGCAGTGAATGTAGGACAACTTACCTCACAAATAAAGAACAATATGAAGCAATAAAGACGATGTTCTACAGAAGGATTAGAAAATTTGTAGTTAAATTAATCTGATTTGAAATAAATATTACTTACTTGTAGCATAAAAAACCAATTATTGACGATTGGTCCTGTTCATCTGATCCAACGTTTGATGGATTGCTGATTGACGAAGCGATGACAGCTACTACGGATGACCCAATTGTCATAAATCTTTTTTGGTTTTTAACTACATAGTAATTTTTACAAATGAAGATATTTTCCGCAATTATTTAATAGTTTATTGACTTATATTTACCTTTCGAAGATGCAACAATAAAAAAATTAAAATACTATAAAATTTTCTTCAATTAATTTTATAACTTAATAACAAATGAAATACCATGGTTACTCAATTGAAGTATGTCCCATACTTATGGAAACACATATAAATAAAAATAAATAGCGAAATAGTGATTGAAAAAACATTTAAAGCTGAATGGAAATTTTGAAAACCTGTTGAAACGTAATTGAAGCGACCTAATAAAGGGACAAAACTTTTAGATCATAATAATGGGAATGCCATGGTCGACGCATGTGAGCAACAAAGAAGTTTTAGGGAAAATGGAAACAAAAAGGACACTTATACGTCGAATCAGAGAGAGGCAGTTGAAATTTCAACGAAGCGTAACAAGAAAAGAGTGCTTGGAGAATATAACAGTCACAGGCCATATTGAAGGTAAGAAGGGCAGAGGTAAACGAGCTTAAAAAGACAGACATTGCTAAGCGCCATGAAGGTTAGGAAGTGGTGGAGAGTCATGCCCGTCCACGTTTCGAAAAAGAATATACTATCCCGCTTCCAACTCAGAAAATTGTCTGAGAGTTTTAGCAGTTCACTGTAACTTAAATTTTGGATTTCAAAAGAGAGCGGAGAGTTTTTTCCCATGATATTTCTTTAATCATTGAGAGTAAACAGCCGACAGTTCTCTACTCACCCGTAGCCATATGTAACGACACGCCCAAATCCACCCAACCCCACCTCCATTGGAAATGCGGCGGTGGCCCAATGGACGATTGTAAGTACCAAAGACAAACAACATGGCGGGAATTCCACCATCTTTGTTTGAAACGCCTTTATCCATGACGCATGACTGGCATTTTTTCAAAAATGTTTTTCTCTCTTCAAACAATAAAGAGCGGTTTGGATAACAGTTTGGTTTAAATATAAGTAACCTTGCCGGAAACGACGCGACGGGTTTCAAACACTTGACCTGTTGGCCTACAACAATTTGGAGTAAAAGAAGAAAAAAAAAGGTAGAGATAATTAAAAAGGAGCACATATGTCAGTAAGATAAGACAGATTTTACTTATAGTATACTTCATGGTCAGAGGAGACGAAAAATGTTTTGCTGCCATATCTGGGCTGGAGCTACTCGATCTTTAAAATCATGTAGTAATAACAGAACCAGCGAATAAACGTACACCAAAGCTTTATTGCACATTAATCTGACTACTCGTCTACTGACAAGCTGCTTTTTATACCTCCTAGATCTTAAGCGAAGGTAACTGATGATTTATCAGTACAAATCAATTACGCAGTTGCGTTTGGGGAAAGACTTATTCTCAGCAGACGCAACGTTGCATAGACATGCATATATAGTGATCGTTACTCGATCACTATAATCCATAGCAAATATACCGATAAGCTGTGTTCTTTACTTCTACCAATTCAGGAGTTTAGAGCTAGAAGCCATCGTGTTACGTCCATTGAGTTGAATCGTGCGCCTTTCCTTCCTATTTCAATTGTTCTACACAATTTTTTCCTCACAAGAACTGCTACTTTGCGGAACAGACTCCTTGAGCACAACAATTCTCACTTCCTCAGGTCAAGGGTCATTCGTTATCTATCTTACTTACCTATCACAATCTTTACTTTCTACCGCTTCCTCTTACAATCGTATTCAGTAATCCTCTGGTTTGAGTGGCTCTCGAGACTTGTGGTGGGTCAGATTGAATAAAGTGGCATTTAACTTGAGCTCCTTGATAAAATCCAAAGAAGAATCAGCAATATTATTGGTCCTGATCTAGCGACTCGGCTTCAGTCACTTTCCCACTGCCCTAAGGTTGCCTCTCTTTGTCTTTTCTAGAAATACTTTCATTGGTAATGGTACGTATGAGCTCTTCGTTAATAGACGAGAGGGGAGAGAAAGGGATTCATACCTAACCAGAATTTGATGAACAAACCAAAAGATTATGTGGATATAAATTGGGGTATCAATTTTATATCAGAATCAATATATAAACTGATCCCTCACTTTGTGGCCACGATAGTTTCTATATATTTATATTGTAGTGAATAGAAATAAATCTAATCAGTATTTGATAGATTGATTCGTTTTCTACGGCGTATTAACCCATTGCAGGTTATTTAAAGCCAGAAAACATTTTTAGATTTTAAGAAGTTTTTTTTAGATATTAATTGTTTAGGATTCATAACAGTTTTCTCATTCACCATAATAATCTATCCGTTATCATTCGCTTTTACATACACCAAAATACCACACACGCACGGCCCCCCCTACTGAAAAACATCCCATGATTTAAAATTTCAATATATGTACAATTGCATATATATAAATTATATCAATAAAACGACGGATGATTGGGACGACGACACCGAAGAATTGAAACTAAATAATGTTAGCAAGATCCGTCCACCAATAAAAAATTAAGACTGACCGCTGTATTCTGTCTACCGTCAAATTCAAGAGGCTCTATCGATAAAGGAGGGGGAAGTAAAAAAAAAATAAGGGTATTAGAAAATTAAAAAACTAACCCAGTCGAAATAAAAGGGTACGCAAAACAAAACAAAACAAAATAAAAAAAAAAAAACTAGGAAGGTTGGAAATCTCAATTTCGATCATAGGGGGAAAGCCTGGAATAGGCCGGGAAAGACACTTAACAAGATACACTAAGAAGAGACTATCTTAACCAAGGGAGGGGCTCCTATGAGTCAAATTATTTCTATCAAAAAATTCAACGAGAAACATCACAATTTCTACAGAGGGTGTTAATTGTACTCATTCCTATTTTATATACATCACCAAATGTACCAAACTTGACTTGATTCTACTTTCAACACCATCACTTGATAAGACATCAGAAGTGTTGAAACAAAATGGCTATTTTTGTAGTGATTTTATAACATTTTTATGTTATAATTTCGAATAAATAATTATATTTGCTCTACTCTGTATTGAGCACTCTTTTAAGAATAGTATTTGTTGGTTATTGGAATTTATTCCGTATACACCAATCTTATACTTGTATATATATATATATATATATATATATATATATATATATATATATATATATATATATGATGGAAGAATGTTATTTAAGAAAAGATAAAGGAAAAAACACAGTGTTTGACAATGTTTCAACAGAATGTCTGTTTTCAAATTGAAAATTTTCAAGTATAAAAATATATCAATCTACCAAAACATAAGTCTTTGTACAAACATTGCTTGTCTTGTAATTAAAATTGACTATACTGTTAATAAACAAGTCAAAGTGAATGAAACATCTCCACGTGAAAGCATCCAACTGAATCGTGTTTAATATGACGGTGATGGTGATCTTGTTCATCTTGAAATTTTCCTTTAGTTGATTAGTTACTAAGAGGAATTAATCAAACAGCTTAGTATAAATCTTATGGAATTCTTCGGTCATTCTGTTCATTTCCCCGGTCTGGGAAGTTAATAATTTGCTTTCATAACCATTCTCATGCGTTTTGAGGGTCGACAGGTCAGTAGATTCTGAATATTTTTTTCAGAATGTGCACTTTAAGATGTTCATTGAAATTACAGTCATTTGTAATAAATATTCTACAAGTTCCATTTAAGTCACATTATTATGTCTGACATCATACCTGTGGCCATTGAATCTAATAATAATAATAATAATAATAATAATAATAATAATGAAATATCTCATGCAATTTTATAAATAAACAACACAACTGATTCATTTTTCTTCCTATGTACTGTGTCGTTTCAGGACGTCGGCAATCATGGCTCTCCACTTCTCCCTCTATCCCTTGCAGCTCTCAACAAGTTCCTTCCCTCTGATTCTTCCCCCAGACCATGTTCAGTCATCCACTTGCTTAAGCCCGCCAGGTATGTCACGCATTATTTTCCCTTGTCTCTCTTTCCCTCTATTCAACCTGTGAGTATCAGATTCTCCAAGCCCTTCTTCTTCATTATGTGTCTCAGAAACTTCAGCTGCCTCTTCCTGATGTTAAGTATAAGCCTTCTCCTTGTTTGCACCCTCTCTAAGACCTCATCGTTGCTCACAAGCTCGATCCATGATATACTTAGCATCCTTCTGTAGGACCACATCTCCGTCGCCTCGAGTTTCTTCTTCATCTTTGAGGAAAGAGTCCAACATTTGCTGACGTATAGAAGGACAGATGTCACGTAAAAGCTCAGTATTCTTTTCTTCGTTACCAAAGTAATCCCCCTGTCTCGTAATACTCTACCCGGCTTTTGGAATGTGTCCTTGGCCATCCCAATACGTCTACGGATCTCAGTGTCGCATTTACCGACCTCTGTCAAGACGCTTCCCAGATATTTAAACTGTTGACTCTGCTTGATTCTAGTAAATCGCACTTCGGTCTCTTCTTCTTACTGAAGACCATGTATTCTGTCTTCTTGGAGTATATGCTTAGTTCCTTAATTCTTACTCTCCGTCGCTACATTCTGTAGGAGGTTTTGAAATTTCTTCTCCATGTCTGCTATCAGTACCGTGTCATCTGCGTATCTGTGTTGTTAAGATTACGGCCACCGATACAAAATCCCGGTAGGGTTTCAAATTCTTTCGGAATTGCCTCGCTGTATAAGTTGAACAGATAGAGTGAGTTATCATAAATCAAAAGGGTTTCAATGGAGAAAATGTCATCCTCCACAAGAACGTGTAAATGATTTTGAACTCTATCAAGAGTGGCAAAAGAAGATCGGGTAACTCTAGCTCCAGATATAGCAGCAATATTCCATTTGGGATCTAATCCAACTCTTTTTATAACAGTGATGTTTACCCTCTCCAAGACCTGGGAGCCACTCGAGGTAGAAGTAATAGGTACAGTTTATGCGGATATGCGCGGAAGATAACGGTTAACCCTAGACTTCAACAGGCAAATATTGTAGTGATCAAGGAAGCATCTTCTTGGGAGTCGGTTACACGAAATAGGGTGCGTAGGAAGAATCTGCTCGAATAGAACTTACATCAACGGAATACGAAGGGAATGAGAGTGGTTCACTACAATATGCGAACCGGGATCACCATAGTTACCCACCTTTCGCTGAAATCTGTCAATACCAACCGTTTTCTATCAGTTCTAATCTTCATCTTGATCTGATGTTCAAAGATTCTGATCAGAGTATTTTCGAGTGAATGGAGCATGTAAGTCTTAACGAGGACCACCTTTCTTCGAGGACTGGCATGACCTAAACTTAAAGAACTTTGCCAAATTGCAGGAATCACATCACTTGAGGACATCTGAATAACAGCAGCAGAAACTAAAATGAATATCACATGAAAGGCGTAGACAACATAATGACAAATAATTTAAAATCACCGTGAAATATAGATGAGTACTTTAATATTACAGTCTTGGGAAATCCGCTGAGGATCAAACACGCCAGTTGTTCACTCAGATTGGATGAGACTGGCACATTCGTATCAAACTGAGCCTGAAATTGATAGGCAGCTCTGGGAAATTAATCATATAAACTTTAATTATTTACAATCGGACTACTTTACATTGTGCCCGTCTTATCCTCTGAACCTTTTATGTAATCGACAGGGGCGTTGATTTATGTTTAATATCCATGCTTTCTTTCTTTCTTTCTTTCTTTCTCTCGTTTATTCAAATTTTTTTTTTCAGAATTTAAGCATCTCCAACTTGGCCCAAGGACTTGAACTGATATTCACTACGTAGACCATATTAAAGAAGAAAAGCTTTATTCCACTAGGCCACCCGTGCTAATCACAGAAAATCAGCCGCAAATAAGCCTTCATGTTTTAGAAATTCTAATTATAGATGAGAGTCTTCCAGACGAACGGTTTAAATTAACATTTAAGAAATAAGTAAAATTTAATTTAATGCACGTCAGAACATGTTTGTTTTTGCTAACTGCGCAATCTTCTGTTTCGATAAAAAAAAGGTGCGATTTAATGTGACGTAAAGAGGAAATGTATACAGCAAGGTTTTGTTGCGCCGGTATTTCTCGGGAAGATAGAGACTGCCTGTCTTGAAAATCAGCATTTTAAAGCAGCATTCGATTTCTGATTTTTTGTGGCAGGTCGTCTTCACATGAGAGAATGTTACAACATAACCTTCCTAACCCAGTTTTTCCTCTTCCCAAATAAGTAAAAGCTCATTAATTCGCCTTTAATAACCGACTCATACTCTTTTAACAACTTAAACTTATTTGTTGCTTGTTTACACCTAGTAATAGTAGATGTAATAGTCTTAAGTTGTCTGAATGTCATAGATGAAGCATTGTCATTATTCCTAATTTTTGACTCGTATTTCTTTCATATTATTTTGTTGCTTGTTTACACCTAGTAGTAAGAAGTCTGCTATGCGACGATAACCGTCTCAGAATAGCAGACACAGATCTTAAATTCGTAATGCGTATTACAAACTTCTATGCAACAGGATTTCATCTTTGATTGTGAACATCTCTGTTGTAATATCCATATAACCAAGCTGATGATGGCTCATGGGAGCCGAAATCGTAGATTGATGAACATAATTATATAATAAAAAAAATATCCAAATGTTTGACAGTTTTTGCCTTTATTTTCTCTCGAAACTATAGCCATTATACGAAGCTTACAGCGGCTCATGATCAAACATTATGAAACATTATAGACATTCGTTGTCTGTTAGATTTAACAGTATATATATATATATATATATATATATATATATATATAGCGGCTCATGATCAAACATTATCAAACATAATAGACATTCGTTGTCTGTTAGATTTAACAGTATATATATATATATATATATATATATATATATATATATATATATATATATATATATATATATGTTATATAACAGTATATATATAGTTTAAAAAGTGGCATATTTTTATAGAGGTCATAACGTTTCAAAGCGATCTTCAACATAAAAAAACAGCATTGTTCGCACAGTAAATCACCTGGATGGGTATTCAAAAGCTGATGTGGCGGTGAATGAAAACTGACTATCGATAAATGTAAACTGACTTTTTGTTTGATATAATCGAAAATAGTCTTTTTGTCGACAGTCTGGGGCTAATATATCAACTCTCTTTGAAAAGAATGACGTTTAGTCCTGGGTATGACGATAAACTACATCCGGTAGTAAGGCCTCTAATTGTAGGTTTTGAAGAACGTGGAACTACCTTTTAATAGATGTTGTTCCCAGTTACACCCTAAGCCGGTGTTGGTAGCACCTGTTAGGCTGCCAACTATGGGCAAATAGTGAAACTCACAAACTAAAACAAAACCCTATGAAAGTATAGAAATTTATTCAATAGTAAAAATACCAGCAATACATTTTTATATATGAAAATCTAACAACAATACCTATTTATAGTAGAATTGCCAACAATACATTTTATACCAAAATGACCTACAATTTTCTATGTATTTAGAGCTATGCAATTGAAATATATTAGTTGAAGCCATAAAATTGTGTTCAAAATATTTAGATGTCGGTATTAATTAAGCCATAGTGATTGCTATGTCGCTAAAAAAATCAACTAACCAAGCAATCAACATAAAATAAATTTCATAACATTAATTTATATAATAACGTACAGTTTTTTAAATGAATCAAACTGTATTCCAGAATATAAATTCAACATAAAACACGCATATCACCACATCTAGTAATTATGGCCACAAAAGCTGTGTATCATCTACCATGTATTCAACTGCGAAAGCAAAATAACATACCATATTTTTATTACTTCACAGCTCTCAAGAAAATTTAATTTTGATATTAAATGACCAATAGTGAGTTGATATGTCTTTAAACGAGGATCAATCAACAAATGATGTTTTTCCCTTCATGTTAATTAAAAAAATGAATGATATGAATCAAGAGAAGTTTATCTCGCCTTAGTTGCAAATACCGATCTTACACATACCAACGTTACGGCGTCCTGGGTAAGACGATAAACTACGTCCAACAGCAAGGCCTCTGATCAGGAGGCTTTGAGGAACGTGGAACCTCCTCTTAATTGCTGGTGTTCCCAGGTCCATCCTGATACGGGGTGGTAGCACCTGTTAGGGTTCCAACTATGGGCAAATAGTTAACCCTGAAACTTGTGTAAAAATAGGTTTTAATACCAGCAATGAATGTTCTGAGAAAACAATATTACCAGCAATACATTTTGAAAGAAAAATATATTACCAAAAATGTATTTTTGAAGGAAAAAGTATTACCAACACTAGATTTTTGTAAAAAATATTACCAGCAATAAAAATCTTGTCAGCATTAAATAACCCATTGGGATTGATAGGCCGTAAAACAAAATAAACCAAACCAATCTAAACCAAAGAATACATATTCTATTTATAAGAATCTATCCTGAAAATCTTGTCAGCATTAATTAACACATTGAGGTTGATATGCCGTAAAACAAAATGAACCAAACCAATCTTAACCAAAGAATACATATTCTATTCATACGAATCTATCCTAAAAATCTTGTCAGCATTAAATAACCCATTGAGGTTGATATGTAATAAAACAAACCAAACCAAAGTTTCAAAATAAATTTACATCTTCAATCCGACTCAACGCCATTACTTTTATAGGTGAACGACAGCAAAGGGAGACAATCTAACAATTTTTCTTATTTTTAACTGACTGCTTTTTTTTCTTCTCCTTTTAATGCACTCGGCCAATCCTTTATGGTTATGAGATTATAATGTAGATCATATAATGACCCCCGAGCAAATATCCATTCATTTAGTCAACAGACACGCTGGTTATGTATCGTGTTTAGTACAAAAGAGAGACAGGGTGCAGGTGTTCGGCTTCACCCTCAGAAGCGATATCAAGTCAAGAACAGGATGACATTATTAAGACAAATAAAGAACTTAATATATCATGTCTGTCAAGCGGCCTGGAGTTTATTGTACATCTTCAAGAGGGAAAATTGAAATATGTCGGCAGTACAGCATACATGTGCATACAACCTATACTCAAAGATACATTTCCGATCTGCGGTTTATCTATCTATCTATCTATCTATCTATCTATCTATCTATCTATCTATCTATCTATCTATCTATCTATTTCAGTTTGTTGGTATGCATCTATCTATCTATCTATCTATCTATCTATCTATCTATCTATCTATCTATCTCAGTTTCTATTAGTGAAGTTGCTTTCGTCAACACTGCGTAATCGTTTGACTTCCATTAATTTGAACAACGGATTTTAAATGATAAACGTCATGGCTTTGAACCCTCTCCTCATCCACTTGTCTGATGTTGATGACTGCATTTTCGTTGTTTTGAAGTGGTGATCAATATGCGCACGAATTGCACTGACTTTCGACAAGTGACAAGACATCCTACGAGAGAGTGTGGTGTATGCATGAGCAATGTACACATACACAATGACGCTCACACATAGACACGCATATACCGTATTTCTAAAACTTGGCATATTTATAGAAGAGTACAAATGTTGGGAACAGAGCATTTTTCAGATTATATACAGCCACTACGAAGTGTTCAGAATCTTTCTCTTTCTCTCTCTCTATCTATAAGCTCCTTCTTTTCTTCACTAATTCCTTCATAACTTCCTATCTATCTATCTATCTATCTATCTATCTATTTCAGTTTGTTGGTATGCATCTCTCTCAATCTATCTATCTATCTATCTATCTATCTATCTATTATCCATCTATCTTTTTCAGTTTGTTTGGTATGCATTTATCTCAGTCTATCTATCTATCTATCTATCTATCTATCTATCTATCTATCTATCTCAGTTTATTCCTATCTAAGTCTATTCCTATCGAAGTCTATTCCTATCTATCTATCTATCTATCTATCTATCTATCTATCTATCTATCTATCTATCTATCTTGAAGATGACTGACCAAATGTATCAACTTGTTCCAGATAACGTCTACTCTGAGCCAGATATTGATGTGTATGCCCAGAAAGTGCAAATAGAAATACTGTTGATGATGAAATCTCTCTCCGAATGAATAAAACCAGTAATAATTTTGAAAAATTAGATAAATGTCTATGGTGACAACATGATTGAGACAGTGACGTAGTTTTATTATAATTTGTGTCTTCATTTTTGTTAGTATACCCCGGACGTGGAGCATTTACCAGCCCCACACGAAAATGCTGGAACGATATTCGCCAACAGTGTCTCCGTCGTGTATTGGGTATCCGGTGGCAAAAGTACGTGAAGCTGCTAATGGATTACGAAGGGAACGATGGGGCTTCACTACAATGTGCCTCTGGTATGACTTGTCGTAAACGTGAAGGTTGGAATTAAGGAACGCTTTCCATGGACATAGCGATAGGGCAGCGAAAGGCTTGCGACGTTTTGTCCGTGGGAAAGTGTTGTAGGGCTGAAAATTAATTCATCGCCCACAAGAAAGTGGAGGTACTTTTGTTAAAAAGTCAGCAGCTCCTGACATGTGTTGGGCAAAAGTAGATACCCTGTCTCTCCACTGAGATGAGATGTGACACAAGGTCAGTTTTTAAAGTGGGGACACGAGCGTACACTCGGGCTAAGTACAAAAATTCGCGATCCTTCTCTCTAGTGCCATGAGAAGGTGTGTCATCGGGCATCTCCTCCTCGGGGCTGGACACCTCTCAGTGTAACTTTCCTCAGTTGCGCCTCTGTCCTCTGACAGAGCTGCAACTAAGTCGCACTCTGCCTGAAAACAGAGACGCAACTGAGAGATGATGATTAAACCTACACGGCAAGTACCAGGTAAGTATGTATGGCAACAGTATACTATTTTGGGTTCGATGTATTTATTATATGCATTCGTATGCCTTACTAAATGGTGTTCTAGTAACTTGGACCGATTTTAATGCGAATTAAGTTTAAACGTTTAATGATTTTTTCTTTTTCTTTCAGATCTTGCGGATATTTGGGCGATATTATTTTTCACACATAATTGCCATGACTTTAATAACATGATCCAATAGAGAAATAAATAAAATTTCACCAATAACACTGATTTATTTACTGCTGACTTTGTTCCGTCTTAATGAAACACCCTTTAGAACGCCAAAAAAGATTTATTTATCTAATAAATAAATAGTGTTTAATATTTTTGTTGTAAATTCTCAAGAACAAAAAAGAAAATGTATAAATTCGTATGTCTAAATTTTATTCCAATTCTAATCATTGTTTTTTTTTTAAACCATAAACATTGCTGATGAGGGAAAGTTAAAAAATCGGTGTCAGAGGAAAAAAAAAACGTCCTTTTGACACTGCATCTAATTGCGGACACGTTTATCGACGTTTGCCAATTTTACTATAGAAATATTGGGGAATTAATAGAGAAAAGGTGATTTTTTTGGTTAAGAATTAATGTAAGTATTCTGACAGAATGAGATCCGCATCATTATTTTGTTTGTTAATTAGTAAAAGTTATCGAGTTCATTATTCCTTTCCAGGGTAAATAATGGACCATTTAAGAAGGATTGCGAGGAAAAACGAAAGGGAAGTTATATATGAGAGCCGCTGTTGGATTTTAGTGAGGAAAAAAAGCATACATAATAAAAAAAAGAAAGAAAAAATATAAAGAAAGATATAGGAAGCGATAACACTCTCATTTATTTAACGCCTGCTTCACTGAAATGGAAATAGTCAATTTTAAAACTTTTCATTTGTATCCTCTTACTTCTTTAAATAATGACGTGCATTCACACGTAGGATTGTTATTGCGATAATTATGCTGTTAAGATCAAATACTTAACGATGCGGAATTTCCATGGGTGTTTTTCTTGTAACCTAGGGACGGTTACTGAATAGAATAATCACACGAGGTTTGGTAATGAACGATAATACTTAGGGCAAGAACAACACATATAAGATTCGCCAGCGGCGCGTAGAAGAAGTAATCAACTGGTAGAAGTGAGTTCAGTGAATTTCACAATTAATCTCCAACTGCAGGATATCTACCAACCGCACCACACCGTCAAATTTGGCACAAGGCCGAATTTAATGTTGGGTATCAGAACCCATAGACTCGGCCAAAACTTCCTCGTAGACCGCATATAAAACGAAGTCGGGTAGCTGTTTCCCGAGACGAAACTCTGCCCTTCAACATAGTCTCGTCTTGGGATCCTCTCTGCCTGGAAGCAGAGAGTTTGACCAGCACAGCTGAAGACGAATCTCCAACTGCAGACCAACATACAGTATTTACTACTGTATTTATGTGAATGGGGACATACCCATTATCATCCGTAGGTTTGCTACAACAGTTTTATAGTCGTAGAACATGCCATGAGCTTATTCAGTCCTAAACTGTAAAATTAAGGTAACCTTAACTTTTGAAATCAGTATTTGCGGTTCATTTCATGTTATTTCAATGAGACACATAAGAGCTCGGAGAACCGTTTCCAATTCCAATCATATATTCGATATACTCAAGGAAAAGGTATGAATTCATCGTTTTTCCTCCAGCTATGAGTGAATTAGTAGGACTTGTATCAGTAAATCCTTATTATTGCTAAAGGATTCTTATAATCTAAAAAAAAAAAAAAATACTGACTTGAAATAACCTGCGAAATGTTGATAAAACGTAAAAAACAAAACATTCAATCAATAATACAAGAACTCACAAACAGTTTGATACTTTTATAAAGTTTTTTTCCACTTACATAAAAAACTGTTTCTACATTCTTCCAATAATGTATTATTTGTACTTAATTTCCTCGGAAATAGCGATAGAGAAGCGAGAGTCTTGCGACGTTTCGCCTGTAGGAAAGGGGTTGTAAGGTGGGAAATAAATTCATCACACAAAAGGACGCGGAGTGAAGACTGAGCAGCTGCCATATATAGCAAAAGTACTCCATTTTCAGTCTAATGTATTTCGTATATGTATTTCTATACTGTACTAGAACGTCAAAAAAGATTATGTATTTATCTAATAAATAAATATTTAATATTCTTGTACGTGCCGTGTGTTATCACGACGTTGGCGATCATGGTTCTCCACAATTTCCTGTTCCTTCCAGCCCTTAGTAAATGGTGTTTTACTTATATCTCGTAAACCCTGTTTTGACATCCATTTACTCGAGCACAGGTATGTTATACGTTGTTTTTCCTTATCCCTCTTGCCTTCAATCTGTCCTGTGAGTTCCAAAATTTCCATGCCCTCTTTCCTCATTATGTGCCCTAGAAATTTCAACTGTCCCTTCTTGATGTTAAGTATGTGTCAATTTTGTTTCCATCCATGGTATTCTTAGCATCCTTCTGTTGCTTCGTCTCTTCTTCATCTGTGAGAAGATTGTCCAGCATCCACTGCCATATAAGAGGACTGCTATTACATATCAGTTCAATATTCTTTTCTTTTTTGTTTCTAACAAATCTTTTCGGTTTCTTAATACTCTGCTTAGCTTCTATTAGGTGGGTGCAAAAATAATGTCGTTTTCTCACATAGTAACATATGTGAGAAAACGACATTATTTGTGCACCCACCTAATAGAAGGCATTGTTCGCTATCTCAGGGTTTTGATTTCAGTGTCACGTTTTCCGTCCTCTGCTAAATCCCCTCCGAGATAATTACGTTTTGTACTTGTTTGATTTTGGTATCCTCAATTTGTAATTTACATGACGCGTTGGCCCTTTTGCTAACGACCATGCATTCTCTCTGAATTGATGTTTTAGTCCCTTTACTCTCGCTCTCCGTCTCTACCTTTCTGTATTTTCCTTTCTGTACCTTCTACCAACATCGTGTCATCGAAGAACTGGTAGAAAGATTAATAAAATTATAAACTAAACTATACTACTCGGATAGAACTAAATTACTTGAAAAGCAATGTAAGACCATAGAAAGCTAGGAAAACTAGGATTTATATGAAAATATATTTCACAAAAATGCTGGAAAATCTTATATGAAACTTATATCAGTATTCATTTCTTTGTTCTAAAGACATTTTTCCTTTTTCTTAATACCGTGCTTAGTTTTTTGAAAGCATATTTCGATATCTCAGTGCGTCTTCGGGCTTCAGTGTACCTCTTTTAAAACACTCCCCAGGTATTTAAATTGTTGACTAGTTCAATTTAGTTATCTCCAATTTGTAATTTACATGATGGGATGGCCCTTTTGCTTACGACAATAAGCTATGTCTTCTGGCAGTTGATATTTATTTTAGTTTTACTTCACGGGTACTGCAGTATTGATAATTCAACGGAGAAATAAATGCGGCGTATGAAACTGCATTTTTCCTCTCCCTCCACATACCTTTAAGTAAAAAGAATTTAAATGGTACTACAAGAAAAATGAGACTCGCTAATAACTTCGTCCTCAATCGAATGCTTCGCCTCTCCATTCAACAAAAGCTGGCTACAACGGAGCAGCAAGCTTAGGTGTATTTGTTTATCCGTCCTATATCGACTTCCCGTCTCACTCTTATCGAGGAACGTGGACCGATTTGTTACGGAGATGGTGCGGGTGGCGGCTAGGGGAGGTGTCGGTAATAGTCTAAACGTCCATCAAAGGCATGCCACAGTCTTAGGGTGACGACAATAAACAATCTTGAATGGGAAGAGACGTTTTTTTTTCGTTGAGGACAAACGTACAACGCAGAAATTCGCTCACGCACGAGCTGGGGCGGCTGGTCGGTGGGTCGGTCTCCTAACAAGGTGTAATGGTTAACAAACACATCTTGTTCATCGGCCTCCGTGGTCTTGTGCCAGACTAAGACCTGTTTAATAAATGCCCACACACAAACACACAATGCACTCAGGTGTGCGTGTGCTCACACAAATGTACAGGTGTGCAAGCACATACATAGGGCAGATTTCTATGGTCCGCTTCGTAGAAAGGCATTTAAGCTGATCATAAACAACTTCGTGTTTTTTACTATCTCCTTGGCTCATTTTTTTCTATCTATCTATCTATCTATCTATCTATCTATCTATCTATCTATCTATCTACCATTCCTTCCTTCCATCCTTCCTTCCTTCCTTCCTTCCTTCCTTCCTTCCTTCCTTCCTTCCTTCCTTCCTTCCTTCCTATCTATCTATCTATCTATCTATCTATCTATCTATCTATCTATCTATCAACAATTCCTTCCTTCCTATCCATCTATCTATCTAGCTATTCATATATCTATCCCTATATTTACCAGTGGTACACACACACACACACACACACACACACACACACACACACACACACACACACACACACATACACATACATATATCTGCCCATGAACAAAGGAATGTATGAGATTGATTTTCCCGCCGTAACTAAAACTCTCATCATTTTATCTTTGTCCTTAGTAGGGATTATTAACATGCCTATTTTCAAGTTAGGTGAGTACTTCTTACGAGAAATGGTATCGCTACGAATATATATTTTTGTCACTTTAAAATAGTAGTACTTTCATGTATATATAAAATCTGACTTTCCGTTCAGCTATGTCTGGCCATAACCGCGCATGCGTCTTTCGGTAAACACCTTGGCTGCAGTGTTCACTCTGCTGTGAAAGCAGGGTGATTGGCGCATGTGGGCGCGGTGAGCAATCATTTATTCCAGATTTTATTTTGCATCTCCGTTGCCTCTCTGCAGTTGGTCAGAAAATGGAATCCGGAACACACAAGCGCCCGTCTACACTCACATAAACACAGACTCACATACGCACACACATTCATACACACACGCACGTACAAACAGTCGTCTTTCTTCCTCTCTCTCTCATATACATTTTTCCTTTACTCTTTTTTTTCATACATACCAACGCTTTCTTAAGATCACACACATACTTTTTTAGCACGCACAAACACCAATTTCTCTTTCTTATTATCTCTCTCTCTCACGTGCACACATGGATATATATATATATATATATATATATATATATATATATATATGCACATCTCATTGAATACGACAGACGAGGTGCTTTTATTTAGTTTTTTAAACAATTTCTCATGCAATCTATTTTTTTTTCTTTTCGGATGATAAACTATATAAAAACTGTCCGAATGTTCTTTTTATCCGAGCGCTTTCGGCTATACATTTAGCCATTTTCAAGGATAAAATATTTTAACTGTTAAATAAGAAATAGTTTATTAGATCGCATGAGAAATTGCATAAAAAAACTAAATAAAAGCACCTTGTCTGTCGTCTTCAATGAAATGTGCATGAAAGAAAGATTGCTGTATAAATACACATAGACACGCACACGCACCCACACACATAGATACACATATATATAATTTATTTGTTTAAAAGTTATTTTTGTAGCATACTCATATTTGAGTAGATAGTCTGTTTTTATTTATTTATTAAACAGTATATTTATTTGTTTCCATCTACCGACTTGAAGAATATATTATATATACACATATATATATATATGGTTATATAGGAGACTTGAGGAATCGGAGAGTAGAGTTCGAATTCCAGTCGAATCATTTACATTTACTTACGCGCTAATACCCTTGGTATGAATCCTCTTCTTCTCCCCCAAGTTATGGGTAAATAGCATGACTGTGTTCAATAGCCTTGGATGGCAACTGGTCTAGGAGAACGGCAACTCAGAATTCAAAACCTGTGGATGGGCCTTGTGGCACACAGGGCACCGGGTCTCTGTATTCGGCTCTTCAAATAGTGTGATTGGCTCAGCACAAAACCTTTACGATTATAATCAAATCAAATGTGCAAGTTGTCTGGCTTGTCGGTTTCTGGGAACTGAGTCGCCTTTACGTCGTAAAAATGTCCCCCGGTAAGCACTGGTCAGCAGCCCGCCTCGATCAACGATGGAAAATTCCATGATATCTGTGGGTATTTTTAATTTATTTTCTTTAAACCTTATTTTTGTATGAATGATTCATTGTAATATATATATATATATATATATATATATATATATATATATATATATATATATTGTCTTTTATTGAGGATGAAGAGAGAAAACTTTGCAAAGAAACGAGAAAATCAAAATATATACAAACTTTATCTCTCATACACTCATTGTCTCGCGTATGTAAATATGCACGCAGTAGGGAGGAATGTATATATTTTCTGGGAAAGCGACTTTCAAAGAAGAATTGAGATATTTTACAAGTATATAAAAAGTAAATTTTCCACACAGGAAACCGAACTGTCTGAGTTTTCGCGAATGTTTTAATTCATTCCATTCAGGCATTGGTGTTCGACATTGTAAGCCAAGTTCACTTGAAAAAAAGAAACAGCATATCAAAATAGACTGCAGGCAGATGAGAAACACATTCGCATAAACAAAAAATAAGAACAAAAAATGCAACAAAATGCATATATACATACACATAACACACACGCCAATGTATGTGCATGTGAGTGATAGAGAGAGAGCTAGAAAGAGGGAGAGAAAGAGAGAGGGAGAAAGTGAGCGGGAGAGAGAGAGGGAAAAAAGAGAGAGAGAAAGAAGGAGAAGGGGCGAAAGTGCGAGAAGAAGCGAGAGAGAGAGAGAGGGAGGAGAAAGAGAAAGAGGGGAGAGAAAGAGGGAGAGAGAGAGAAAGAGAGGGAGAGAGTGACAAGTTAGAAAATTATACAATTGATGCAGTTCCTTTCAAGCAAAAACCTTCTCAACCTTTTGCTGGTTATTTAAAGCCAGACAATATTTTTAAACCGTAAGAATTTTTTTTTGGTAGTTCATAATGATTTAATGATATTAGTCATACTAATTAACCCATAGCTGGAGGAAGAGGTAGATTCATACCTTTCTCTAACCCATAGCTGGAAGAAGGGGTAGATTCATACCTTTCTCAAGTTTATTTGTGCATACGTGAATATAACGAACCCAACGGAAATTAGAACTCCGTTCTTTGATTAACAATTCTGAACTATTATCTAATACACCACCTGCACATCCAAACTTACAGCATCCAGTTTTCCCAAACGATGATGAGCGTTGCTATCTTGATTGTACGTTGGAAATAGCTGTAGTTAAAGAAAGCAAGAAGAAAGGACTAATCATTATTTGCAAGGAGACTAAATGCATGGTTGTTAGAAAAAGGGACATCACATTATGGAAATTACAGATTATGGATACCAAATATCAAACAGGTGCCAGAATTTAGATATCTGGCAAGCGAATTAACAGAGGCCGGAAAGTGTGACATTGAAATCTGAAGGTGCATTGGGATAGCCAAAGATGCCTTCCAAAAGGTAAGCAAAGTATTAATAAACAGAAAAAATATCGTTAGAAACAAAGAAAAGAGTATTGAACTGCTATGTAGTATCAGTTCCCCAGTACGAGAGTGAATGCTGGACAATCTCCTCAGAGATGAAGAACAGACTTGAAGCAATAAAAATGTGGTTCTACAGAAGGATGCTGAGAATCCCATGAACCGATTATGCGAGCAGCAACAAAGTTCTAGTGGCAATAGCAACAAAAAACACATACTTTAGTCCCGGAATAGACAGCCGAAATTTCAGTGGCACTTAATGAGGAAAGAGGGCTTGGAAAACAGGGCAGATTGAAGGTCCAGAGGAAAGCAACGTACAACCTAGCTAGTGAGCTTGAAGGATGGCGCAGCAGGGTTTGGGAGAGATGGAAGAAAGACAAAATTTTTCAAGAGCTACAAAGGACAGGCAATTGTGAAGAATAATAGAATTAATATAAGTTTGTCACTTGGCTGATTCATGTTACCCTCAGCATCCCGACCGGCTCGTCCGTCCACTCTTCAGGGGGTATCAGCAATTGACTACTTATATTTCATTTTATATATATATATATATATATATATATATATATATATATATATATACAATTTATTGGAAAATTATAACACAAATATGTTATAAAATCAATACAAAAATAGCCATTTTTTCAACACTTCTGGTGATAGTGTTGAATGTAGAATAAAAAATTTTAAAATGTTCAAATCAACCAAACACCCCTCCTTAGGGGAAACACCAATGACCAATCAAAATACAAGGATATGAGAATTCAAAAAACTTGACAACGAACCTTGGTTATAATAATTAATGACTCAATGTTAGGCTAGACTAAAATCGAAATATATAGGAAAATTTGAAATAATCGTGATTAAGTAATTCATCGAGTCGAGAAGAAACCTCAACAGAATGCAGAAAACACTGGACGGCCGTTTCGTCCTATATTTGGGACACATCAGCAGTGTGCATCCACTAGCAAAAACAGTTGCGATAGGAGGCAAACGCCATACCAACTGTACCAACGGGCCTCGATATAGCGCCACTTGATCACATATTCCGTGATGTAACTCATCCAAGTTTCTCTTTATCCATAGGACTGTGCCTCCTTGAGCTACGACTACTATCCCCAAACCGCTCAGTCCAGAGCATTAGAAGCCGGTTCAAGCAAGGATATATAGAGAGAAATAATTGCCCCCTATCGTAACTTTTCGGGTTTCAATTCTTGGTAGTGAATGCGCACTGCTGATGAGTTCCAAATATAGGACGAAACGGCCTCATAGTATCATATACTATGGTAACGTCATAGTATTTTATATTATGGTTCTATGATCATCAGATCACATAGTATCGTATAGTATTGTACCGTATACACTGTTCTGTTGCCCCCTGTTTCATCAGATTTGTTTATCTACCTTCAATGCTAAAGATTTTGACAAATACTCTATAATTACTACCTTGCATATATACCTGCTGAACGGCTTTATTCATTAACTAGATAACAGCGGTTTGCCTTATACGCCCTTTTAATAAAAATACTTGCGGCATTTCAGTTATTCTAAAATGAAAGAAATAAAACAATGCCTTGAGAAATGATTTTCTTTCGTACGTGACTGAGAGACCCGCATTCCTACGGGTTTACAGTCAGATTATATGGAATGTACTGCTTCACGTTTGATCACTGCAGTTAAACAACATCGAAGCTGATCAGTACTGAGGTTGGAGACCAATTTGGAGCATTTTAGATCGTAAACTTGTGGCTCTCGATAAAAAGAGTTTAGTAAATAAAGGTTGCTTAAGGTATGGTGGATGATAATGAAATATTACTCGTTGTTGGGTTATTTAATGCTGCAAGACGTTTTATTGGGTCTACAGGGAAACATAGGTCTAGTTTATACTTGAGACTGTAGGCAAATATTGGCCGAGTTAATACTTGAATATATACGTAAAAATATTCATATTTATACATGAGGCTATAGGTGAATGTTATGCTCATACTAGAGGCTATGTGTAAATACTTGTTTTTAAACTTGAGCCTATAGGTAAAAATTGGTCCTGATTATACCTGAGATTATTTGCAAGCTTCCATGAAATAATTTTGAAACGCAAAATTTCCGTACAATCATCGAAGTTAAGCAACGTCTAGTCTGGTCAATACTTAGATGGGTAACCACTTCTGAATACCAGGTGCTGTAAGCTTGGATGTTCAGGGGAGGTGTGATGGATAAAAGCTCGGATTTGTTAATCTGAGTTGTAATTATCTTTAGGTTTGTTATATTCACTTACGCGCAAATACCCTTGGGAAAGCTATGACTCCATCTCTTCTCCCCCAGCTATAGGTTAATTAGTAAGACTTGTATTAGTAAACCATTATTATCTCTCACAAAAGAAATTTACATTCTAAAAGATACATTTTCTGGCTTTAAATAACCTGCAAAGTGTTTGATGAGCCGTAAAAAATGAATGAATGAATCAACCATCCCGGTAAGTGGTGGGTGTTAGCCAATTGTACTGGAGGCCGTCGGAGTGTACTTAGGCGCCGCTGACGGGGCAGATTTATAGTTAAGAATATAAGGTAGTGTGATCTGAACCTGTCTATATTTCTGAGATGAGGTATTATGTACACTATTTACATTATTCGGACTATTGTCCTCATCTTTGTTTCCATATTTATTACAACGTTTCGGCCGTTGTACGCTCCGGCTTTCTTCACTGGTGTAGACTGTTCTAGTTCCACATGCCATGTTTAATGAATGTCAGTTATCAGTAATCTCCTGTTAATTCCCCTCTCCAAGTTCTCCACTGCCTTAACCGGGTATTGAACTCACACTCTTTGGGTCCTGTCACTGGATCTAACCAACGCCTTTATCCACTGTGCCATGTGTCGGTTAAGGCAGAGGAGAGCTTGGAGAGTGGAATTAAATAAAGTGTTCAGTTCGATATTCCAACCACCTGAAGAAGGCCGGAGCGTACAACGGCCAAAACGTTGTAATAAATATGGCGACAAAGATGAGGAGAATAGTTCGAATAATGTAAATAGTGTAGTGTGATCTGTATGGCATCTGATCCTCTGGGAACTGCTTGTAGCATTGTCCCACATTAAATAAATGATTTAGAAGTATTACTGAGCAGATATTCGGCATTGAGACATTATAAAAAGGTTTATAAAGGATGGCTGCTAACAAACATTATGCAATGCCAGTGAATTGTACCTTTCAATGGGCAGATTAAAACTGGTCTGAGTCCTTTTTTTATGGCAGGGTTTTTTTTCAACAGATTTAATGCGACGAATTAAAAGCTGCAAAGGTCTTTTTTAAACGTCTGTTCATGCCTTTCACATCGAGCTAAAAGAGACACCATATTTTATTTATCTCTTTTTTTAATTCAGTCTAGTGTGATAATAACGCTTGAGAAACTGTGACCCAGTGACCCTAAAACCCAAATTTGACCTAGTAACCTTGATAAGACATATTTGCTGTTGGGGTGCATGGCTTCTTGGTTCACATCTGCACGAAAATAATTTTCTTGGTCCGGGAACAACAATTTTCACATATCGCAGGAGACAAAGAATCTCACTCATTCTTTTTAATACTACGCGACGATTCTTTAGTAAGATATTGTGGGGGCACTAAAGGACCAACTGGAGCATTGGATCCAACAGAATGGAATCTTTTCATTGACACCTCAGGTAGAAACTTCTACAACAAAGGCAGACTTCTAAACTATAGTAATAAGGTTGTATGTGTTATTAGGAGGGCTTCTAATCAGTAGTAATAAGATTGTATGTCTTATTAGGATGGCTTCTAAACAATATTAATAAGGTTGTATGTGTTATTAGGATGGCTTCTAAACAATAGTAATGCGTGTTGTATGTGTTATTAGGATGGCTTCTAAATAATAGTAATAAAGTTGCATGTGTTATTAGGGGATCTTCTACACAATAGTAATAAGGTTGTATTTATGTGTTATTAGGCACACTCTAAATAATTTTATGGCCGCATGTATTATTAAGTGTACTCTTACTAGCAATGGTAGTAAGATTATCTGTTTTTTTCTCATGTGTACTATTATACAATGTTAGTAATATGCTTGTATATGTTACTAAAACCTACTTCCAGGCAAATCTAATTACGTTGTACATGTTTCTTGGCGTAATTATTAATAGTCTTATGGTTGTATAAGCTACTAAGTGTAATTCTAAGCAATGGTAACATGGTTAAATGTTCTACGTCATACCTTTATACTATGTTAATAAGATTGTTTTACTGAGTGTACTTCAAACAATGGTAATAAGTTTGTATGTGGTATAAGCTGTATTTTACATAATCGTAATTCGATCCCAGTCTAGGCTATAATCATTGTGAGCTTTATTATATTTTCATCCACTTCTTAGTATTTGATACTGGCCTGGCGTACATACAATTTTCAATTCATTGTGGTCCTTTTTTTTTTTTTTCGTTGCCAGCGACGGTTACTTTTCCCAGTCTGATTTAGGGGAAACTGGTAGGGGAGAATACATAGATTTATACCGTTTTTTTTTCGCGTATTTGAGCGAAAGTGAATTTAAAGAAGTCATCCCACTGATTTCTCCTCTCTAGCCGCCAACCATTATACACTCTATGCACATAGGCAGTTGAGCATTAAAGGTTTAACTGGATCATTGGATCCGGTTTCAAACCTAACAGACTAGACATTCTTCATTGGCCCCCAATTAGAGGTTTGAAAATCTTACTTGGAAACAATGGCAATAAGCTTGTATATGTTCGTCTTTATGTCAGGACGAGCGTAGCTCTCCACAACTTCCTGTTTTTCGTATCTCTTAATTAATTTTGTCTTTTTGTCATCTCTCCTAAACCCTGTTCTGCCATCCATTAAGTATGTAATGTGTTGTTCTTTTCTTCTGTCCCACTTGCCCTGTGAGTATGACATTTTCCAAGCTCCCTTTCCTCATTATGTGCTGTAGAAACTTCAATTGTCTCTTTCTGATGTTTAGTATAAGTTGTCTATTTTCTCTAAAACTTTGTTGTTGCTGACATCTTCGGTCCTCAGCATCCTTCTGGAGAACCATATTTCTATTGCTTCAATCCTCTTCTTCGTCTTTGAGGAGATTGTTCAACATTTATTGCCATATAGAAGGACTGATATTGCGTAACGGTTCAGTACACTTTGTTACTCACGAATTATTTTCTGTTTCTTAATACACTGCTTAGCTTTTGGAATGTATCTTTGGCTATCCTAACGTGATCACACGCACACACAAAACAAACAAACAAACACGCACACATACACATATATAAAATTGACATAATTTCGCAGGCCAACAATTCTTGTTGCAATAAGCTCAAATTTTCAGACAATGTATAGAAACAGATCAAGACTTTATATTAAATGCTTTAATTTTTGTTATCTCAATGAGAATGTGCCAGAGAGATGGATTGGGCGAGGTGAAGATGAAGACAGTTTTCTGATGAAATGGCCGCCGCGGTCACCGGACCTGTCTCCGTGGGATTTCTTTTTATGGGGATATGTGAAGGGAGTGGTTTATGCCCCACCCCTATTCCTGCTAGCATTGATGAACTCAAGCAGAGAATTACTAGATAATGTTACCGTAGACATACTACAGCGTGTTTGACAAGGTCTTAACTAGCGACTTGACGTGTCACAGGCGGTGCACATAGGAAATTGGTCTCATAATAAACTTATGATGTTCAACACCTAAACTGTTTAATTTCATTGACTTAGTATTTTTTAAGATAATTGCTTTGAAAATGATTTTTGGGACCCCCCCCCACACACATATATATATATATATATATATATATGGCTCAGGAAAATGATCTGATACATTTGCATGTTAGTGAAGACCTCCAACATGAATTGTATGGGCGAGGAGTTCGCTTTCATTGTGGAAACGTTTATTAAGAACAATGAATCGATAAGCGCAAACATAAAGGAGCGTTCTGTGCGCACTTGAGTCTTGGTAGATATGATGCCATACCGACGGGAAACATGAATTTACCAACTTCGGAGCTTGTGGATCAGCATTGAAACGAAAATCAACCGGCCGACCTTTGAACGACAGAATTCCGGAAAAATGTGGCAGCAGTAAGAGCTTCAGTTAAACAGCGTCTACGACATCCCTGCATAGAAACACGTTGATGTAAATATTAAAATGTAATGAAACAAAATGCCATTATATGTATATTGTGAAAAAGAAAAACATTTTGTTCTTTACTCTGTTTGGCTTTTAATAAATCTACAAAAATATATCAGATCATTTTGCCGCACGCTGTACACATACACGTACACACACACACACACACACACTTATAAACATACATATGATTAAATTCCCAGATCAATTCTGTGGACAATACCAATTGGTTAAAATTTTTAGTTTTTTACCAACGCGTTTCGTCTTCCGACTTTTTCAAGGGAAAAATGAAATCGAAATGTTATTTTATATATATCTATAACAACATAAACATTTCGATTTCATTTTTGGCTTGAAAAAGTCGACGAAACGCGTCGGCAAAAAGATTTTTTGCAATTGTTATCTTATACCACACACACACACACACACACACACACACACACACACACACACACACACATATATATATATATATGTATTATAAATTAATAGACTTAAAATATGGTTTTTCGCTACACAGTTCCAACCATGTTTCAAAAATGGAAGCTAAAAGCCCCGAATTTAATTTTGTAATTAAATTAAAGACATTAGTTCCATTTCATCCTCAAGCGAATTTTGGAGTAACTTTAAAACATTTTGAAACATGGTTGGAACTGTGTAGCGAAAAACCATATTTTAAGTCTATTAATTTATAATATTAATGCTCAGTAAATTTACATTGAGCACTATTTTGTAAAACTAAAAATATCTATAAGAACACCGGATTATATATCTTACTGTTATTTCTTTTTATTAATATATATATATATATATATATATATATATATATATATATATATATATATATATATATATATATATACATATATATATTGTGACTTTCTTTCCTTCTTGCTCTTCTTATTTTCTTTCTTCTTTTTTCGTTTTTGAAGAGACTATATCTTTCTTTTCTTTTTTCAATTATATCTTGTGTCTTTCTTTCTTTGTTTTCTTCTTTTCTTTTTTCTTTTTACGCGGGAAAAGAGATTGTAAGTAAAAAGTAACAATTGTTAATAACCCTCATTTACCACCAGCTGAAGAGATGTGATGATATACATCGAAACATGAATGCATATATGTAGCGGTTTTACATAAGTTCGAATGAAATATCATATAATACAGACTATTTAAAATGGCTTGTAAACTTAAATGTCTCCAAAACGAAACAGTTATCATTTACCCGCCACAGAGAACCCGGCCTGCCTCCCATTAGAATAGCTGATACCTAATTCCACGAGAGCGCCTCGTTTCGCCTGCTTGGTCTCATACGGTCCGCTGATATGATGTGAAACAAATACATAGACTCAATAGCTTCATCTACTGCTTGGAAAGTTGGTTCTCCCTGTCGGGCCAAAAAGTTTTTCTCATCTGAGTCCATCCTTCAAATCTATAAATCAACCATCCTTCCTTGCATGGAATATTGCTGTCATATATGGTCTAGTACCCCCGATGTAAGTCTAAAGATCGTACACAAATTCCAGAAACGGATATACAATGTTATAAGTCCTGCTCTGGCATCTTGTCTACAGTCGCCTTCTTACAAACGTGACGTGGCCTCCCTTTGTCTATTCTATAGGCATTTTCACGGCAACTGTTCCAACTATTTGCCCTCTCTGGTTCCCAGACTGCCTGAATTTAAAGGAACTACCAGGTTGGCACATGGACCCCACTCTTTCACTGTCGAAAGGGTTAATTGTAACGGTCTCTTCTACTCAAACAGCTTCTTCTCTCGCACTTCCCTTACTTGCTTCTCTGATGACTATAATCTTTAAATATTCAAGAGTAATATCAATCGACATCTTCTGACTATATATATATATATATATATATATATATATATATATATATATATATATATATATATATTACTTCTCATAGTTATTTTCAATGTATATTTTACGATTGGTGTTGCTTGAATGTTTTGTACGAATGAGTTCAAACGTACGAAAAGAAGGTAAAAGTATTATTAGGTAGTGTCGTAGATTTTATTTTTATTATTTTGGGAACAAACATATTTTTTCATCCTGAAGCGAAAAGAAATGTCGTGACTTAACCGTGCAAGTCAAGATTGTATTCAATTAAAATTGATCCGGTTTTTTATAAACTATTTTTACGTTATTTGGGTTCATATCTTATATATATATATATATATATATATATATATATATATATATATATATATATATATATGCATGTTTCATTAAAGACGACAGACAATATATATATATATATATATATATATATATATATATATATGCATGTTTCATTAATATATATTAATATATATATATATATGCATGTTTCATTAAAGACGACAGACAATATATATGTATATATATATATATATATATATATATGCATGTTTCATTAATATATATTAATATATATATATATATATTAATATATATATATATGTATATATATATATATATATATATATATATATATATGCAAGTTTCATTAAAGACGACAGACAATATATATATATATATATATATATATGCATGTTTCATTAATATATATTAATATATATATATATATATATTAATATATATATATATATATATATATATATATATATGCATGTTTCATTAAAGACGACAGACAATATATATATATATATATATATATGTATGTATGTATGTATGTATATGTACATGTTTCATTAAAAACGACAGACAATGTACTACAGTAAAACATTTTATTTAATTATTTTTTCTTGTTTTCGAACAAGTGCTTTCTTTTCTGGACAAAGAAAAATGTAAAAACTCTCAAAATGTTTTATAAATCCGAGCGCTTTCGGCTATACCTTTAGCCATTATCAAGGATGACTCAGTTTTTCAACTTAATTGAGTGTGTGCATTATGTGTATGTTTTAGTGTTTCTATTGATGTTTTTAATTTCCGAATACGTTTAGCATATTGTGGCCTTGTTCGTAGCTAATATTGTTATGAGTTTTAATGAAACATGCATAAACGAAGGATTGCTGCCTAAATATACAATTATCAAATATAATATATATATATATATATATATATATATATTAGAAAACCAAAAACGTGACAAAAGGCAATAGTTCTTATTAACAAAATATTATTTAGCAAAAAAATCTAATAATTTATAGCTGTACGTTCTGCTTTTAAAAACCTGAATATCACGCTCTGTCACCCAGTTTGCCAATTTAGAAAGCGATAGATTGAGGGATTTTTCTCCCATGCCTCCGCGATGGCTTTTTTTAGCTCCAAAAGAGTGGATTTTTGGGTGTTGCCTGTGTACACATCACTTGCTCTCATTTCCCAAATAACAGTGAGATCTGGAGACAAGACAAACGACTTCATTATAGATGTAAAAGAACCACCTAGGTACAAGACATTAGTCTATGCTGAATGGCAACTTGTATTGTCTTGCTAAAAAGAAAAAAAAAACTTTTTTTTATCTCATCTCTTCTATTTATTGGTACCTTTGGCACCAATCTCAAGAATCTTTGGTATTCGAGTTTTTTTTATATACTGTTGTTAACGTAATTAATAGCCAAAGAGTCACTGAAATTACACTTACTACATGAGGTTGTCATAGAGAAGTAAGAAGTGAATCTATCTATAGTTTTGTGATGAGGTATTATAATTATTTACGCTATTTATATTGTTCGGACTGTTGTCCTCATCTTCGTTGCCATATTCACGACGTTTCAGCCGTTCTACGCTGAGGACTTCTTCAGGTGATTTAAATTTCGTCCACTGGGGTAGCCTGAGTCTTTGAGGATTCATGTCCCTGAGGAGAAGGCACTATATGGTCAAAATAAACCGATGACTTATCGTTTCTTTGCTTTTCCTGCTGTCATATATATAAAAACCACAAAAGCAGACGATAATAAACACTTGTGATAAAAGATCATTAAGCTAGCAGACAACACATCTGCTAATATTTTGACACATGGATATATTAAAATTTCGAAATGAAATACAGCTTATCTACAAAATACGTCTACATACGAAAAATTAGCAAAATATGTTTTTTTAATTATTTTAAATTCCAATAAATAATTGCGTAAAAAAGATGCTGACCTTCCAAACTACCTCAAGTAAAAGGCAAAGATGCCCAATCAGTACTGGAAAGATGCGATAACAGTTCAGTTATGTGCCATGCGTGATACACACTTAGGCAATTATGTATCTTTTGATACATGACTGACGAGGCAGATTTTTTCCAACAGTAGGTTGCCATTTTTTTCTACGGTAGACCAGTTGCCATCTAAGTCTATAAAAGCCGGTTTGTCCTGCTATTTACCCATAGTTGGGGGAGAAGAAGATTCATACGTTTCCTAAGTAAGTGAATGTAATGGATTCGATTGGAAAATTTGAACTCAACTCTCCGATTCCTCAATCCGAGCCGCTATCTATTTAGTGGTTTGAAAAGCCCATTTTCATGAAAAATATTTGTAGAAATAATAAATGCAGTATGACTGTTTACAAGGAAAAAGGCAAAAGTATCATTACAAATCAAGTCTTGTTCTCTTTTCTTGCTCTTTCTTTCCGGCTATCTCTCTCATTCTCTCTCATCATTTTTTAAGTTAACTTTTCTTTCTCTGTCTTTAACGTTAATTTTGTTTTCTTATACCTTCTTTCTTTCACTCTCTATCATTTTTTTTTTTGATAAATGAAATGAAACACAGAATAGCCTGCGCTAAGTGTAGTTTCTTAACCAAAACCAAAACATTAACAAAAATCTCGAATCGTATTCTTAAATAGACTCGTTGAATCAAGACATTCAACTGGATACCATACATGACGCCAAACGCAATTTAGAAATGTCTAAACTACTTGAAAATATACAACCGCTTTCTCTCATCAATTGTTAAAAATGGCTTCGAACAGATGAAGCCTGTTGTTGAGAAAACGTCAGGTAATTGTTAGCTCATTTCTGTACATCGCCGTAGGCACCAATATCCTCGAAGAAATCACGAATGACAACGTTAGTTCCAGATTTTCCTAAATTTTGTAAGAGAATGCTGTGCAACATCAGGGAAAGCTTGCAGTAAGTATCATCACTCATTTTTTTTTAAAGCGTTTCGCCTCAAGCAAGGCGGGAAGCCACTAGGACGCAAGGGGTTACAGAGAATTGGAGCGAGAGTAAAGAGGAGAGGAAAGGATGAAGAGAAGGATAGGGGATAGATCAAGGCATCTGGAGACGTCGATTGACATTAGATGTGAATAGTTGGAGATTATAGCTATCAGGGAAACAGGAAAAGGTGAGGGAGTTCCACAGGCGAGAAGTGCGATACATGAAGCTGTTGGAGTAGAAGACCCGACTACATTTAACAGTTTCGACAGTGAAAGGTTGAGAGCGAGATGCCAGCCTAGTAGAACGCTTAAATTCATGAAGTCTGAAAACCAGCGAAAGCAGCTCATCGGAGAATTTACCGTGAAAATATTTGTAAAAAAGACAAAGGGAGGCGACGGCACATTTTTGCTTTCAGTGAAAGTAATCTTTTCTTTTGACGCAATCGAAACACTTTTTTTGAATTTTCATTGAATCATTTACGAATTTCCCGTCGTCTCTTATACGATCGTGGACGAATTTCCCGTCGTCTCTTATACAACGGTGGGGGAATTTTCCGCCGTCTGTTATACAAGGGTCGGTGAATTTCACCTCGTCTGTTATACGAAAGTGGGCGAAAAAGTTCATAAGCTTACTAGGAAGAAATAATGCTATATCTGTGAAATCTTGCATGCATTAATTTCAACTCTTCCTATTAATAAATGCATTGTTAATTTCTAAGTAAATTGGCATCTGACTGTTCTCCGAAGACTGTTCATTGTAATACGTAGAGATATCTCTTGAAAATAGACAAAATTTGGCATCGTAACTTTATCAAGAACACGTAGGACATTCATGCTGGTATAGTTGCTACATTGGGCATGACGCTGCAACTTTATCAACAGTGGACAGCTGAATTTAGGACGGGATAGGAATGTTTGGAATATGACCCAAGGTCTGAACATTTTGTATCAAGGAAAACATTGAATATAATAATGTCGGAATACATTTTTATAAAATATATTACCAGCAATCCTTTGTTGGTGAAATATTTTGCTAGCAATACATTTTGGGATAAAATAGATTACCTGAAATAAAAATTTTGTCGATTATTAAGTAACCTGTTGAGGTTGGTATGCCGTAAACCAAACCAAACCAAACCAAACCAAACTTTCTGCCACCAACAGTGTGGCCTCTGTGTATCTTCTGTTGTTAAACCTGTTCCCACTAGTACTAAAATCCTAGTCAGATGTCTAGTTCTCTAAGGAACTCCTTCGCTATAGATTAAATAACCATTTCTGTTAATCTTCAATGATTATTAAAATAATTTTCTTAGCATTAAAAGATTTTATAATTTCATCACTTCTTATCTTTCCAAAAAAGACTTTCTTAACCATTAACCTTTTGAGCCCTGGCCATCACTTTATCGGTGGTAGAGAAAAATGACATAATGTCAAGCCACCGGTTGAAAAGTGGTAGCGAACAATGACTTAATGCCCAGCCACCGGTTGAACGGTGGTAGAGAACACTGACTTAATGCCCAGCCACCGGTTGAACGGTCGGTAAACACTTGTAACTATTTTTTGGATCTCTACCGAGGAAGGTTAAATAACAATTATTTGCGAATTTTAACTCAGGGGCTTGGGCAGAAGAACTGTTCAGGAACGCAGGGCTCAAAGTGTTAAATAAGGATTTATTAAAATAGACATATATAAAAGCGATCTCACTTCAGGACGTAAGCAATCATGAATTTCCATAGCTTCCTTTTTTATCATCTGTGAATTACCATGCCATGTGAAAGATAGTAGACTGGAATCCTATTACCTTCTCCAGAGTTTCCTTCTATTAGACTGGTTACCACCCAAAGCTCGAAAGTCCATTCTACCGTGCAAATAACTGAAGTGAGAAGAAACAGATTGATGTCTTTGCAAATGTATTTGCATGAGAGTAATGTCATATCTCTTTACGGCGCAGGCGATCATGAAGCTGCACAACTTGTTTTTTTTTTTTTTTATCTGTCAATTTCCATGACTTCTTGTGAAAGATAGTGGAATAGTTTTTAGATGCCTTCTTCGTGATTTGGAATGCAATGTTTTAAACTGGTAGCCACCTCAAGCTGAATAGTCCAGTCATTATTTTCTGGCACTGAGAGCAACAACACAGCAAGAAAACTGCTAGAGAATCAAAATTCTTCTTTTGAAATAAGCTGGTTAGGTTTGTTTGTTTAAGGCAAAATCAACTCCTTCTGGGTCATTTCATGCCGAAATTTTCCCAACAAAATGTTCACCTGAGGCCGAAGGGTCACATCAGGTTTTTCTGGCCCGCAGCTGATCCCTACAGCAAGAAAGTGCCAGAGAGCCAAGATTCTTCATTTGCAATAAGCTGGTTTGGCTTGATTTTGTTTGTTTAACGCCAAATCAACACCTTATGGGTCATTTCATGCCGAAATTCTTTTCCCAAAAATGTATTGCTGGTAATTTTTATTTTTATTTTTTTTACTATGAAAATCTATTTCTGGTAATCTTTTCTAATCTGTTTTTATATTTGCATATTTTGAGCACAGTTTGTGGGTTCCATAATTGCCCTAATGCCACCACCTTAGATCAGGGTGAACCTGGGAACAATAGCAATTAAGAGGTGATCCCACCTTTCTGAAAATCTCCTGATCAGAGGCCTTGCTGCCGAATGTAGTTTATCGTCATACCCAGGACGGTGAAGTGAATTGGAAAGTCACAAGGCAAAAGATTAACATCCACGGCATCTTCAGTTCATTTCCCTCCCTCATCTTTATTACATGTGAATTAACGTAACTTCTTCAGGAAACTTGTGTATTGCTTTCTAGCTGACTTCTAACGGAGTGGCTTACGGCTATATCACATAGAATCACGAGTTCTCGGCCGATCACCGAAGTTAAGCAACGTCAATTCTGGTCAGTACCTAGATGGGTGACTGGTGGGAATACCAGGTGCTTGGATATGTGGCTGTTGTCATGGATAACGGCTGGGAATTAGACTTACGCGCAAATACCTTTTGAAAAGTTATGAATCCGCCTTTTCTTCCTCCAACTATGGGTTAAATAGTAGAACTTGTATCAATAAATCATTATTCTTTACGGAACCTCTTATAGTCCGAAAATATTTTCTACCTTTAAATAACCGTCAAAGTGTTGATAAACTGTAAGATATCGAAAAATCTTCTAGACGGTTTGAAATTCAGAATTCATTTTTCCTAAATTGGCTGCTACGCATATGACAATGGTTTTCGGTCTACGCAGCGATTTATTCCACAGGTTTTAGAATAAACGGATTCATGTTTTTTCCAACATGCTAGGCTGGAATTTGAACCGGGCCCAACGATTCCACTTTGCACACCAACCACTATTACGCAACCCACACATCTCAAAAGAAAACCGGATTGAGCAGAACTATTGCCATCTTGGCATCGACGAAATTGAATTATATTCAGCTGACAAAAGAAAAGCAAGATTTTCTACACAAGTGAAAATAAAGATTTTCTAGCAACCGCCAAACAAGATCTTCCCACGAGAAACACGAAAGATTTACCCACAATAGACAAGAAAGATTTTCCAACAGACAAGCCAGATTTTCCGATAAGAGACAAGAAAAATTTTCCAACAACATACAAGCAAAATATTTCTACAAGATACACGAATGATTTTCCGAAAAGAGACAAAAAAGACAAGAAAGATTTTCCTACAAGAAACAGGAAATATTTCCGACAAGAAACAAGAAAGTTTTTCACACAAGAGACAAGAAAGATTTTTCCATAAGTGGCAAGTAAGATTTTCTGACAAGAGACAAGAAAGATTTTTTAACAACCCATAAGCAATATCTTCCTACGAGAAACACGAAAGATTTTCCACAAGAGACAAGCAAGATTTTCCAACAAAAGACAAGGACGATTTTACCTCTATAAGATTCGGCAGTTTAAATGTAGAACAATAAAAAAATGAATATTACGTTTTATAAGAGACTAATGGCGTCGTTCCAGACGAATCAAAGTTTCGTAAATGAACGAACATATTCTTTCCGTCTACATTTTTTTTTGCTATTACCAAAAGTCGGTCGATATAAACAAATGCTTGCCCCGAGGAAATTAAATCAAAACTGACCAGGAAAGTTAAATAATCACCACCTGGCTACTGAGGCGATAAAAGAGACCCAGAGTCTTTCATGTTGATAGCCTTATTTCAGTCTAAATTAAATCTATTTTATTTCAGTAATATCCTGTAAAAAAAACTCAATTATCGACGTCTAAAAGACCGCTGCCGTTTTAGTGACTTCGACCCATTATTGAGGTACAAGAATTACAACTTTATGTCTGCGAAAGTTAAGGTTAAAAATAGCTGTTCCCATTACCAAAGCTGTTTCGACTTGAAGACACACTGGAAATCAATGGGATGTCCCATCTTCAGGATGGCTGCTCAGGATAATTTGTTTCATCAATTCCAACATCGCCAGGCGGACGTTAGTTAGAATTCAATATGTACCCCAGGAGAGACAGACACGATTTTGAATTCAGAGTTCTATGCTTTCCTATACTGGTGCCCAGCTACGGTATTCAACCTAAAGCTGTAGTGTTAGCGAAGTGATGGATTTATACCGGACCTAATAGTAAAATTATCCAAATCGTGTAACAGCAAAATTGTCCATTTGTTTGATTAATTTCTCTACCGTTGTATCTTAGAAATAATTAAAGATATCTTACTATAATTTTTATAACACGATTGGACAATAAGAATGTATAATGACTCTTCAAGCTTAATAGAAGGATCGTGACGAAATGAATGATAAACGAAAATGATATGCTCATCATTAATTAACCATAGGTAAGGATCGGAAGCTCATTAAGGATTGAAATAAGTTCAATATATATTATTCCAGATGTGTCCTCAAGGACGCGTTAGTTAGATCCAGTGACAAGATCCAAAGAGCGTGAGTTCAATACCCAGTTATGGCAGTGGAGAAATTGGAGAGGAGAATTAGCAGAAGATAACTGATAACTGACATCCATTAGACATGGCACGTGGAACTAGAATAGTCTACCCCAGCGAGCGAAATAAAGGGTTCAGTTCGACATTCCAACCATTTGAAGAAGGCAGGAGCGTACAACGGCCGAAACGTTGTAATAAATATGGCGACTCAGATAAAGACAATAGTCCGAATAATGTAAATAATGTATTCCAGAATAATTTTACAACATATTCAAGATGGCTTTTACCCTCTCTAACCTTTCTGCCCTGAAGCAACAAGATGTCTTACAGTTTTCACGTACGATTTCATTTTCCATCTTTTGGACTATCATTGCTGAAACTCCTCTCTCAAGTGCTAAGCGTCTCATGGATTGAGTTGGATCTTTTCTAATTGATCTCTTTAGCTCTAACTTTAAACGGTGAATCCTCTTGCTGTTATGACCTCCTCATTCAGTTTTCCTCTCTACTTAAACTTATTCGCCGTTCTCCTGATGGTTCTTGAATAGACTGTGAAGATAGAAGCCATAGTATAAATGTTGGTACCATTACTGAAGGCCTAAATCATCTTTTTTCTCTCAACCTTGTCCGATTGGGAAGACATAGTGGGGCTGACACAAAAAAGATTTTAAACTCTTCTCTTTTTAGCTGAATAACTCAAAGGATTATTTTCCGTAATTCTTACGAAAAATGGTGTCATGATGGCTAAACGTCTTATCTTAAAACCTAGAAAGAAGAAACTCAATCAATTTACTAGCTTTTATATATTAACCATTTTGTGGGGATGGATATTTATAGCATTCTGTTACACGATGTGGACATTTTTGCTGTTACACCCGGTACATATTCCCAAGAGTTTTTCTGTGATAGTGAATGAAAAATATCAACTTGGCGTTGTAATTTGATACGCTGATTTTTCGTTCTGAACCTCTAGCCATTACGTTACATCACTGGTGCACCCAGGACACGAGTAATAAAACGAATTTTACAAGTATTCGGCTGACTTTATCTTGACTTATTAGCGATACTGTGCTCACGGTTAATGTAGGGTGTTCCAATAACTTGGACCGATTTTTAATGTGAATTAAGTTTAAGCGTCTAATGATCTTTTCTTTTTCTTTAAGATTTAATAACTTAAGTCTTTGTTAATTTCAACCATGGAAAGATTAACAATCAAACAACGTTTTAAACTTATTGAAGCCTATTAGGAAAATTAGCGTTCACATTTATAAATATACGGCTCAAAGATTCCGCTAGGAAAAAAGTGCACACCAAACAGTGACCTTTTGTGGGTGCAGTGGCATTTCAAAAATCTTCCTTGGATTTTCATCAGCCCAAATGCGACATTTCCGTTTATTAACGAATCTACCAAGTTGAAAATGGGCTTCATCATTAAAGAGGATTTTTTGCGAAAGATCTTCATCGACTTGTCTTTGCTCATGCACCCAAATGACGAATGTACGGCGCTCCAAATGGTCAGCAGCCTTCAGTTCTTGTGTCAATTGAATTTTGTAAGCGTGTAGAAACAAATTCCTGTGCGCGATGAGGAATAGAGGTGTCTGGATTTTCGGCCACATTCTCGTGCACTGCAGCAATGTTTTCAGCTGAACGGCGTAAACGAGCAAGCAACGGTGTTTTCACATCTGCCATCGACCCAATTTGTTTGAATTTACGAACACTTTTTCGAATTGCATTAAATCCAGTTTAAACAAGTAGCCCAGAAAATCGCCCTACTACGAACATCCCATATACTAAGAAAATTCCTGGTAATCTATGCCTTAAAGAAATACAAAACATTTTACTCACAAGTATGACTAGCACCTTACGAAGGACTTTATCGATGTAAAATTTGTGTGTCTTTATATTTTTAAATTATTCAGTGAATGTATCCTGAAGCCATTTCTAAAGTTAAGTCTCTAGTTAGGAACCGGAAGGAAATGAGTATACAATAGAATTCAGAGGTCCTGAACGTGATGGTCCATTATGGTATGGATATGCTCTGATGCCCACGAATCTGCCCCCAGCCAATATGGTAATATTGGTAAATATGAACTACCTAAGAATTCTGACACAACGAAAAATACTGCTAAACAGCATCGGTCGTCACGCGGATCATCAAGGTCCGGAACCGCAGAAAGGAACCAGACTGAATCTGCAACTGGAACAAAATCTACCGAACGAGAACTAGAGGAAAACCACGCCGAGGGAAGTCCTCACAGAGGCCCTCTATATTCATTACAAGAAAATCACACAAAAAAGAACAGTAAATAAATGGTTTAGGAAAGAATATATTGAAGTAATGATAGCATTTTACACTGCTACGACAAATCCGACAACGACAACAACAGCCAAATCTGGCGAGAAAAACATCCCTCAAACAAATTAGCCAATTCGTCAGGAAAAAAGAATACCTGGTATTAAAAATAGATTAAATGTTAACATCGAGGAATAAATCGAAACCAGTTGTAATAATTCCGTTCAGATACACAAGCAAATAAAGGAAGATAATGACGAATGTGAGGGAGAAACGGAGATGACTAAAAACATCCGATATAAATGGGAGAATGTAAAGGAAATATCTTTCGAGGAAAGGCCAACAATTTCAAAAGTAAGAAAGAACCGTCAGATGAAGGAAACCACCAATCTCGCTAACCGAGCAATTAGAAAAATAAGGGACGAAATGGAAAGAGCGATGAATCTGACATAATTTAATCATCTTATATACGCGGCCTTGGCAACAATCGCAGAAACAATAGGTGAAAAAGTAAAACACAACGTAAACGAAAAAGAAAATTGCCAATCTGGAAAGAAATAATAGAAACCGAAATAAATAAACTACAAAGACAATTGTCCCTTCTAAGGGAAGTAGACAAGCGCTCCAAAATGAAAGAAAGAAAAAGGAGACACGTGAAACGAAGTATTGACGTCAAGTCTTATTCTTTAGAATAAGACTGACGTTCCAAAAGTTAAAGAGAAGTTGAAACAACAAATTCAAGCAAAGGAACAGAGAACCAGGCGTTATGGAAAAAGAAACAAGATTCTTCTGGCAAAACCAGATTTTCAAAGAAGATGACAAGAAACTATATAGAGAACTGGAGAAAAATAAAATAATGGTAAATGACCCACTAAATATCCAGAAAGTCAAGAGGTTCTGGTGTAAGTTGTGTAAAAACTGCAAAATGCACAATGAAAGAGCTACATGCATCTATTAGGTTGGTGCAAAAATAATGTCGTTTTTTGACGTTCAACTTCAAAAGAACGGCATTATTTTTGCACCAACCCAATAGGAACCACATGAACCGCGCATACATATAGAATGTCAAAAATAGACGGATATTAATATTACTGAAATTGCTGCTATCTGCAAAACCAAAAAAACTGCAAATCACTAAGAATAGACCGAATTGACAAAGTACTATAGACCAATCACCTGCCTACCAACAATGTACAAGATCCTCACTTCTATCATAACTGAGAAGAAATACAACTTCCTTGAGAAAAACATTTTACTATCAGCAGAACAGAAGGTATGCCAAAGTCGAAGTTACGGGTGCAAGGACCAATTAATTATCAATAAAACAATATTGGCAGAGGTGAAAACAAGGAAAAGAAACTTATTGGTACTATGGACCGACTACAGAAAGGCGTTCGACAGTGTACCACACTCATAGATAGAGAAGAACCTGAAAATATACAGATTATATCCTACAACGATCAAATTTATAATGCAGAGCATGAAAAACTGGAAGACTACACTAAACGTAAGCTATAGAAACCGGTAATTAACATGGAGATCAATCATCATCAAAAGCGGTTTTTTTGCAACGAGATTCATTGTTACCATTTCTCTTTTTGCGTTGCATTAGCGCCATTCAGCAGTCTACTGAACAATAGTAGCTAAGGATACAAGCCAGAGAATGGCAAACTAAACCACCTATTCTATATTCATGATCTTAAAACGTTTCCCAAGGATTACAACCGGCAGAAAAACCCACTCAACATTGTCAAGAGCTTCAACGAAGACATTAGGATGGAGTTCGGAATCGATAAATGTGCCAAAGTGTTATGGTAATTTACCCACGCACGCATGGACTCTCCCAGCTATAAATAGGAGCAGGTACTGCCTTTTGGAAAGGGAAGTTTCCAGCCGTCAGCTCTGACAGTCGGACCGAACATTGTTGCTATAACACTCACGCATGTATATGCTTGTATTACTGTTTCTGTTAATATATTTGTTTAACTCAATTCATCTCTTGTGTCTTTATTTTCTGGCCCTAACAGGGCTACAACAGAAGGGTTCTAATTATAATGGTATGCCATATACTGTTATGGTAATTTACCCACACATGCATGGACTCTTCTAGCTATAAATAGGAGCAGGTACTGCCTTTTGGAAAGGGAAGTTTCCAGCAGTCAGCTGTGACAGTCGGACCGAACATTCTTGCTGTAACACTCTCGTTTGTATATGTTTGAATGACTGTTTCTGTTAATATATTTGTTTAACTCAATTCCTCTCTTTGTGTCTTTATTTCAGGCCCTAACAAGGCCACAATACAAAACCTTCAAATTAAGTAAACTAGCGAAAACTAGATCCATTTTTTGCTATCAACAACAAGATTAAGGAACCAGACCAAGATGGTACATCCAAACACTTAGGAATTAATGAAGGGGACGGAAACAAGCATTCAGTTAAGAAGAAAAAGATCAGAAAAGAATATTATAGGAGAGTGCGTTTGATACTAGGAAGCGAACTTAATGAGGCCAATAAAATTAAGGCTTTCAATACCTTGTCAGTAGTAACATACAGCTTCAACATTATTAAATGGAAGTTGAATGACATTAAAAGATTGGACGCCAAGACCAAAAAAAAATGCTTACCCAAATGAGGATGCACCAACCGAAATCAGATGTTGATAAGCTTTATGTACGAAGAGCTTTAGTAGTCCAAGGTCTAATCTAACTTGAACTAACTCTAAAAACTTTAGAAATCGGACTGGAAACATATCTGACAAAGACCAATGACACGCTCCCAGAAATAGTAAAACACTGAATCCACTCCATGAACAAAGAAGCGGCACTCTTCAAGAAACAGCTTAAGGTACCTGAAATCCTACCAACAAAAAACGAAGCGAATACCATCTGCGGCAAATGAGTCAAACAGAAACCTGACCAAATAAAATTACAAAAAAAAAAACAAAAAAAAACGTGAGGAGAAGACGTTTCATGGCGTTGTTGTTGTTCTAAAAAGAAACAAAGAAGTAGATGTGGACCAAAATATGGCACACCAGTGTCTGAGGAGCACCAGGCTCATTATTGCAGCTCAGGACCAGAGTTTTGCAACCAGATGCTATCACTGTCACATAATCAAGGATGGAACACGAAATGCAGGATCTGCAGAAATGATAAAACTGTCGACTATTATTATCTCAGGATGTCATCAACTTGCAAAATATGAATATACTCACAGATATAACAAGGTAGCAACATATATGCACTGGAAGATATGCAAGAAGCACAAAATCAAAACCACTGTGAGATGGTATGAGCACCAACCAGACATAGTTACCCAAAAATAACGCTATAACTATCCTCTGGGACATACCAATTCAAACTGACAGCGAAATAAAAGCTAACTGACCTGATATTGTCATAAAAGACAATAAATTCAGTGTATACTTATTGACATATCAGTACCATCTGAGAGAAACATCTCCATAAAAATGATCGATAAAATGTCCAAATACAAGGAGCTGGTGATCGAGATTAACATGATGTGGGGAATGAAGACTGATACTTTACTAATAGTAATCAGAGCACTGGGCCTCGTGAGGAAAAGAATGGGAAAGTTTACTAACATACATGTTGCCTAGAAGATCCCCCTACTAGGAACATCTTATAGACTAAGAAAATTCCTGGTAGCCGATGCCTTAAAAAATACAAAACATTTTACTCACGGAGGAATTTAGCTATGTAAAATGTGTGTGCACTTAGCTTGTGTTTTTTGAAATGTTCAGTGAATGTGCCATGATGCCATTTCTGACCTAAAGTTTCTAGTTATGATCCGGAGGGAGTTGAGTATAAAGCAGAATTCACAGTAAATAATAATAATAATAATAATAATAATAATAATAATAATAATACAAACAATATGAACATCATGTTACGTTTCAGTTGCATACTGTTCATGTTGACTGCTTTTCAGTCGTTTTGACGCGTTGATTACCAGTACGCCCGTTTTTCTCAAGACAAGCGACGTTTATACAAATACTTATAATTTGTTTTTTTATTTTCATACTTGTATACAATTTTTAAACCTAATCTGAAGAAGACATATTGTTAAACACTGTCAAACACTAGGTTTATTCGTTTTCTTTTCTTATATCGCGCGCTTCTCTTAACTGTTGAAAATATTGGAAAAGTTACGTCAATCATTTTCTTTAATAATCTTAATAATATTATTATTAAGACGAGGCACGGTCGAGTAATGGATAGCGGCTCGACTTGAAGAATCGGAGAGCCGAGTTCGAATTCCAGTCGAATCGATTACATTCACTTACGTGCTAATAGCCTTCTTCTCCCTCCAGCTATAGATACATTGCAGGACAGACCGGGTTTTATAGCCTTGGATGGCAGCTGGTCTAGGAGAAGGACAACTATGAATTCAAAACCTGAGGAAAGTTGTTTGGGGATTTTGTAGTACGTAGTGCACCAGGTCTCTATATTCAGCCATTCAAAAAGTGTGGTTGGTTCTGCACAAAGCCTTCACCACTATAATCAAATCTCATGTGCTGGGAACTGAGCTGTTTCACCCTGATAGGTTGAAAATAATAATAATCATGATAATAATAACAATAATAATCTGAATGGACATGAACACCACACAGAGATAGGACCTGTAACAATTTTATGGGGCTTTACAATACACACAGACAGAACAATGAAAGCTAATCGTCCAGACAGAAATCAAACACCGTAAAAACAGAAAATGCCTTGTTAAGATGTCAAACTGTAATGTAATCTTTGAAGATCTTCAACTATTAAAAAACAAGGACTTTTAATTCGAAACTCTCAAAATGTGGTCCATGAGAAGATCAACAATTTCAGTTGTATTTGGAAGTATGGGATTAATTGGAAAGATTTCTGAGACATAAATCGAAGGGATTGCTGGTAAGCCATACCTTAAAGAAATACAAAAATTGTACACTAAAGTACAGCTTACACATTCCGAAGAGATTTACCTATGTCAAATGTGTGTGATGTTATTTTTTTTTTTACGAATAGTGGAGAATGCCATGAAGCCATTTCTAACCTTGGGTCTCTGGTTGGGACCCGGAAGGAAATGAGTTTGTAGCAGAAATAAAAGGAAATAATAATAATAATAATAATAATAATAATAATAATAATAATAATAAGAAGAAGAAGAAGAAGAAGAAGAAGAAGAAGAAGGAGTAAGAGAAGAAGAAGAAGAAGGAGTAAGAGAAGAAGAAGAAGAAGAAGAAGGAGGAGGAGGAGGAGGAGGAGGAGAGGAACAAGAAAGGATATATTGGAATGTAAAAAAGAACGTAAAAACCATTCCAAATTTCATGGACAAAGAATTTGCTATGTGAAACAAGAAAAAAAAACAAACAAAAACATATTCGCGTCGCCCCCGCCAAAAATGAATTAAATTACTCCATTGTAGAAAACTCTCCAGAACAGATACTTTGCTCTGATCATGTACTCATTGCACTCATTGCAAAGCCAAATATGAATTAACGTTAATTAACCACCAAAGACATACATTTTTAGGTATATAAACATATTCTTTGCCTACTATTAGTGCTTCACGAAAATGAATTAAATTAAGTTTAGTATCGTTATTAAATATAGCCGATAGGTAGAAAGGCTTTTACTTTTCTACAAATACTGACTGCAACTGCAGGATGTAAAGTCGCCACAGATCTTGGTACAGTAAAGTTATTCTACGGATGATCATGAGAAAAATGATTAACTCTACAATTGTTGTCAGATGTTGTCAGAGGGGGGGGACGCGAACAGTTTTGACGGAGTATGACTTTAAAAAGAAAACAGAATAAGCGAAAAAAAAGGAAGCCTTCCCGTCTTATTTTTTGCTTAACAATATGTGTGAGATAATCAAGGAGGGGTCTTATTCAGGGTCCGGGTCGGGGGAGTTTATAACAGGCGACTTGCCTCGGATAATTTCAAACGAATATGAAGAAAGAGAGATAACTGGTCGAAGGAGGAACGGAAAAGCAAGTTGAGTGGGAAAGTTTTGTTGGGGATGTGGCGAGATGTTTTAGAGGGTATTTTCACACCAATACACGCCGATCGCATACAAGACGTACACACCAAAATTCTTGTCCCTACATATCCGCAGACGTACTTAAGGACAAAAGAATAAATAAGGAAAAACAAAGCACACATATGTTACAAATATCCGCAAATGGAAGGTCTATTATAAACACATCGTTATTTATAAGTATGTATAAAAAATGATGGACGCATACAAAGGCACACGCGCCCACACATACAAATAGTTAGGCATAGACGTTCCTATTTACATTATTCGGACTAATGTCCTGATCTTGGTCGCCATATTTATTACAACGTTTCGGAGAGTTCTGAGTTGAAATTAGTTCCGAGGTGAAATTAGTTCTGTCACACATTCAGGCAGAGACCTGTTTAAAATGAAACCCTTGACAAATTTTCTTGTACTTCCAGCGAGCATATTCGAGGATTTGACGCCATCTATAATAGATGGGGTTGTTTAAACATTGGGGAATCTGTTTAAATTTTTTTTCTATGTCGAATATGTAAAAAGAATATAGCAGCATTAGAGAAGAGCTCATCCGTACCATTACCAATAAAAATATTTCTAGAAAAGACAAAGAGAGGCAACCTTAGGGCAGTGGGAAAGTGACTGAAGCCGAGTCGCTAGATCAGGATCAATAAATATGGCTGATTTTTCTTTGATTTTTATCAAGGGTCTCAAGGTAAATAGCAGGGCGGGTGCTGGATCATATATCGCACAAATATTCCAAGCAGGGACAATTGGTAGACTTATATATATATATATATATATATATTAGATGGATTCTGGAGAGAAAAAAACTGTCTAGCACGAAATAGTGAACCAACCTTTTTAGCATCTATATATATATATATATATATATATATATATATATATATATATATATATATATATATATATATATATATATATATATATGGAATATTAGTGTTTAAGCATTTTATATTAGATTCTTAATTTGTCCTGGGCATTTAGTTCGACCTGGATTCTAACCTCTTGGAAATTTATGTATATATATATATCTAACGGCGGTTCCCTCGAATCCTGCCGGAGAACTCATATTCTTCTTCAATAAAATTTCTCGAATATTCAGGTCGGTAGATGAAAATAAATAAATATACTTTTTAAGAAATAAACAGAGCGTCAACACAAATATGAGTATCGACTAAAAATAGCTTAAGGTAATACAATCTGTCGGATTATTAAATAAAAAATACGTTACTTCTTCTATCTATCTATCTATGTATATATATTATGTTGGTGCAAAAATAATTTCGTTTTCTCACGTAGTAACATATGTGAGAAAACGACATTATTTTTGCACCAACCTAATATATATATATATATATATATATATATATATATATATATATGATGAAATATACTCTTAAGTTGTAGTATATTTATGGGATAAAGTGCTCAATATCAGAGATAGAGCGTGTGTGTCCTGGCGATTGCGTCTAGCATGAAACAGCCTGTCGCCTCTAAGTGTTGAATTCAATATATATATATATATATATATATATATATATATATATATATATATATATATATATATATATATATTCAAAAATGAACATGTTATAACATCACTACAACACTTCTGGTGTCTTCTCAAGGGGTAACAAAGATTGCGAAATAAAGAGTTTTTTTATGTATTTCGCAGTCAACACCTTCACTTGATATGACACGAGAAGTGTTGAAACAAAATGGCTATTTTTGTAGTGATGCTATAACATGTTTGTGTTATAATTTTTGTATAAGTATTATCTGCTCTACTTTGTATTGAGCACTTTTTTAAAAAAAATAGTGTTTTTTGGTTATCTATACAAACCTTATATTCGGTTATATATATATATTCTTCTTCTTCTTCTTCTTCTTCTTCTTCTTCTTCTTCTTCCTCCTCCTCCTCCTCCTCCTTCTTCTATGTGACATGTCCTTTGAGGAAAAGATCAGTTTTGTCAATTGGGCATGATTAGTCCTCTTTTGGAGACATGCATTTTGAATGACTTCATGTTAGCCACTATTAGCAGTTTGAAGACTGGATCCGCGATAACGCAAGCACTTTTCGCACCCTTTGGTCTCACGTTTTCCACTGACATGATGTCGAATGATTGAATCAATTGCTAGGTCTGCTGCTAGGAAAGTTTGTTGGCTATGCCGTGCCAGACAAATTTTCTCCTCGGAATTCGTCTTGTACATTAATAAATCTATCATTCGCCTTTGCACTGAATATCGTTGCCATATCTTGTCTGGTGGTCCGGCTTTATATCTCGATATTCTGAAAAAATCCAAAGAAGAATCTGCAATATTATCGGTCATGGTCTGGCATCTTGAATGCAATAACTTCGCGACCGCAGTGAGATGGCTTCACTTTGTCTTTTCTATAATTTTTTCGTGGCAGTTCTAATGACCTCTTTCTCATCCAGGGTACTTCGACCATGTGAAAGAAGTGTGTCTTCCTAGTAGAATTAATGGTTTCATGGAAAGAGAAAAGAGAGGAGGCGCACGAGCAAAAGAAAAACCGCTACGAATCGCTGATATCCGACTGCATGGAATAGGATTGGACATGTCATATGCTCCCTATTGAGGTCGGGTGGCATGGATTCCTTGGACGGTCAATCGTTTCCTTCTTCTTGAAGGTGGGCATCACTGGTCGGAGCCTGAAGGGTGCTTCACATTGTTTCCTGACCACAGCTCACCATGCATCGAGCTGGATCTGGTCAAGATCGGAAATAAACAAAGTTAATTAAAATCATGCTCGGACCACTTCCGACGTTACACAGACCGGTTTACCTTCCATTTTATGTCACTGAAAACGGTCACTCCGAGCGTGTTGTGTATTGGGTAATGATTAAAACCAAACGATTTTAACACAACGGTGAAAATCTGACTTGCAGTTGCAACCCCCCACCCCCAAAAAAAAGAAACAAAAAAAAATCACAAGTGATTGACACGTCTACACACACGCAAAACAATTCCTTGTCCGCTGGCAAAAGCCGGTGGTGGTATCAGAGGTGGCGGTACCATCTTGGCCACTTAAACCTTGTTACCTCTTCTGGTTTGCGGCTGACGAGGGCAGATTATCACAGGTTTATCCACACGTGTGTAAAAAAATATTATATATATTATAAAATCTAATGTATATAATATATATATATTATATATATATATATATATATATATATATATATATATATATATATTAATACACACACACGCACACACACACACACACACATATATATATATATATATATATATATATATAGAGAGAGAGAGAGAGAGAAAGAAACAGAGAGGGGTGTGATGGATAAATTGTAGTCTAATTTACGCAAAAATTAAAATAACACTGGCATCTTATTTTAACAGATATATTTACCAAAATTACACAAAAATATCTTGAAATACTAAAGAGTAAATTTACTCAATAAAATCGTCATTTGCTTCAACCACGGCCTGCAGACAACTTCAGAATCTCCTGCATCTCTTCTGGACAGTCTCCTTGTTTAAGATGGTGAATGCTGCCATAATCCTTGCTTTCAATCAATCTTTGGTGTTACAAAGACTTTTGTTGTTTTCTCGCTGAACTGCGCCCGACACATAACACTCAAGTGGTTGCAGTCTGGGGAATTAGATGGCCAGGGATGTAAGAAGTGATGTGGTCGTAGAAATTGTCTGACGGTCATGTCTGTGTTCTCTTGCTTGTGTGGCATGATGCAGAGACCTGTTGCCAGGCCTAGGGTCTTCCAACAGCCATCCTCATAGTCCTCCGTGTTGCGTCTGAGGGCCTCACCATCAAATTCGGGAGTTCTTTTCTCATCAGAACGACCAGAGGGAGTTTTCCGTACTGCCGTAACTTCGTGATCACTATTAGACTCATCTAACTCTTTCCAAATCCTCTGACACCCAAACACTCTGAATGTTCATGTTGGTACTTCCGGTGCGAATGCCAAGCAGTACAGCATGCTGTTTCCAGATTTCTGGCGGAGTGAATTGCGTTATGGCGCTCTTTTGCTCACAGACGGTACCCAGCTGACCCTACTATACGGAACAATCGGCACAGTCAAAACAACCAACGCGCATGTGCAGAATTAAAAATATAAAATGACTACAATTTACCCATCGTAACACCGAATATAGGACCAATGAAAAATAGGAGTAATGAAAAATTTGGTAATCCATATGGATAATCCCAAGGAAGATGTAATCCAGAGAGCTCAATTTTAAATCAGAGCAATTATTAATTCAATTTAAATAGAAAACAGACAACCTTAATTGTCTATTGGTTATAATTTATTTGCCCAGGGATTATTTACCTGCTTCATCAGACCGCACTTCCAAGGGTGAAAAAATGTTTTAAATTTATATATAGTTTTTATATTTTAAATTTTAAATTTACATATAGTTTTTATTCCCTTTTGACGGGTAGTTTTAAGTTGATGTAAGATGTTATATATTTTTATTATATATTTTTCACCCTTGGAAGTGCGGTCTGATGAAGCAGGTAAAAATCATATACCCGGGAAAATAAATTATAACCAATGGACCCTTAAGGTTGTCTGTTTCCTATTTAAATTGAATTACTATATATATATATATATATATATATATATATATATATATATATATATATAGATAGATAGATAGATAGATAGATACACCTAGTGAGCCAGACAAACCTACCTAGGTTTCACCTAAACGGATCGTCAGGGAAAGTAAGGCTAACGAGGTAAAGTGAAACACATATTTATAGGCGATAATTGATAGGCGATATATATATATATATATATATATATATATATATATATATATATATATATATATATACTTTAATATTTAAAATATTATTCAGTATTATTAGGTAATAAGTATTATAACACAACTAGCTATATTGTAGAAAAAGGAATTTTCGACAATATAGGCATTTTTTACGTATTTATGTTTTTTTTAAACTTTTATCAAAAACGACATTATATATTTAATTACTAAATAATTTTAAATAATATCTAGTTGTGGCCAGGTGTTGACATTAATAGCTATCTGCTGATATGTTAAACTTTTGGAATAATTTCAGCTTTCTGATGGATGTCGCGGTCTGTTAATGAATGTAAAAAAAGTTTCAAACTATTTTTGATTTCGAGCGCTTTCGACTAATCATTAAGCTATTTTCAAGGATTCGTTGTTTTATAATACTATTATAATAAATGGTGTGAATTCGGTAAAAAATTTGCTGAAAATATATGCATTAATTTCCAAATGCGGCCGGTATATTGTCGACGTGTTTATAATTAATGTTATTAAGGTTTAGGTTATTGTTTTTTTGTTTTTTTATAAGTGCTACCGTCATTTTTAAACACCGTGTGGTGGTCGGATTTACGTATTACGTTCGTGATCCCGACTAGTAGTTTTCCTATTGCGGTTGCTAATATTGGGTGTTTTTACTAAATGCAAAGAGATTTAAAACAGCGTAGAATGACAAAAAAAAAAAAAAATCATAAAAAACTAAACAGATGTATAGTGTTTGCCTTGTTCAACTAAACATGTATGAAGAGGGTTTACTGCCGAAATACGCAAAACACTCCTCTCTCTCTCTCTCTCTCTCTCTCTCTCTCTCTCTCTATATATATATATATATATATATATATATATATATATATACGGATTGTTTGTATATATATATATACGGATTGTTTGTTTTTGCAAATGTTAAGGAAGGTTAGTTATATTTTTTGTATGTAATTATGATGAAGTAAACGGAGAATGTTTTTTTCTTTTTCTTTTCTAAATGTCTTATTATTATTCTTGCTGCTGTTGTCGCTCTGAAGATCTAAAGATACCCCATCCTTTCAGCTGATAACATGCTCTGGAGATTGAAAGAAAAAGAAATGAGGAAAAACAGCAAAGATTTGGGTAAAAAAAGGAACAACCGAAAAAATCGGTAAGTGCCATAGATTTTTGCAGCATCGACAAAAGCCCGTCAAAAATTTAAGAACATTCAGTTAAAAAAACAAAACAACAGAAGGCAAAAAAAGCGACCAAAAAAAAAAAAAGGTACCTGTCAAGAATATAGTAAGAAACTAAAGGTTTAACTCCCAACCCAATATTATGTTGTGAACGATATTTCCGACTTATACGAGGTGCGTTCAAATATACTAAACATTATTTTTCCCGGCAAAACTAGTATCGCGTGGGCAAAATCCTTCAAGCGGGAGGTGACGTTACCCTTCTTATGCGTGTCTGAAAATTTTCGCGCTTGTAGGCCAAGTCAGCCGGATTTGGGTTTTCAAAGGAAGATGGCAGAACACCAAGATTTCCTGGTCAAGGACGATACACCATTTGTTCATCAGGCTCCTTACTCTCCCGATTTGACACTGTTTGACTTCTGGCTTTTTCCTAATTTGAAAAGCACGCGATTTATGCTGTTCGCCCAGCCCTCTGGGAACGGATTTCGCTGACACTCCCCGCAAGCACAAATCTTCTGTTAAAATGGAATGCACACATCATGTCCCTATTCCCATTTCACAAGCCAATTTCTTAGATGGTTATACAACGATCTTACATGAATATTCGACGAACGTTCGGAATCAGCTCCACGTTTTGGCATGTGGATGGTCTTCCTGAGCTAACTTCTTTCCGCTGAGTACGGCCATCTTTGAAGTGGTTGTATCAAATATCGAACTGAGATTTGCACATGGCATCACCGCCAAAGGCCTGCTGAATCTTCTGTGTGGTTTGAGCTTGAGTATTGCCAAGCATTTGGCCAAACTTAACGGAATATCTCTGCTTGTGTGAAAACGAAAATCCGACAGGATCCTACTACTCGACTGTAGTCTAGACGTAACATTCGGGAACTGACGCGGCCTACCGGCGCGAATGTTTTCACACATGCGCAGGTGTCATTTCTCATGCAGAGGATTTTACCGACGCTGAACTTAGTTTTGGCTGGAAAAATCGGATACTTTTTGGTTGCGCCTCGTATATATATACTACTTATCTATAATAATTACATATAAATGAAATTCAATTATACACCATTTAGATGGCCATTTCCCTCCTCGGAAAATTCCCTGAATCTTGTCAATACCTCTGCTAGTTTTGAATTCAGAGTTCTCCTTCTCCTAGACCAGTTGCCATGGTCTGTCCTGCTATTTACCCATAGATGGAGGGAGAAGAAGAGGATTCACACCTTTCCCAAGTGTATCAGTACGTAAGTGAATTAAATGGATTCGACTGGAATTCGAACTCGGCCCTGTGATTCCTCAATCCAAGCCGCTATCCATTACTCATATATATATAGTTAAACCTAGAGAGCCAAACATAACTACGAAGGTTTCACCTAAGCGGATCGTCAGGGAAGCCAGGGAAAACTATAAGTATACCGTTCTTTTTTACCTTTTTAGCCAGCCTTCCCTGACGATCCGCTTAGGTGAAACCTTCGCAGGTTTGTCTGGCTCTCTTGTTCTAAATAGGTCTGCTCTACTTACTGTATTGAGCACTTTATTTAGTTATTTTGCCTACTCGTATCGGGTTTTTTTTCTTTGGACTTTGGACTTGAATGCTAGACGATTATTTTCGGCTAATTTACATGTTCTTGGTTCTTTCTTTTTAATACCATTTTTTCCCTTTGGTATTATTTTGATTATTTACAAATCAAAACACTGAAGGTTTTCTGAACGAGTATAATTTCTTATACTTATAAGATTACTATTGATAATATATATATATATATATATATATATATATATATATATATATATATATATATTATAATTTCAATTTAATTATTTAAAAACGTTATTTTTGATGGATATATATATATCTTAGTAGAAGCCCCGTTTTTTTAATTTACCAATATTTTTTTTATCTAACTATATTACACCGTCCTGAATAATCGAGAAATCTTTTCAGAAATATCCTGCTTAAGGAAGCATATTCTGACAAGATTTCTCGAATATCAGGCCAGTAGATGTAGTTGGATAAAAAAATACTGTTAAATTTAAAAAAAAGAGCTTCTATTCAAATATGAGTATCCATAAAAAAGTTCAATCATATATATATATATATATATATATATATATATATATATATATATATATATATGTATTCACACACAGGCATATATATATATTTATAAAACAAAAGATGGTTCACGAGTACATCTCATAATATGTAAATTTAATATTCCGGTTAATGATATTTGAGGAATAAATATCCAACACAATGATAATTATATTAGCAACAAGATTCATGATACTTAATATATATCAGTCGGAATTTTCGGACATGCCTTTGTTCTTTTTCAACGAGACGATGAATAAACAAAGAAATAGGACTGACTCTTTATTCCTCGTATCTTTGAAAAAGGACACTGGTGTTTCCAAAAATTCCGACCTTCAAATCTTTCTCTCCGTGCTTCAATTATTCAAAAGTCTAATATATTATTAATTTCATCAATCTTATGGGCAATATTGTGATCATTTTATTAACCGGCCTATTAAACCACACACATCTATGCTACGCTTGGAAAATAGCTACACACACACACACACACACACACATATATATATATATATATATATATATATTAAATGTAATAATAAAATGTACGTCACAGACGCCAACGCTATCAAATCGCAGGTAAAATCATCTCGCAAGCTATTGGTTGTCAGTTAACGCTATAAAAATAAAAATAAAATTCACTGCATTACTTGTCGTCTGCAGGTTCATTGCATTAATATGGACGTGCATTTTCGAAAAATTAATGTGCAGTGAATATTTAGCAGTGAAATATAAAGTTATTAAATTTCTCTTTTAAACAAAAAAAAGTTAAAGTTTTGCGTTAGTGTCACGATTTTTTTTTGTATATAAATATCTTACTAATGAACATATATCTATTTTCATTATATATATATATATATATATATATATATATATATATATATATATATATATATATATATATATTCGGTAACACCACAGAAAACGCGATATCTAAGGTTAAAAATAAATTTTAAAAAAGGAAAAATCTATCTTGAAATTTTTATTTTAGTTTTAATTCTAAGTTAATAGATTAAATTTTATATTTCCAATAAGCAAAATACTTTGGTATACTTGAATACTAATTTTACTTGACTGAAAGGAGTTTTTTGTTTTTTTTTTAAATCGCTGATTAGCACCCTTTTTAGTTGTGTTTCATTGCAATGTAATTCTCTTTGTCAAAAATCTTCCAAAAATAAAATATACAGGAATAAATCGGGTTGCGGCGTTTCGAGATATGTTGTTCTCGATTATACGTCGTTTGCTTATATATATATATATATATATATATATATATATATATATATATATATATATATATATATATATATATATATATATATGGAAAATAAAAGTCAAGTGTTTTATTCGACTTTACGCCTGTCCGCCACAAATATTGAAATCGTAATATCACTAGAAAAACGTTAAAAGCACATAAAATCATGTTACTGTACAATAAAATAGAATAAAAGTACATAAAAATCATATTAAAATACGTTTATTTACAGCAATTATTAGTATAATAATCATAAATCCTCGAAAACGAAATATGAAAACATCTATGACAGTGTTGTCGTCTTACTTAACGGTATTTAAGAGCTCAATATTGGTATTTTCCACGGTATATTCAATACCTACTGTTTGATGTTGTTGTCAGCCCTACTTGTGATTGGTGTGAAATTGAAATCCAGTTTACTTTAGACATACGCACGGTATACGTCTGCTTAGCATCTGCTCTCTCATTGTCATTCATTTGTGACTTTATATTTTGCCCCAATGGCTCCTAAGAAAATTCTTAGTGCAAGTGTTGAGCATCATGCTATAATGTTGGACGATAAACTTACTATGATAAAACGTCATGAAAAAGGTGAAAAGGTTATATCGATTGCTCGATCTTCTGGAACGAGTCGGACACTTGTATAGACGATTGTTCACAATAAGGATAAGATTTTCGCACATATCAAATGAATATATATGAAGAATATTGTTATCAACAAGAAAAGAGGAAAAATCTTTGAAGAGATGGAGCAACTTCTTTCTCTTTGGATTGGTAGGTTGAATCATCAGCGTGCTGCTATTAGTCAAGAAATCATTCAAACGAAAGAGTTGTCTTTGAGGACCTGAAGAAAAAATACAAAGATGAGAAAGATGTAGAGTTTAAAGCAAGTAAAGTCTGGTCTGTGAGATTTAAAGAACAAAGAAGTTATCTCTCTATTAAGAAGCACAGTGAAAGTGCATCAGCTGACAGATAAGCAGCAGCTGATTTTCCTAAAGGATTAGCTAAGATCATCGAAGTAAACTGGTTTCTTCCCGAACAGATTTTTAACGTTGATAAAACTGAATTATATTGGAAAAAGTTGCCATACCATTCTTTCATTGCTAATGTTAAACTCATGGCTTACGTTTAACTCTTGCTGATAAATTATTTTATTCAAAATACTGTACGTGCATATCATAAATACTGTAATATGCAATGGAGGGTTATTTGCGGTTTATAGTGTGCTTATTAAGACTTAAGTCGTTTTTCGGCCTAAGCCATGACATCTGAAACTAATTAACTACGTAAGGTGAGGTATACCTGTACTTTTCGGAAAATTTATGTGAGGAATATTAGCTGATTTTAATTATAATTAATCTAATTTAAATCAAACGTTATTTACTTTAAGTTTAAAATATTGCAAAAATGCATTTTTTAAGACAGCGATAGCTGTTTATTCAAGCTGTTGACAGTTTGATGTGCATCTAAAGTTGTTCAATGGAGGTTTTAATCGTAAAAACTAATTGAATATAACTGAATATAACGAGAGGGTCTTTTATATAAGTATTTTTAAGTACACAGTATTCTTAAAAATTTAAGAAAATATTCTCCGTAATCTAATGTTACATTGAATTTTAGATATTTTATGGCTTTAAATTTACAATAGTTATCGATGTTATTTTTTGATAATGTCGTGTATTGGTAACCGTATCTACAAACATCGGCACGTACAATCGGCGTGTACACATACACAAATATTATATATAAAATATTGGTGTTTGATAATGTTTATCAAGCTTCTCCATTCATGATTAGTAAGTATAATTAAATAATAATTTGATAATTATATCATCTAAAAGGATGAAATATATATATATATATATATATATATTAATAATTATATCATCTAGAAAGGTGAGATTAATGCAGAATTTTAAACATTTAGAACTAAATAAATTATTCTACTCTTCTTGTAAAAATTTATTATTCAGCGAAGTGTTTTTCTTAAGACAATAATACCCTTAATACATCTTATTTATAAAAGCAATTAAAAGTTTTTCTAATTAAATAATGTCTTAGTTCTTTTGTATTATTTATTTTACGATTCAGAGCAGATTTTCGGTAAATGGTGTTTCTGTTTGATAAAAACAAATTGATGAATTAAATTCTTCAAGGAGTTTTGCTATTAACTAATATAAATATGAAGAGGGTGGAATTTTAATTAATTGAAATTTCATAAAATTAACTAAGTGGGAGTTACTCCCACTTAGCTAATTTTATGAAATGTAAAAAAGATGTAAAAAAATATTTTACTAAGTTTTCTAGATAAAAATTCAAAAATGGTTTCATTTATTTGGGAATTCGCCCTGAAAAAATTAATTAAAATTCGACAATTGTTTTTTGTAAGAATTTCCATATAAATTTGTTTTTAACGTAAAAAAGACGATAAAATTTCCATGACCATCGTTGGAACTTCCTTTTATTAGTCGGAATTCCATTAAGAATCCCTTTCCATAATGTTCAGTCTTGTATTGCTGTCCTCAGATACCCTGACTCCCAATATGTCTGTGGTGTCTCGGAAGATTAATTTTCGTGAGAAGACATTTCCTGAAGGATGGCATAAAAGTAAAGACGAAAAGATTTTCCCTGTCCGCTCAGTGGCAGTGACCGGCAAACTGCAATCGTTTTTGTTTGGGCTTAAGAGAGATTTCTCTCTGTTCTCCGTAAATTGTTTTAAGCGTTGCATGGGATCTCCAACTAAGTTTCTGGATTTTTCTAAGTAGATTCGTACACTCTTTTGTTTAAATTAATTGAAACAACCTCTTTAGTTTCCTCCCTTTAGCGATACAGTCAGTTTTAGACGCCACTGGAGTGATAGGGTGCAATCGATTTCTAGTTTTTCCTCAGATTAGGTCATTTGCAGTAGTGTGCAGTAACATGAATCTATTTTCAAGGTGTATGGCTTGAAAAATATTACCTCATTCCTGATTGCCTCTGATTTTTATCATACCCAGACACTACTATCTCGACTTTCGATTAGTTGTCCTACGACCATTGTCTGCGATGGACCTTACCCTAAGGAAGCGTACGAAAATTGTAACACTGCATGAACACAAGTCTTACCAGTGAGCAAATATAGAGTGGCTCGGAAAGTTGATTTAAATTCAATCGAGAATCTGTGAATAATCTGCAAGGAACGAATTCGTGGAATGGACATACGAAGTACTAACATGGGCACGGCGGTCAAGTTTCATTCGAGAAAAAAAAAGACGAAAAAAGAGTAAATAATAAGAGAATCATTTTGTTTCAATTAATTTGCAGTCTTCTTTCAATATGAATAGATAATATCCAAGTTTAATCTAAGAAGAAAGAGAAAATTTCCATATGAATCTTTGACCCACCCGCTGTTACAAGAAATATTTACGAACGTGCTAGAAAGGACTAAAAAAATTAATAAAATAATTAAAAGAAAACTTTGGTCTGTCATCTTAATAATAAAATTAACATTTTGACGATAAAATCCTTCGATCCCACCAAACTTTTTACTAGCTTGTTTGGGAGGGTCATGAAGTTTTCATTTTGTCTGCCATCGACGCAGCGCCATCAATGTTAAAATGTTTCCGGTAATAATAAATTGAAGGAAAGATGTCCCATCTCATAAACATATATGTGCATTTATTCTTTTGCATATAGACAAGCCGATGTAGACATTTTTTATCTACATGTACGAGTCTTAAACTATATATATATATATATATATATTACCCATCGCGCCCTATATATATATATATATATATATATATATATATATATATATATATATATATATACAATTCTTTCTTTATTCTTTTCTCTGTGTACCTATAAATATATACGTAGATATATGTTTGTACTCTCTCTCTCTCTCCCTCACACACACAAACATACAAACACATATGCGAATACATATATGTAAGTGTCTATTTGTGTGTTTATCCCAGGAATGTCATAAAAAGTTTGGGCGACAGTTTTTAAAACTTAAATATGATTTAAATTTTTGTGTCGAATATGGCTACGTGTTAAATTTTCCCATAAAAATGAATTTTTGATTTCGCAATTATAACAGGGATGTGCGGGTGGTGTAATGGCTATCAGCTCGAATCGGAGAGACGAGTTCGAAATCCTGTCTGGTTCTTTATATTCACTTACGCGCAAACAGCATCAGGGAAGATATGCAGCCATTTCTACACACCCAGTCTACGGATGTATCTGAAAAAATATATACTATCTTTAAAAAAATGTTATTATTATCTTTATAAATATGCCTTGACGTTCAATAAATCCACAAAGGGTTGATAAGCCGTAAAAAAACAATCAATCAATCATTGTTTGTAACAGCGTTATTGTTTCGTTTACAGCCAGAGCGTCATTGGTGGATGTGCGGTGGTGTAAAGGATAGCCGAGGTCGAATTCAGTTCGGATTGGTTACATTTGCTTACGCACAAATACCTTTATAAAAGATATCAATCTATCTCTTCTCACCCCCTTCTATGGGTAAATTGTAGGACTGAGCCCTATAGCTTTGGCTGGCAACCAGTCTCTGAGAAGGAAATCTTTGGATTACCAACAGCTGCAGTAAATGTGGTGTTCTCACGACCCTAATCGAAATCATTTGCTAGTGTGAAAAAAAAAAAAAAACAAAAAACAAAAAAACAAAAAACAAGACAAAAAACAAAAAAAAACAAAAAACACAAAAAAACAAAAACCCAAAAAAACAAAAAACAAAAAAACCAAAACAATCTAATTCTGCTTTGAAGTTCTCTCGCTAACAAGATTTAATATCGATGTCACCTTATCATAACACTTTATCGACAGAGGAACAGCATGCTTATTCTGCAATCTTTTTACCCTAACCTGATATCTCGGCTCCAGTAACGTCCCTACCAACGTAATGTAGTTACCCTGTGCCTTTCCTATAAATACTTTCATAGTAATTGTTCCAACGAGTAATTGTTCTTCATTGGTACCAGGACTTTACCAATTTAAGCGCAGTACACTATTGGCAGATAGGTCTCATCATTTAACATTTGAAATGACCAGATTGTACTGTAGGTTCTATGCTAACAGTTTCTTCTCTGTTAGTTTCTGCTCGTCGAGCTCTCTTCTGGCTTCTTGCCTTCAACTTTGATCGTAAAAAATTAAATACAATGGCAATCGTTATCTTTTATCCTTTTGCCTGTACTTTCATTGTCCTCTCTCAATAATATTTGATTTTTCTCATAGTCTTTCATATTTACTAAATCCCCCTGGCGTCTTAGCGGCTTTATCGCCTTTTCTGGCGTGAAATATAATCTAGAGTAGCATCGTTGAATGCAGAAATGTTGATTCTATTGACAAAAAATCTTTAGCCGACAGGGAAATGGCGAACATGAAATTTAGACTGATTTGAATGAATAAAATATGAAATATTTCAAAATTATGCTCATCCCACAACTGGTCTGGTACTCCTGCTATATCTTTAGAGATTCTTGATAAAATAAAAAGAAGACTGGGCAATGTTATTAGTCCTGACCTGACATCTTGGCTTCAGTCACTTTGCCACTGTCGTAACATGTCTCCTCTGTACCTTTTCTAATGAGTACTTTCATAGTAATTGTTTAGATGAACTTATCCACTATAGCACTTCGATTTGATGAATTTAAACGCAGGACTAGATTGGAAGGAAAGTCTCATCATTTTACACTTGAATTGGCGAGATATTACTGTCTTTTTAATTTCCTTTCTTTCATTCTTCTTGTTCCCAAATAATTTTTTTTCTTATATTCTTTCCCAGGCAGTAGCCCCCACCAATCCGTATCTTGTTGCCTTGATTGAAGTGAATGATTAAAAAACGTCTAAAAAAATGGTTTGGTTTGATTTGCATACTAACTTTTTTAGTACAACAACTAAGTAGTCATAGGCTTGGTTTGTACTAATTACTAAAGGTTTCGTTTGCATAGGTCTCTAAAAGGTTGTCGCAGCTTTAGTTTGAGCGTTTCCTAATAACCCCTGTTCTACCAACCATTTACACTATCTCGACATGTGGATTATTCACTGAATTTATCTTGCTTTCAATTTGCCCTGCGAGTGTCAAATTTTCCAAGCCCCCCGTCCTCATTATGTACCCACAATATTTTGAAGTGTCTCGTTCTGATGTGACGTAAAATTATCCTTTTTGTTTCCGTTTTCTCTAAAACTTCATCGCTATTCACGGGGTGAGTTCATAGTATTCTCAGCATCCTTCTGTAGGACAGCATTTCTGTTGCCTCTTCATCTGGGAAGAGATTGTCCAGAATTCACTGCCATATAGGAGCACCAATATGGCATCACAGTTCAGTAAGCTTTTCTTTGTTTCCAATGAGATTTCCTGTTCTTCATAAATGGCCCCAAATTTGGGAGGCACCTTTCGTTCCCCCAATGTGCCTTCGGATTTCGGTGTTGCACATTCCATTACCCCGTTAAAACAATTCCTGAATATTTAAATGTCTGCACTTGTTTAATTTTGGCATCTCCGATTTTAAAGTCGCATATTGGGCTGTTTCTTTTGCTAACACACATTGTTTTTTACAGTTGATGCTTAGTCCTTTCTTCTTGCTTTCTTTTATTAACTTCAGTAGGAGTTCCTGTAGTTTCTTTTTTGTGTCTGCTATCAAGGCAGCATCCTCTACATATCTAATGTTGTTAAGAGTGCGGCTGCAAATAATGAATTCTGGTAGGACTTCTAATTTCATCGGGATTGTTTCAGTATAAATGTTGAATAAATCCGGTGAGAAGACACACCCTTGTCTTTCTCCCCTTTCTAGTTTTGCTGTATTTACTGAATTCATTTTCTACATTCATGCAGGCGGTTTTTTCCTAGTATAAGTTTTTTATTATTCTAATATCCTTCCCAAATAAATCAAGCTTACTTAGCAATTCTATAGGTGTATATAAATCTCTCGTCATTATATTTCTGGGAGTGAGGGAGCTATGTAAAGGGAAATATTTACCACTAGCTGACGAAGATATATCTGAAAAGGTGAGCTTATTCAACCATAGCTATGTAGCCAAAGAAAAGGAGACTGACATTAGATCTAGTCGAAGTGGAGTCACCTTTATTTCGAGCGACTGTGGTGTCGGTTGGTGATTTGTTGTTTCTGAGGAGAAATAGGAGAGAAAGATGAAAGATATGGTAAGGAAGAGGGTTGAGAGACAAAGAAAGAAAGAGAAAAGCTAACCAAGAGAAAGAGGAAGATAGAGAGAAAGAGAGAAAGAGAGAGAGAAGGAAGCGAAAGAGGTGGAGAAAAGGAGAGTTAGAAAAAGAAAAAAGGAAAGAGGAAAAGAAAAGGCAAAAATGTAGGCAAAAAAACAACCCCCCCCAAAAAAACACACACACACACACACACACACAGAGAGGAAATAGTGACAAAACGAGAAAGTTTAAAGGTGTAGTCAGGGAAAAAAAAATAAAAATATGAAAAAGCAAAGAAGTATGACAAAAGAAAGAGAGAACAAAAAAGAGTAATTGAGACATTTTACATTGTTCGGATTATCGTCTACATCCTTGTTGCCATATTTATCCTAACATTTCGGCCGTTGTACGCTCCGGCCTTCCTCAAGAACACACGGCACAGTGGATAAAGGTGTTAGTTAGATCCAGTGACAGGACCCAAAGAGTGTGAGTTCAATACCTGGTTAAGGCAGTGGAGAACTTGGAGAGGGGAATTAACAGGAGATAACTGATAACCGACATCCTTTAGACATGGCAGGTGGAACTAGAACAGTGTACCCCAGTGAGCGAAATAATGGGTACAGTTCGATATTTCAACCACCTGAAGAAGGCCGGAGCATACAACGGCCGAAACGTTGTGATAAATATGGCAACAGAGACGAGGATGATTGTCCAATCAATGTAAATAGTGTACATAATACATCATCCCAGAAATATAGATATATACTGGAGTAATTTAGAATAGAGAGAGAGAGAGAGAGAGAGAGAGAGAGAGAGAGAGAGAGAGAAGGAGAACAAACAAAATTGAAATACGAAAAATTAAATTCTGCATTCAAATTCATAGAGACTTTTTTAAAACTCCCTTACTGATAGAAAACGCCGATGCGTCTTGTGACATCCTATTCCTTGACTTTGATGCACATGTGGGTCCCTTCGACGTTTTTATTTAGAGTTATAGAAAACAATATGAAATAATATCGAGGAAAGACTAGATCGTCATTCATTATCAGTTAATAAATTAAATTTATTTTCCGAAATAAAGCCAAGGTACATATATTAATACCATAACTTTCCACGGCTCTCCAAATCCACCTTTTATTCATGATCTTTGAATTAACACTTCTCGGGGAATTTAGTGGAGTGGTTTCACGTTGCCTTCTTCACGGCTTTGAATTCAGAATTCATAGTAGTCCTCCTCTTTTTAATCCATATTCAAGCTCTAATGATTTCCTGCCTTTCCGAAGGGGAATAATACGAAAGTCGGATTTTGAACTTTGCATGCCGATACCATTTTCCACGCCGATAGCCACTGTGCTACCATGCACATGGCGTTATCTTATATAACAATTAATAATGGAAACTGACAAAAATATAGATAGTATTATATAAGGATTCAAATATTCAAGGTAGCAATGAATATGATAATAATTGTAATTTTGTTTACCAATATCGAACATAACTCGTCTCAGAGAATAGTTTTCTACTGGTAATTTAAGAAAAACAGCTTTAATTTGATTGGCTGGAAAATGTATTGCAATTCATTTTCAGCCAATAAAACCTACACATTGTTGAAATCTCATTTTCCCTACTTGTTGCTGTACAACATTGCTCAATTTTCTTTCAAACTTCTTCCGATTCTTCTTTCTTTCTTTTTTCTTTCTTTTTTCTTTCTTTTTTTCTTTTTTCATATTGCTTTCTTTCTTTCTTTTCATATTGCTTTCCTTTCCTTCTTTATTTTTTCATATTGCTTCCTGCTTACGGAGCTTCCTTCTTTTCTTTCTTTGAATGTTTTTTTTTCTTTTTGTTTTTTTTTTTTTCTTAGTTCTTTGCTTTGTTGGTTTCCTGCCTTCAATCTGAAACCCTCCTTATTTTTTAGTTCACTTTTTGTTTCAAAAAAGGGGGAAAATATCTTCTTTGAATTTCTTTTTCTTTTTGTCTTTCTTTGCTTCTTTGACTATTTCTTCGGACATTCTTTCCATTCTTCCTTGCTTTCAACCTATCTTCCTTCCTATCTTCATGATATCCCTCTATAATTCTTTTCATCCTTTCTTCCTTCTTCCCCTCATGTTTTTCTTCCATACTTCCTTGCTTTCTTTCACCATTTCCTCGTTCTTCTCTTCAGGTTCTCCTTTCATTGTTACTTGCTTACTTACATCCTTTCTTCCTTCCTCTCTCCAAGCTTTCCTTCCATTCTCCTTTTTCTTTCATCCTTTTTTCCTTTCTTATCAACCGGTTTTTATTCCGTTCTTCCTTGCTTGATTTCATTATTTTCTCCTCTCCTCTCTTCAGATTTTCCTTCCATCTTTCATCTTCTTACTTTTGACATGTCTTCCTTCCTCTCGACGGTTTTTTATTCCATTTTTCTTTGCTTATTTTCAACATTTCGTCCTTATAATTTCAGGTTTTCATTCGACACTTCCTTGCTCTCTTTCATCTTTCTTTCTCTCTTCAGGTTTTTCTTCCATATTAACTTGCTTCCTTTCATTTTGTTTCTTTCCTCTTTTTCGGTTTTCCTCCCAATCTTGCATGCTTACTTTCATCCTTTCTTTCTTCCTCTCTTCAAGCTTTCCTTACATTCTTCTTTTACTTTCAACATTTCTTTCTTTCTCTCGACGGATTTTATTCCATTCTTCCTTGCTTACTTTCAACTTTTCCTTCCTTTCCTATTTTTCTTTGGCATTCTTTCTTTTCTTTCTTTCTCTCACTTCCTTTCTTCCATCTTTCATTCTTTCCTTCGAACTCTGTCGAATATTGCCGATTTTTCATGATATCGAACATACACAATAACGCGTCTTCAGAGTGCAACATCTAGGTCTATAAATACAGTCGAATAAAATGGTCGTGCAAGAAAATACGAGTCCTGAAATTGTGGCTAGAATCCATTTTATGCTCTTGCCAAAATAACGGAAAATATATGATAGATAGAAAAAAATCTACCGTAGAGAGAGGGAGGTGGAAAGAGCGAAACAGATGTAGAGGGAGAGAGAGAAGAAGATAGAAGAAAGAAGAGAGAGAGAGAGATATTGGAAGAGAGAAGGAGAGGGAGAGGGTAGAGAGAGAGAGAGAGAGAAAGAGAGAGAGTGAGCGCTTCCCAATGATCAAATGTTATACCGAGAAGACAATCTCCAACATTTCCAGACGACGCCTTCTCTCATAAAACAGATTTGGGAGCAGAAAACGGAAAGACGACGAAGAAGGAATACTACTGGAAAGAAAGAGGGAAAGGTTAAGCAGAAAGAGGTTAAAAACGTGAAGAATATCCAGTGAAAGACTTTGAAAAAACAAAAAAACAAAAAAAAAAAAAGGGAAAATAAAAGAGAAAAATAAAAACAATACTAGTAGAAAAGAAAATATGTAAAGAAAAGACGTAAATGTAAGCGAAAAAAGGAGGCACGAAAAAAGAAAAAAAGAGAAGATGGAAAGAAAGAAGAATATGAAGAAAGAAAGAAAGAAAGAAACGGAGAAAGAAGAAAGTAAATAAATAAGAATAAATGAAGGAAAAACTGAAGAAAAAAAGCAAAAGGTTAAGAAGAATTAAAAACGGAAAGATAGTTGGAAAGAAATAAGAAGAAAAGAAAAACAAAAGAGAACAATATAAAAGAAGGAAGAAAAAAACGAGGAAAAGAAGGAAAATTACGAAAAGGAGCAAATAATAAAGGGAAGAGGAAAGGTAGAAAAAAAGTAGGTAGAAAGAGAAAAGAAATACTGAAGGAAAGAAGCAAACAATGAAAGCAAAGAAAAACAAAGAAGAAAGAAAGAAATAAAGAAAAAAGCGAAAGAAGGAAAGAAAAGAAAAAGAAAAAGAAGACAGAAAGAAAAAAGGTAGGAAGAAAAAAAGAAGAAGAAAGGACTGAAGAATGAGAGAAAGCGGGATGTAAAGAAAAAGAAAGAAAGAATTAAGAAAAGAAATGGAAAGAAAGAAGAAAGAAATTCAAGAGAGAATTAAAAAAGAAAAAAAAGGAAAAAACAAAAACACAAAAAACAACAAACGGTAGCGAAAGAAGGAAAGAAAAAGACGAATGGAATAAGAAACAGAGAAACAAAAAGCCAGTAGCCAGATGTGGTAAACAAGCGAAGAAAGAAAAAGAAAGGAAGGAAAGAAAAAAGGAAAGAAAGGTTAAAGGAATGAAGCAAAAAAGAAGGAAAGTATTAAAGGATTAAATAAAGATGGAAGGAAGAAAACAAAATAATAAAAGAAGGAAACAACTTAGAGAAGAAGAGAATGACGGGAGAAAAGACAACAGAAGGAAAGATAGAAAGAACAATACCCCCCAAAAAAAGAAAAAAAAGAAGAAATTTGAAAAAAAAGAAAAATAAATGAGTAAAACAGGTTTTGTGATGTTAACGAACACTCGTTGCCACTTTCGTAATGCTCGTTGTAGTAGAGTCTTTGTAATAGCAGATAGAACTATAGTAACGCTGTTAAAAAATACTGGTGTCAGACGCCTTCGAATAACACTTGTACTAATAGTACTTGCTCGATAATACTCGCTCGGAAAGTAACCACCAAGTAGTAAACCGTATAGTGATCAATATAGAGAAGAGAATAGCGATCCGTATAGTAATAGAGGATAGAATAGAAATGAGGATCACTTAGACGCCACTCTAATTCCCATATATACATTTCCTTTACCATCACATGATCAACTTATTCAAAATGGGATCGGCTGTGTTTGCTCTCTGGTGATCTGTGTTTGAACTATAGTGTCAGTATTTATAACAAAAGCTAAGAAAAGAAGTAGCAAAAAAAAAAATCGAAGGAAAAGAAACAAGATTAAAAGGAAAAGAAAAGAGAAAGGAAAAAAAGAACTTAAAAAAAAAAGAAACAAAAGAGTGAAATTAGAAAGAAAGATAAGCCCCCCCCCCCCGGCAAAAAAATGAAGGAAATAAAAAAAAAGGACAGAATAATTGTAAATAAAGAAAAAAGAAGAAAGGAAAAGATAAAAGGAAAAGAAAGTAAAAAATAATTGAAAGAAAAGATATTCAATACAAAAATTTATGGAGAAAAAAAAAAAAAAAAAAGAGAAAAACAATGAAAGAAAGAAAAGCAAATGAAAAAAGTAAAGCAAAGGAGGAAGAGAAAATTTAGAGAGAGAAATTAAAGAGAGAGAGAGAGAGAAGCTGATAAAAGTAAAAGAAAGAATGAAGAGAAAAAAAAATGTAAAATTAACAAAGAAAAAAGGAAAAAAAATGGGTTGGGTTGGAATTAGGAAGAGAGAAAGCAGGAATTTAAAGTTATTTAAATATATATATATATATATATATATATATATATATATATATATATATATATATATATATATATATAATTCGAAAGTCAAACAAAGAATTTGTCTCGTAATCTTAATGACAAGACAGTTTCTTTATTATTCTATGTCGTTTGCGACATCGAGTTGACATATGTTCTCATCCTTGACACTTTGTTCTGACATTGCTCTTTTTTGGGCTAGCAAAGTTCTAAATGATGGTCACAAGCGCTAGGAACATCTTCAGTGGCTCGTTGGCAGTTGTTCATTGTGAGGACGTTGCAATCGCTTGTCTCATTTTCATAAAAACGCAACATGACAAGTAATATTTGTCAGTCGAATAGTTAACCGCTTCTTCTTATGTGCCATGTCACTTCGGGACGTAGGCGATCATGGCTCTCCACTTCCTCCTACCTCTTGTGGCTCTCAATAATAAGTTTTGTCCCTCTGCCACCTCCCCCAGACCACGTCCTGCCATCCACTTGCTTAAGCCCGCCAGTTATGTCATGCGTTGCTTTCCCTTGTCTCTCTTTCCCTATATTCGACCTGTGAGTATCAGATTCTCCAAGCCTTTCTTTCTCATTACGTGTCCCAGAAATTTCAGCTGCCTCTTCCTGATGTTATGTATAAGCTTCCTTCTCATTTGCATTCTCTCCAGAACCTCATCTTTGCTCAAATGTTTGGCCTATGATATCCTTAGCATCCTTCTGTAGAACCATAGCTCTGTTGCCTAGAGTCTCTTCTTCATTTCTGAGGAGACCGTCCAACATTCGCTGCCGTAAAGGAGGACAGATATCACGTAGCAGTTCAGTACTCTTTTGTTTGTCACCAACGAAATCCTCCTGTCTCGTAATACTCTGCCTAGTTTTTCGAATGCGTCCTTGGCCATCCCAAAACGACTTCGGATCTCAGTGTCAAACTTAAAGTCCTTCGTCAAAACACTTCATAGATATTTAAATTTCCGCACCTGCTTGATTTTATTGTCCCCAGCCTTTAAATCGCATTTCGGGCTCATCTTTTACTGAGATGACCGTTCAAATTTCACATTCTTGTCCTTTGGGCTGAAATCAGTTGCGCTTCGTCTTCGAACAAGATAGCATAAATAAAAGCATGCCTAGTCCCTTGATCTACGTCCTCCAGATGCTCAATTTTAATAAACGAGGTGTAGCACCGAGGTTTTCAATTTTAAAACGGTAGAATTGATCTATTAGGTTGGGGCAAAAAAAATGTCGTTTTCTCACATATGTTACTATGTGAGAAAACGACATTATTTTTGCACCAACCTAATATTTTGAATTCCCCTAGACATGTAGGCGTAATTCTCCACATCAAAAAAGGCTAATGGAATTGATGCAATGAAATTATTAACATCATCTGCTAGAATTTAAAAACCCGTTCGCCAGATTCCTTTCGTCCATTGGTAACGCATCTTCAAATGCCATTGGTCTGAACAAAACGGTAATTGTATCCTTATAGGTTCATTCCGGGTCTCATAGATACAATCTATTGATAAAGATCAGAATAAATAATGTGTTCCTTTTCTTCCTCTTCTCTATGTGCCGTGGCCCCTCGGAATGTAGGTGATCATGGTTCTCCACAACTTCCTGTTTCTTGCAGCTCTTAATAAAACTTTGTCTTCCTGTTCTTACCTCTAAGCCATGTTGGGCCATCCATTCGGCTCCTTTCTATATGTCTCTCTTGCCCCCTACCTGGACCCACGAGAATCAGATTTTCCAAGCCCTCTTTCCTCAGCATATGACTCAGAAACCTCAACTGTCATTTCCTGATGTTAATTACTAGTTTCCTTTTGTTTATATTTTGTCCCAAACCTCGTTATGTTTGGTCCACGGAATCCTGAACATCGTTTTGTAGAACCACATTTCTGTTGCTTCAAGTCTCATCTTCATCTCCATTTCAGAAAGTATCTGACTCATGATACCATATAGTCGTTTACAAGTTACATCAAACCAGTAATGGTAATATCACCCATTTCCTTATCAGGCAACATTCACTGAACGAGTAGCCTAATGCCGGTTGAAATTTAAAAAAAAGTATCAATCTCAATAGGTTATTTAATACCGAAAAGATTTTTATTTCTAATAATATTTTTGGTTTGGTTTGGTTTGTCTTGTTTTACGGCGTACCACCGGCAATGGTTTATTTAATACCGACAAAATTTTTATTTCTGATAATATTTTTGGTTTGGTTTGATTTGTTTTGTTTTACGGCGTGTCAATCTCAATGGCTTATTTAAAACCGACAAGATTTTTATTTCTGATATTTTCGGTTTGGTTTGGTATCTCTTGTTTACGGCGTATCAATATCAGTGGCTTATATAATACCGACAAGATTTTTATTTCTAATAATATTTTTGCTTTGGTTTGGTTTGTCTTGTTTTACGCCGTATCAAACTCAATGGCTTATTTAATGCCTACAAGTTTTTTTTTATTTCTGGTATTTTTTTTTTTTAAAAAAAGAAAAAATTATATTGCTTGTAATATTTTTTTTTTCAAAAATGTATTGCTGTCATTAAGTCCTATTTTTATACTTTCACAGTGTTTTGACCCCAGTTTGCCATAGGTGGGGCCCTGACAGGTGCTCCCACCCCGGGTTACAGTGGCACTGGGAACACCTGCAAGGTAGTTGCATGCTCCTCAAAACCTTCTGACAAAAAGCCTTACTGTCGGATGTAGTATAACGTCATACCTAAGACGCAGATGCAGCTTATCGTCATACCTAAGACGGCAAGGGAATAGGTTTCTCAAGTCCACTAATTGTTATCGCTCTTTCCAATAGTGATGTGGTTTTCCTTTCTAACCTTTTGTTTGAAGTAGTGTGGAACATCAATATATAAAGTTACCTTCTCTTTGATTTACATATGCTAACCATTCTAGTTGCTGTTGTTGTTAAAAGTCCTGAAGTGATGTGTTTTCTGTTATTTGGCCCAGTTCTTTGTGATGCTGTAGCGCCAGTGCACGTGATTCAAAGAAGGTCGGTCTTCGCTAGAACCTACAAGTTTCATTCGCTCGCAACCATTTTAAATCGTTGATCTGAGAAAGCGAGTATATATGGCTGATAGTTTAACTATTTCTGAACGGGTTTCCCGCCATGCATGAGGTACAGATGAAAATCTCGGTCGGACAAGTCTATGTAAGAACATGACTCGATATCAATTCGCTTTGTACAACGATAGGGTCTTTCATCGGTTATTCTCGTTCATCTTCCATAAAACTAGGCGCAATTTAACATATACCCATATGTGCAACGTTTTATTCGATGTATAAGCGGGAAATGGCTTGTAAATTTTAATGCCTCCAAAACGAAACTGCTCAAAATAGAGAAACTTTCCTGCCTCCTATCAGAATGATTGATGTTCACGAGAGCGCCCCTCTGCGCCTGTTTGGTCTCACGCTTTCCACTAACCTCAGGTAGGACAACTACATTGAATCAATAGCTTCATCTACCGCAAGAAAAGTTGGCTCTCTGTGTCGCCAAAACGTATTTCTCACCTGAGTCCATCCTTAAAATCTACAAATCTACCATTCTTTCCTGCATTGAATACTGTTGCTATATATGCTCTGGTGCCGAAGCTGTTCATCTCGAGGTCCTCGACAAAATCCAAAGAGATATTCAATGTGATATGTCCTGATCTAACATCTCGTCTACAGTCACTTTCTCACAGACGTGATGTGGCTTTCCTCTGTCCTTTCTACAAATATTTTCATGGCAACTGCTCTGACGAGCTATTTTAACTGGTGCCCCAGATGCATGAATTTAAACATGCAACTAGGTTGGTATCTTGGTCTCACACTTTCACTGTCAAAACAGTTAAATGTAGCAGTCTCTTCTACCCCAACAGCTTTTTCTCTCGTAATTCTCGGCAGTGGAACTCCCTTTCTATCACTTTCTTCTCCTGATAGGCTATAATCTTAAAATATTCAAATGTAATGTCAATCGACATCTTCCTATGCCTTGATCTTGATCCCAGCTCTTCTCTTTATCCTTTCCTCAAGTACCGCTCTTTACTCTTACTTTCACTCTCTGTAACTCCTTGCGTGCTAGTGGCACTCCCGCTTTGTTTGTAGTGAAATGCTTAAAAAAAAAGAAGGTTCCTAAAGATTCCTTGCCTTTATAAAATCTGTTCCTGGAAATTTGGGATGTCATTATTGGTTACATATAATTATCATATAATATAGCAGCTTCCAATTGTGTATTATTCTATATTGAGTAACTGAGGTCATATCAAAATCGTTAACATGTCATATTGTTAAAAAGCCTGAACAATGATTTGGAATTGGAACGAAAAACAGAGCTGATTCATAATGTGAATTCATTATAACTATTTAGTATATAGATCTAATAAATACAAAAACCTCTTCAAATAGCTCGGTGTATGGATCAATTCTAGAATGGGAAATAAAGAAATTGAACGTAGCATAAGCTTCGCTATTGTGTAGTTTTGTTAACTACAAGCTTTCGGTGTTTCTATTAACAAATCCTTTATATAGGTGGAATGAAATACCTAGATGCAGTAGAATGGTTTTCATATGACCCTTCAGTGGATAAAGGTGTGCCTGAAGATGAAGAATTCGTCGGGGGAAAAATAACGAGGGATATAATGATGAAATTATTTAACAAATACAATATGAGTAAAGCAATGAATGGTGCTCAGATTGATATTTTATTTGATAAGCAAATCGAATACAATGATGAAACGTCTGTTTCTTCCAAGTGATGGTGAGAACAATGAAGATTTTGTAGCGTTGGAACTAAACGAATTATCAATAAATCATTTTTATTTATTTACAGTATTTCTTATTTTGATGTGTTGAACTCTTTCGGTTTTAGAATAGCATAGAGGAATTATTATTCAATAAAAATCTTTCAAGTACGAATGTAATTTTATTTTCGCTCCAAAACATTTAGTCTTTAAAATAATGTCGCGTTTTGTACTCTGGTGTGCGCTATGTTAAAAAAAAAAAATTATAGACGATTATTTAGAAAGAGTTTCTTTCTTTTTTTGGTTGATTGATTCGTTTTTTTACGGTTTATCAACCATCGGAAAGTTATTTAGAGACCCCATTTTTATATTATAGGAGTATTTTTGCCGGTGGTGATAATAAGGGTATAATGATTCAAGGCTTACTAATTAACACATAGCTGAGGGAGAAAATGTGCATTTACCCCTTCCCAAGTGAATAAAACAAACCCGACTAGGATTGGAACTCGGTTCTCCGATTAACAATTCGGAACCATTATCCATTGCACCACCCGCACATCCAAACTTACAGCACCTGGTATTCCAAAGTGGTCACTCAACTAGGTACTGACCAGTCTAGGCGTTGCTTAACTTGGGAGTCCTCTGTTTTTCTTTTTCATCGGAGGATTTTACCATTGAAAACATTATCGCTTGTTGCTTTTAATTATAAGTGAAATGCCAGTTTGTAATTTCATTTTACTACTTAGCCTTGGTTGGCAACCAGTCTACCGCAGAAAGAAATGGCAACCTACTGCTACATGATCGCCCAATCATGTATCACGTGTGGCACTTATCTGACTGTTCACCCTATATAAAGCCCAAGAGCTACTTAAGGTAGAGAGTTGGTGTAAGAGGACAGATACCAGTTGACCGTTGACCGTTGACCATTGGAGATTGATCTGGTTATGCGATTTCTTTCGTCCCTTTGTATAAGGAACGAAGGGTCAAAGCTGATAATTGGCGTGACCAAAGAAAGTGGAACTGGAGTAAAGCCACATGTAATTCTTTTATATTATAGAAATAATAGTCCTTCTGTCGGTAACGATTGCATTTATTCCTAAAAATAATAAAAAAAACAAACTTTCTTCCTGATTTTGAATGCATTTTTATAGTAAAATTTTTACGCGTGTATTTATTATTAATGTAGCATTGTTTTTTCTGTAACAATAGCCTTAAATTTTGAATGCTAACAATGTCATTCTTCCATTTACAGTACTTTTCAAAGCCTTTTAGCATTAAATTCTCCATGTTATTCTCCAAGAATATTGTTGCCACATATGGTCTGCTGTCCCTTCAGCTCTTTGATAAAATCTAAAGAATAGCAATATTATTGGTCCTGATGTTTCGATTCGGCTTCAGTCACTTTTCCACAACGATAAGGTTGCATCATTGTGCCTTTTCTATAAATATTTTCATGATAGCTGTTCGGATGAGCTCTTCGCTATAGCTTTAAATTGTTATTTTATTCCCCTTCCCCCCATAGACAATGAATTATACATATGGGGATTAGTTAGGACTTTCATAGAGACAATGAGGTACTATGGTGAATGTAGTAAGAAAGGTAAGTAAGAATGCGTTGTTTTGGGTTAGGAATATTGTGGTATGTTTTGGTCAGTGTTTCTTGCTAGCTAAATTTAAAGTTAAGACGGATGAAGACCGTCCTTTTTCCCATTCTCCATTTTGGCCTTGTGCTACATTTTGTAAATAATTATAAGTAAATATTGCTATGGTACCTTGATTTTTTTAATTTAAGCGCAGTATTAGACCGGCATCGAGGTCTCATCAGTTTACAGTTGAGCTGGCTAGATGTAGCCGTAAATTCTATGTTAACAGTTTCTTTTCTCGCACTTCTCGATTGTGGAACTCCCTTCCGTCTACATGCTTTTCAGGCAACTTTATTTGCAAAAAGTGCAATGTCAATCGCTATCTACTGTTCTCCTGATTACTCTTTCCTTTTTCCGCTCATTTTTAATATTTTTGTTCCTAATTCTTTTACACTCTGTAATCCCCTTATGTATTAGTGGTTTTACTGCCTTGCATAGGACAATACTGATTAAGAAAAAATAAAATTATCATTATATTTCCTAGGCATTTCGACTGTCTCTTTTTGTTTCTCCGAGAATCGACGCGAAAATACAAGCATTCATTTACGAGATTGGTAAAGCCTTAGTAAATGTTTGTCTTTTCGCGTCGATTCTCGGAGATGCCGAGACTCGGGAGAATTGAATTGTTTCAAGGATGAGCAGAGAAAAGAAACAATCATGTAGGAACATGTAGCTCCATATTTTCTTTTGAAATATTAAATTAAAAAAGCTGTAAATACGTCAAAAGATTCGCTGTAGATATTCTTTTTAATGTTGAAACGAAAAAAATTAATTATTTTATTCGTAGTTTTTTTCTTACTCTTTTTTTTTTGTCCTTAAGCTTAAGGTTGAATATTCTTCCAATTTTTAAAATAGTACGACGTCAGAATTACATCCCACCCAAAAGAAAGCTATGCTTGGATACGGAACAAATCTATGTAGGTCTTATCGGGTACGAATTCCGCTCACATTCGTTGCATTCATTTTCGCACAAATAATCTTGGTAAAGATATGAATTTTAACCTCCCTCCCACCACATCTCTGGATTAAATATTATTGTAGACTAGACTTTCTAGTCTTGCTTGGAAACCAGTCTAGAGATAGTGGCTCGATAGAAACACCAAGAAGCACCAGGCTAGTCAACTCGTACAAAACAAAAATTAAAACAAAACAATACAATAACTGACTGACATTCTTAAATCATTTGATTACGCCATCCGTCGCAAGTGCTGATATGTAACATGTAACATATGTCAAATGTAACAAGGTCTAACTAACGACAGCTGAATTTTCATGTTAAATATTGCATCACAGCTAGTCGCGCTCGATATCAACTGGCTATTTCTGACAGATTTGTCGTTCAAATGACAAATAACTCTTTTGAAGATTTTCTGATAATACAGAAGTATTTTTCAATCGTTTTCACCACATGCAAGGTAGTAAAGCCACTAAGTCTCAAGAGGGTTACTGGTTGTGGAAGAATTAGGAACAAATTATCAAATATGGACGGGAAATGAAAAGAGTAGCCAGAAGAACAGTAGATAATTGAAGACTCTTAATTTCAATGTCCTTCTCTAGAAAGTCTATCGTTAAGTCAATATATTTCGGGCGTCCAATGGCACAAACATGTCTGAGGCTGGAGACTATAAACTGATGGAAATATCCTTTAAGTATGGCAATGGCATGAGAATCATATCCCCTCATAGATTGAATAAAGTGTTCGGTTTAAGATTCCCATAAGATTACCAAGTACGACGTATATAGCCGAAGAAGTCTGTAGGATAGAGAGGCCGAAATGCTGATCTGAATAGCGAAGCATATAATAAACCTGAAGCAATTGATTGATTCGTTTTCTACGGTTTATCAACCCTTTTCATGTTATTTAAAGCCAGAAAATATTTTTAGATTGTAAGAATTATATTTGGTGGGTGGGAAGAGAAAATAATGATACAAGTTTTACTAATAAACCCATAATTGAGGAGAGAAATGGTGGATTCATATCTTTCCCAAGGTTATTTGCTCGTAAGTGAATATAAAGACCTCAACTGGAATTGGAACTCGGCTCACCGATTACCAAATCCGATCCATTACACCACCCGCACATCCATGTTTACAAAACCTGGTTATTCCCAAGCCGAGTATTGTTGTCATAATGTTGTTCAAAAATATCCGAGAATTAGGAAGGCTTGAGAGAGTATCAAAGGAGCAGAAGACAAAGTAGAGGAAACAATGTTTATCGAATACTCATACATAGAGAGGAATAACTTGATTGAACTCAAATACTACTAAAATCGTACTCTAATGTGGCTTCTTGCCATATTTATACGTAGGAGCAGTCCATTGTTATAGTAAAAGGGAAGAGAAGGAAGTACTCTGAGTTATACAACCCCCACCCTTTTAGTTCATATTCTTGAAACCTATTGAATATCTTTTTTTTACTTTGATTCACCTCCAGCCAACTGGTACATTTTCTTTTTCCTGTCCGTGGTGCCGATACCACTTCGTCTGGTTTTATGGCAGCTACGGCTATCTGAAATGTGCATATCGCATAGAGTTTCATGCACAAAAGATCAAATTAGAAAATGGCGTAATTAATAAGAAAAAAAAATGTTTTCCTGATATTTAGATTGGTTCAGAACATATAAAAATCATCGACGCTATTATTATCTATTTACCAACCTCCCCACTAGGCAAGATGTGGCACAAGGACTACCTCCCCAAACGAGACCCTGCCCTTCGGCACAGCCTCGTTTGGGTTCCTCTTCCGCCTGGAAGCAGAGAATGCAACAAGAGAGGGAAGGAAAAGAGAAAGAGAAAGCTTTCCTCCTCGTCCTTCCGACGATTACTTGAAGAAAGGAAACATACATTTCATCATTGGTTCGAATATTAGGATTAAAGAAATGGTTTAAAAGATATCAATGGATTAAAGAAAATGCCAACTTCGGTCGCATCCACTACGATACTGGGCAACACATTTCTTCATATTTTTTTTTTAATAATTTCATTCCAAGTAAAGCAATAAGTTATTGAGTGTGAGAGAAAATGAGAAAAATATATTATTAAGAAGCAAGAACAATAAATGAACACAAATTAACAGGACAGAAGATAATGATTGACATTATATTAAAATATGTCTACAGCAAGGCAAGAAGCCAGAACAGAGTTCCACAAGTGAGTTATATTTAGCCATTTCAACTGTAAAATGATGCGATCTTGATGCCAATCTAGTCAGTTAGTTATGTGCCATGCGTGATACACGCTTAGACGATCATGTATCTTTCGATACATAACTGACGAGGTGGATTTTTTTTCCCGCAGTAGGTTGTCATTTCTTTCTGCAGTAGACCAGTTGCCATCTGTCCTGTTATTTACCAATAGCTAGGGGGAAGAAGAAGAGGATTCAGACCTAAAATAAAAAAATCATATTGTTTAGGTGCCAAAGTGGAAAGCTCATTAGAACAATTAGCATGAAAATATCTATTAAAGAAAAGGCACAGTGAGGCTACGTTGCAGCGGTGGGAAAGTGACTGAAGCAGAGATGTCAGGTCATGATCAATAACATTGCAGATTCTTCTTTGGATTTTATCAAAACAATTCTAAGTACGTAGCAGAAGCACGAGACCAGTTATGACAGCAATATGCAATACAAGGAGGATTTAATCACATAGTGTCATCTTAGATTAAAACGTATTGAAAATCGATTTTTTGTGTTATTGAAAACGTGCCACGAAGCGATTCAATTTTTCGAAGAAAGTATAAATCTGAATAATCCAGAACTTATACTGATGGCGCGGTTGATAGTTGGAGATAGAAAATGAGTCCAGTAAATAAGCAAAACTAGAAAGGGGCGAAAGGCAAGGATGTACCTTCTCACCAGACTTATTCAACCTTTACAGCGAGGCGATCCTCAGGGAACTAGAAGTCCTATCTGGATTTATTATTGGTGGACAGACAACATAAAATACGTAGATGATGCACTAAGACTTACAGGTACCCCTGGAGAAGATAGTCAAGGAAAACGTGAAGAAAGGACTAAGCATCAAATGTAAACAAGAAGTGCGAATAACAAATTGGACATTACCAAAAATCAAACAATTGCGAACCGTTAAAAATATCTGAGAAGTGTTTTAACACTCAGGGTAGGCAAAAGAGGTGGATTCAAATATTTTTCAAAGTGTATTTATGTGAAAGAGACGCTAGAACTCAGGTAGTCGATTTCTGCTCCAGAGTCGCTAACCCGCACATCTTGTGAGCTGTTATCTTAACACGAGTTTGACTGAATATTAGATATTTCTTACGAGGTTATTAGTATCTGTCTATATTTCAGAGATGAGGTATTATGTACACTATTTACATTATTCGGACTATTGTCCTCGTCTTTGTCGCCATATTTATTACAACGAGGACACATGGCACAGTGTATAAAGGCGTTAGTTAGATCCAGTGACAGGACCCAAAGAGTGTGAGTTCAATACCTGGTTAAGGCAGTGGAGAACTTGGAGAGGGGAATTAACAGGAGATAACTCACATGGCACGTGGAAACTAGAACAGTCTACCCTAGTGAGCGAAATAAAGTGTTCAGTTTGACATTCCAACCACCTGAAGAACGGCCGAAACGTTGTGATAAATATGGCGACAAAGACGAGGACAATAGTCCGAATAATGTAAATAGTGAGGTGATTAGTGTTGAGAGAGTGTGAGTTAGACAATGATACTAAGAAGTTATCTGATTTCCCAAAGAATCCATGGAGTAATTCTAGTCACAGACTGGATGAATAGCAGGGCAAGTTTTTGAGCAATGCATTGAGTCAGCGTCCCAAAGACCTCTGTCAGTGTCGTTCTTATGATATTGAACTTAAAAAAACAAAAACAAAAAAAAAAAAACTTCTGGAGATTGATCAAATGAAAATCTCATAAATATTAATACTTTATTTTGATATTTTAGCATTGTCCTCTCTCTCTGTCCTTTCCCAAGTCCTCTCTCTCTCTCTCTCTCTCTAGTTTTCGTCTTCCCCACACCTTTAACTCATCCTCATCATCAGACAACGTCCCTCCTCCTCCTCCTTCTTCTTCTTCTTCTTCTTCTTCTTCTTCTTCTTCTTCTTCTTCTTCTTCTTCTTCGCTGCTAAAAGCATTTAAGAATGATGGCAAATTAAAAGCCGGAAACAACCCAGGATGCAATACCGGAAGCAGGGACGAATTATTAACATTACGATTACGTTTTTTTTCCAAATTAAAATTAGTTCAACATCTGTTGTTTGTCATTTTTCTTAACCGTCACAGAGGGGGGGGGGTCTGGGCGCCGAGTCTAGATGTGAATGCGGATTAGGTAGGGAAGATAAACTCACTAATTAAATCATATGCAGGATAACACATATGCACACCACACGCCACCATATATAGCTGACATTATATTATAGATGCAAAAATTATATATATATATATATATATATATATATATATATATATATATACGAGACATAATACAGAGACGAGTGCCCTGCCTTGTTAAAGTAAAAATATAAGGTGGTTTATAGATGCAAACGCAATGTATGTATTAATTCAAAAGTTATTATATTGGATATTCGTATTTGAAACTGACGCCCCGTTTTTTTTTGTTTTTTTTTTTAATCTTAAACAGTGTGTATTACCGTCTCTCGGCCAGCGCTTTCAAGAAATCTTAAAGCCTTAAAGAAAATGTGCTCTCCGGTAGGGATCGTACCTGCGTCCCCGTCTGTAGGATAGAGCTCCATTTAATTCAGGTGCACTTTAGCAATCGGCTACAGAGAGCGTTACGGTCTAGCGACAGGAGCTATTTTCCCTTCAAAAGAAAACACAAAATAAAACAAATCCAGTATTTCTCTAGAAATGACTTTGTTTACATTTCGAATAAGAAACAAAGCAGATATGAAATTTTGAGAAATATAATCTAAATGAGAAAGTGTGTTTCTTTAAAAGATAATATAGAACATTAATGGACGATTTATATATATATATATATATATATATATATATATATATATATATATATATATATATATGTTAAATTTAAAAAAGAAGACAATTTTAAGGGTTCATAGATTATATTTTATTTACCCAGGAATGGGATTTTTCCTGGTTCCACGGATCACGTTTTCAAGCATAAACGAAAATCTTTCAAAAATTTACATATTACTACTTTTATACAAGTTATTAAGGGGTACTTTTAAGTTGATGTAATGAACTGTTTAGTATAATATGCAAATTTTTAAATCATTTCTTTTATGCTTGGAAATGTGATCTGAGAAAGCAGGAAAAAACCTTTTCCTGGGAAAAATACAATATAATCTATGGACCCTTATGTTTGTCTGTTTTTTTAATTTAACTAATATTCGCTCTGTTTTACATTGAGCTCTCTGGATTACATCCTTCTTGGGATTATCCGCACAGATTACCAAAACATTTAATTACCTAACTATATATATATATATATATATATATATATATATATATATATATATATATATATATATATAGTTAATCCTTTTAATGCTCTAGAGTGAGCGGCTTGGTGAGAGTAGTCGTGTCTCCTATGGTTAGAGAGAACCTATGGTTAGAGAGAACTCAGTAAGAGTTCCACCACGGAATATGTGAGTGAGCGGCGCAATATTGAGTCAGATTTGCAATCTCTTCGTCACCGAGACCCATTGCAACAGTTGGTATGATGTTTGCTTGATAACCTAACTATCAGAGTTTCAATTCTCGGTAGTGGATGCGCGCTGCTGATGAGTCCCAAATATAGGACGAAACGGCCGTCCAGTGCTTTCTGCATTCTGTTGAGGTTTCTATCAAACTCGATGAATTAATTAAATATAATTATTAGGTTGGTGCAAAAATAATGACGTTTTTTGATGTTAAAAAATACGCCAAAAACGACATTATCACGTCATTATTTTTGCACCAACCTAATATCAAATCCTCCTAATAATTTCCATCTCTCTCTCTCTCTCTATATATATATATATATATATATATATATATATGTAATAATCCGTTAGTATATAATCCAAGTGAATTCTAATAATATAAAATATTAAAACTGATCCCCAAAGAGAGTCAGAGCATATATAAATAAATTACATAAAATAGAAATTCAAAATGACCCCATTTGAATAGTTATTTCAGCCTAGAAGCGCTTCCTTGTAGGAATTGTCAACACTAAGGAGTTCAAAATTAAAATAAAATTCATTTTATTTTATTTCTTAACTTCTGTTGACAATTCCTGAAAGGAAGCTCTCGTAGGGTGATGGGGTCATTTTGAAATTCTATTCTATGTAATTTATATATATATATATATATATATATATATATATATATATATATATATACATATATATATATATATATATATATATATATATATATATATACATCACATATGGTGCTGGAGTTAATAAAACAGAGTGGTTAACTATATATTAATAAATATACATATTATCCAGAAGATTGCGTTTCACATGAAACCGGTGAGAGATAATATGTATATTTATTAATATATATATATATATATATATATATATATATATATATATATATATATATATATATATATTTTAGGTTGGTGCAAAAATAATGTCGTTTTCTCACATAGTAACATATGTGAGAAAACGACATTATTTTTGCACCAACCTAATATATATATAATAACGTTTAAACAGAAAATATTATATATATATATGTGTGTGTGTGTGTTTGTGTAACTGTGTGTATAACACAACATTTAATTAAAGCGCTAAATGTTAAAACATAAAAAATAAACAAAAAGAGGTAACAACTGTGTGTGTACCTCTGTACTTGTATGATTATATTTGTGTAAAAGTTTTCGAAAGGTAATATCGCATAAAAGACAAAGAGGATTGGTAAAGAGCAACAAAGAACAGGATGTTGTGGAGATCCGTGATCCTCCTAAGGGGAAACGGCACATGAAAGGAAGAAAATCGCATTAATGGGAAGAGAATAAAAAAAACATGTTGAAAGGAATGTAGACGCTAAAAATCAAAAGAAGTCTGAAGAGTAAGGAGAAGGTGAGGGAGAGTAAGAAGTCGGGAGATAAGAACATCAATAGACTAGGGAGAGTTGATACAATTGGACAATTACGTAGGGAAACATCAGATCTCCCACTGTCGAACTGAGTCAGGGTTGTGGAAACTGTACTCATATAAATGAGTGATGGAAGAAAGTGGCGGGTATAAAAAAAAAAAGTCGGCGTTGTGAATTTTATTTTTTTGAGAAACTGCAAAGAGCTCATTTATATTTTGACGGCAATTGTTCTAACGAGTCCTCCTTCGTGGTACCTCGACTGCATTAATTTAAGCATATTAATAAATTGGCAACTAGGTCTCGTGTTTTTCTTGTTGAAATAGTTAGAAGCAGTGGGGTAGAATTCAAAGATTACAAGAGGGGGGTTTCTAAGCAACAGGTCTCAGTAGCAACGGCTTCCCAATTTTTTTCCATAGTCTGTACTTCACTATATAGATATAAATTAGGAGCAAAGAAAATTTTTCTTCAACTTAGTCAAAAATACCAAAATTAATCGACATTGCACGTTATTATTCTGAAAGGAAAAATAATTAAAAGAAATGTTTTAAAATTTTTTAGTCATGATCTTGCATTTTAAAAAAAAATCCTAATAACAACTTGATTGTTATCATTGTCTTCAGTTTTTTTTGTTTTTTTTTTACTTACTCTGTTGTCATCGACACTGTGATTTTTTTCTAAGTCATGTTTTAACAAAAGGGGTGGCATCCTATAAATCTAAAAGGAGATCAATAATTGCCATCAAGTTCGCTTCATTTTCCACTGTAAGACATCATTTATCTGAGTATATAATATTAATTCTTGAGAAACCTTCTTCTTGCCTCGGAAAAACTGATAGCAATTGTATTGATAATAGTTTTCGCATTTTGTACACGTTGAAGAATTACAGGATAATGAGTTTTTCGGGAATTAATGGGAATGTTGTGATGAAATTTTTTACTGGAGTTATTCAGCTTTTCTTCTGCAGCTTTTCAGGGAATAACTATTTCAGCAATTCAAATTTATATTAACCATTATTGGATCACCTGAATTTACATCCCCGACCGATTATGTGACCAGAATATGAAGACAATCTAAAATTAGCAGCTTGTTTGTTCGGATTGCTGCTAGCAATCGCTTCGCTGAGCTCATAAAATTCCAAGAACAGGTCCGTGCGAACCAGTGCGAACCAGTGCGAACCGGCTGGTTAGAAGTCAGCGTAAGTTCTTTCATAATAGCTTTTTCCGCGATTCTTGCCTGTAGGACTCAGCACCTTCGTTCTTCAAAAATTGAAACCGCCAGTCGGGTATTTTCTGTCTTCTTGGAGTATGTTCTTTCATTGTTGTTTCTAAAGTCTTCTCATTCCATTTAACTTCAAGTGACCTTTTACATCGTAAATGCCAATTAACAGCTTTTGATTGAAACAATTAAAAGAAATTAACAATCAATACACATCAAACTCAGAGCAAAGTTATTTTTTATGTTTTTTAATTATAAAAATAATTAAAAATATTCTTATATACATATATATATATATATATATATATATATAATAGAAAAGGCTCAAACGCTAATATTCTTAGGCTGTCCTGGACATTGAGTTCTACCTGGATAAATTAAAATAAAATAGAGTAATTTTAATTTATTTGTAACAAACAGTTATTTCTGATGAAAGATTGAGGACAATTTGAAATATCAAATATATATATAAATAAATAAATACTTTCATAAAATAAAACATAATTTTTTTAATTTGCAACTTTTTCTATATATACATATTAAGAAAGTATACGTGGCTTCTCATTATGCTATATATATATATATATATATATATATATATATATATAGGATATATATATATACATATATATATATATATATATATGCTATATATATATATATATATATATATATATATATATATATATCCTATTCCTAATCCTATCTTTCCTCCCCCACCCATGACACTTGGGAGGCTTGGAAATGCACTGTACTTTAGCAATGTTTTCAGCTGAACGGCGTAAACAAGCATGCAATGCCGGACTTCAATGCCGCGTAGACTTCGCCCTCCATGATCTCTCCCTCGCAGGTAGCCGCTTCAGTCGGCGAAAGCCGAGGAAAGTCAGCCAAATAGCAGCGAAACTCCTCATCACGAAGACCAGGTTGCTTGGTAAAGCGTCTCTCGAAATGCCACCGAAACGCCTCGCACATGTCGTCAGTGGCCCTAAGAGTATGCCTCTCCGAGGAATTGACCTCATGAATGTAACGATCGGAACCTCGACGGATCTCTTCCTTGCGCAAATCTGCGCCCATGATCACAGCTTCGGAAGACACATTGCTTAACCTATGTCCAATTACCTGGCCTATGTAACCCTCGCTAGTCAAACGCTCCAGGGCCTCTCTAGATAGGGCTGTCGCTAGGGGATCCCCAAGCCACCGCCCGGGAAAAAACAGCCTTAAGCGTCTTCACCTTCTCAGCTCTATCTAAGGCGAGCCGTTTGCTGAAATCAGTGGTGAAGGACTTAATCCTATTCTTAAGTCTCTCCCACCACTTATTCCCGATCACCGCGCCCACTAGGTCCCACTGCACTAAGCTAGTTAGCTGCTCCTGGAAGTTCCCTCTGTCCAGTAAGGACAGATTGAACTTCCAGTACCCAGCCATTCTAGGCCTTCGATCTAACGCCATCCGAGCACAAATGAGTTTGTAATCCGAATAGCCTACCCAGTGGAACATGGGACAATCTAACCAGTCTACGTCGGCTCCTCTAACTAACATTCTATCCGGGTAGCTAACTACCCGGGTAAAAGGAAAATGAAGAGCCCGCGTCCACATTTTCTTGCCGTGGTGATCGACCAAGGTATCTACCAACAAGACCAAAATCGTTGATCAGATCAACCAGGCTACGATCGCCCACTAACTCACCGCCTCCTTTCTAACTTGGGGTCCAGGTTGGCATTCCAGTCCCCCATTAACACTAGGCGCGTTGAATCCACTAGGAACGGCCCCAACCGCCGAAAAAATGAGACCCGTTCCTCCCGGTCGTTTGGCGCATAAACCGCACCGGCTCGGAACGAACTACTTTTCACAGCAATATCGGCCACGATCAATCGGTCCTCGGCATCGGTATGCACAACGTCCACCTTCGCATCAAGAGTACGTTTAACCAGCAAAGAAACTCCTCTATCCTGTCGTTCCCCATATGCTGAATAAACGACAAAGTCGTTATCCAGCGAACAATGTGGGTCTCTTGGAACTCGGCGACTTTCACGCTGAAAGACAAGAACAGGCGGGTCGCCTTACCTCGACCCCTGAAGACTGGCTAACTTGATTGACATCGTTTAGGCCTGCAAAAAAATGTCAGAGCAAAAAACCTACACAATACCGGGAGGAAATTTGCGGCGGGAAGGACCCCGATGGATTGTTCTAGGCTGTTTGTGCCCAACTCCGTTGTCATCCGACCATCTAGAACAATACTGCCAACGTTCGTAGGGTACGTTAGTTTAACAGCCCTATATAAGGAGGGATGGAGCCAAACTGTGACCCTCCCCACACAAAATTTCTTAAGTTTTCTCAAATTCTCGTTTTCGAGTTCCATCATTCTGATGTTCGGATAGGCTTCCTTTGCCTCTAACAGGTGGCTCCAGACCTTTAAATACCCCCCTGTGTCCCTCATGCATGTGATTATTCCTGGGGCATCTGAGAAATTTTGGGGGTCCTCAATAGACTTCCCTTCAATTTTTATTAATTTCAATAGAGGCCTTAAAAGGGTTTTTTTTTGTTTTGACAGGTCCTTTTAAAACTCCTCTTTATCCACTTTACATATGGCATATGGCCTGGATAAAACTTCTTTTTCTCCCTTGAAGGGTGGGGAGAAGAAGTGAGGGGGTGAATAGTGAACTGAGTGAGGAGATGGAGGGAGTGGGGGACGGAGCACGGGAAGTTGGAAGTAGGGAGACTCTTTGCTTTTGGCAGGACCATGCTTCCTTTTGGTGAAGCAGGGCCGGAGACTGACCTGGTTCTGTCCATGACGCTCTCCGCCCTACTACGGCCAGAGTGCCTTTGCTGAGGTTCATCTTCCTCTTCGTCCTCTCTGCTCCTTTTAAGAGACGCTGACGGAGGCGAAAGCATTTTTCCGCCTCCATTGGCGCTTCTATCTGTTGTTGCTGTTTTTGTTTTTGCTCTTGGTGTTGCTGTTGCTTTAGCTGTTGGTGTTGTTGTTGCTGCTGCTGTTGCTGCTGGTGGTGGTGTTGTGCTGCTGCTTTTCCTCCACTTCTTTGTTGCTGCTTCTCTGGTGCTTGTTCCCTGTTTGGTTGGAGTAAGTCCTGTGAAGCCGGAACATTAGGGGATTTCCGATCCCTTCCAACCTCATTCCAGGCTCCATCCGTCGTTTTTGTGGTTGACCCCTCCTCTGCCGGCGTCGCAGCCACTGCTACTGCTCTCAAGGGCGACCTACAGAACGCGCTCCATGCCATAAAGATTTAATGATAATATTATACATAAAAAATCTAATAATGAAGAATGAGAAGGGAGGGAGATGAACCCAATAATAAACTAAAATTCAACACAAAGTAAACTAAACATAACTGATGTTAGTAGGGACTGTCCTACCCTCAAAAAGGAGAGACCATTGTATTCTGCCCATTGGACAAAATCAAGAAGTTCTCTCGTTAAGGGAGTGGGAAAAGGATAAAAAAATTATATGGAATTGAGAAAATATAAAGCTGAGAGATGAGATAAAAAAGGGCCAAAATAAACTGGGGTGGTTGGGAATCTCAACTTGGATCTTAACCAAAGAGGGTACCGGGAACAGGCAAGGAACAACTCTTACTCACATTAACTAGCTACACAAAGGCTTTTCTAACCTAACCAAGGGGAGAGATCCACAGGAAACCACCCCGATGTGACATAGTTTGACCTAAAAGAGAAAATCAAGTCTAGCCCCGTTCAAACGAACCAAGCGCGCCTCAGTCACCCAACTTTTATGGCATTTTCATGGCATGGGGCGCATTTTCTAAGTCCCCCTTGAGATGATGCGGTATTATGGTGTATGGAGGATCGAGTGGTGACGGATGAATTTTTATGGTGAATGTGGAAATTGTAATGAGTGAATGGGTCGTGAATCGGATTAGCTAGATATAGGATAGTTAGTGTCGACCAGCCTAAAACCCTCCCCTTTTTAGGCTATGTGCCACAATTATGTATTTTGCGTAATAAATATAAACGGAGATACAAGAAGGCAGCCATATTAGGAGGTAAGTCATTTGACTTCCACACAGGTCAAGCCAAAAATGGAGTACAGTGGCCATATATGAGCAGGAGCTTCTCGGGTTTTCACTTTTCAGTCTCAGTAGAGTCCAAATGCATCTCTGTGTCGTTGTGGGTGACAAATTATCTTCCCACCCTACAACCCCTTTTCTCACAGACAAAATGATGCAAGGTGCTCGCTGTTCTATCGCTATTTCCTTAGTTCCACCAGTTACGACCTTCACGGCTAAGACCCATCATTCCAGGCACATTGTAGAGAACCAATCTCATTTTCTTCATATACTCTCTGATTAAATGTTTGTCCTCCCTTAAGCAGCTTCTTTCTCCACGAACTGCTTGTGGAGCCGACTTTCAAGAGGCTGCTTCTCCGATCACTACTACAATCTTAACCTGTTCAAGTCTTGGGTTAGCCGTTATCTTCAACACATATCCGGCATATGGCAAATAAAATAAAAATAAATAAATAAATAAATAAAAGAATAAAAAAAAGCCCATCTTCCCATGATGCTAATAATAAAGGAACATGAAAAAATTTTGATCAGCTGCGCAATATTATAACTTTTCCGGATCGGACGTGTATTGTGGAACCTCCACCGATAAAGTAAGTACACCCTTATTTTGGTCGTTCCAACTCAGCGCAAAGCTGACTTGAGCGCGACCATAATAACCCTTCTTATCCATACATACCCTAAAGTACATGTGGAGCAGAGAAAGAGAACAGACAATCCGAGAGACATTGTTTTCCTTCTGTTTCTATAAAAATAAAGATTAAACGATCAGTAGAAGCCTAGGTTTGGATGCTTCTTCTTAAACTGTTTATATGTAAACACGCGCACAAGTACAATAAATTAACACACAACCTTAAATGCGATAGTTAATTCTTTGTTCATAAGTTCTATTCACTCTATTCACAGTAACATTCTATGAGAATCACAGCTCTGTCGCTTCCAGTCTCTTTTTCCTCAGAAAAGAAATTGTCTAGCATTTATTACCATACAGAGGTTAGATATGACAGAGAAGTTTAATTCATTTTCATTTCTGTCTAACGAGATTTTTATGTTTCTTAATACTTTGCTTAGCTTTTGGAAGGAATCATTTGTTAGCCCAATGCGCCTTTAGATCTCTGCGTCACACATTATGTCGTATATTATTACAATAAGATATTAAGCGATGAAAGTAGGATGACCAATGAGGACAGAACACGATATTTGGAATCTTTTGTCAGTTCTGGCGGCACACCCAGAGGCTGATCATACTAATCATTTTAAGACGGGTTGATAAAAATCATTTATCTTTGTTGACTAGTGACATTTAGTACAGTGACTTTGATGCTCGTTCGAATTAGTTAACAGGTTATTAAGATAACTACTCTTTTTAAATACTCAAACAACAAACGCCCCATCTACAGGTAAAAACTTTAAAAAAAGTAGCTACGTGGCTTCATAATGTAGATAATCATGTCTCGCCACAGATTCTGTCTTTTTATTATTTGTGAATTGTCGTGCATTCTTGGGAAAAATGGTCATCTCCGTGCTTTAGAATTCAGAGCTTAATTTTAGTTAGAATGGTTGGCACAGAAGATTTGAAAGATTATCACTTACCGAAGTAAATCCTGAAGCGACTTACACAAGATATGTTACGCATGCGTATATAACTCTCCGAAGTTCATACCTGATGGCTCGTCGCCTGGGATTCATATTGAAAATAATCTTTCATCTACACATAGACATTACCACGCATTAGAGGGGAGCTAGTCAGGTGCTTCGTTGTGCAGTGTCTTTACAACTGCACCCGCTCATGAGACTAATTATCATTAGACAGAGACAGAGATTGATGATGAATTAAAAACGATGCTGGGTACGATGTATCAGCGTTTTCCCCCAGTAAAACCTACTACGCTGCCCCTTTTAATCGTCTGAGAGAAGCTCTATTGCTTTCCATGAGCATGGCTGATGGTAACTCCAGGAGAGGGATTCCTTACGCTTTCTTGGATTAACGTTTTCCGCTGACATGTACCATAAAGATTATATTGAATCGAATTACTAGGTTTGCTGCTCGGAAACTTGGTCCCCTCTGTTGTAATAGACATTTTTCTCTCCAGAATCTTACGTATTTATAAATCTACCATTCATCCATGCTTAGAATGTTGCTGTCACGTCTAGTGCTTTCTTCTATATATTAATTACACCAGATAAGTTATATGTCTATATTTCTGAGATGAGGTAATATGTGCACTATTCACATTATTCGGACTATTGTCCCTATCTTTGTTGCCATATTTATCACAAAGTTTCAGCCGTTGGACGCTCCGGCCTTCTTCAGGTGGTTGGAATGTCGAACTGAACCCTTTATTTCCTCAAGGACACATGGTACAGTGGATAAAGGTGTTAGATCCAGTGACAGGACCCAAACAGTGTGAGTTCAATACCCGGTTAAGGCAGTGGAGAACTTGGAGAGGTGAATTAACAGGAGATAACTGATAATTGACATCCATTAGATATGGTACGTGGAACTAGAACAGTCTACCCCAGCGTGCGAAATAAATGGTTGAATTCGACATTCCAACCGCCTGAAGAAGGCCGGAGCGTACAACGGCCGAAACGTTGTGATAAATATGGCAACAAAGATGAGGACAATAATGTAAATAGTATCCAAAGAAGAGTCTGAAATGTTATAGATCCTGATCTGGCATCTCGACTTCAGTCACTTTCCCATCGACATAACGTAGCATCCCTGTGCCTTTTCTGTAAATATTTTCATGATAATTATCATAATGAGCTTTCCTCTTCAGTACCTAGATTTTCTGAATGTAAGCGCAGTACTAGATTGGTAGGTAGGTCTCATCATTTTTCACTTCTCTCCTGTGGAACTCACTTCCGGCTTCTTGCTTTCAAGTCATCTTTGATCTTCGAAAATATAAGTACAATGTTAATCGTTATCTGTCTTCTTACATCCAGTTCTTTTATTGTCCATGTTCATTAATAATGTTTTCTTTTTTTCTCATATTCTCTCGCACTCAGTCGACCCGTGCGTCTTAGCGGCTTTATTGCTTTGCTTGGTGCGAAATGATTAAAAAAAAGAAAAATGTTTAGCCCATAGCAAGGATAGAAGAAATAAAACCGTTTCCCAAGAATATCTATGCGAAAGTGGAACGACGAATATTGGCTGGAATTTGAACTCGATTCGCTAATTTTTCTTTTCGGGTCGACATCCATTACAATTCAACATGCACGCTTTTGACGCGAGAGAGCTGTGGAAGAAAGATTTATTTCCCCATTGTCCATTTCTCTCGTTAGGGTCATTATCATGCCTGTGATATAATAACACCGTAGTCCAGGGATGGAACGGCTGAATGATAAACATGCTTTTTACTCAGAGGCTCTTTTATACCTCTAAGGCATACACAAAACTTCTATCTATCTATCTATCTATCTATCTATCTATCTATCTATCTATCTATCTATCTATCTCAGTTTGTTGGTATGCATCTATCTATCTATCTATCTATCTATCTATCTATCTATCTATCTATCTATCTATTATCGAGTGTCCCACACGGGAAATAATATATCACATATATCTACTGAAGTGAAAAGACAGTGAAGTAAAACACAAAAGAAAAGAAAACAGGGTCGCACATTTCAGTTTCTAACTCGCCCTTGCTGTCCTTAGAAACCACCGTTAATAACGCCATCCTCCCGACTCCCGGTATCAAACTCGCCCGTTCTTTTATTCTTTCGCAAAGTACTCGACCCGGGTGTTTGAACTTTGCATCTGCATATGCAACTCGTGTCACTCTTCCAACATCTTGTCTTGTCTATTGTGCGTTCATTCTACTCGGATGGATCAACCTCAACTAGTTAATGCGAGACTCAGGTTCGAATCATGCCTAAATCAATTCGGCTTACGGCTACAAACAATGCATGTTGCCACGCGAATTCTTCTCGGCAAATCCTTCATTACACCGAGTAGAGAAACAAGAAGGAATGGTCTTACATATAACATGGAGATACCCCTATGTATGGAGAAGTCATGTTTAGGACTCCACATTCAGATAGGCCGGATTCATCTATGTCCCAAGATATATTCCACTGACGGGAAACAGCGAGTTTTGGGTTTTCTCAAATTAAGGACTGCGAGCTGGAGTTCCTTTCTCTACCTAGGAAAGATAAATACCCAAAGGAAAACGACACCATGGACTTGTAAGCTGCTGGTACATAGGGCGTGGTGGGCTAAAGAAAGCAACCTTTTGGTTTCGCTATTGTCTACAAACTGAAATTGACTGTCGCTTTCGTCACTGCATGGTGTGACGACACTAAGCGGTCCGTCACCTTGACCCATGTGACCTATCTCCATAGTAGTTTGTAGTAATGATCATTTTTAATAATAGCTTGTTAGCCAGTGGCCTATACGTTTCATTAAATTTCATTTACAAAACCTACGTTTTCACGTCAGCAATTTACTTATCTTTATTTACCTTATCACAAAGGTAACGGCTTTCTTCCAGTGAGACAGTTCAGTGTCATACGTAATAAACGTCTAGGAGATCATATCTCTTTCAATTCCTTACGAACCAGGCAGAAGATTTTCATCGTTTCATTCTGTGGTACACCGGTTGCCAATCAATGCTACCGAATCCAGTTTGACCTGCTATTAAACTTGTTGGGGGTGTTAGAGATGGATACCTACCTTAAAGTTATTTACACGAAAGAGAATGTAATGAACATAACTGGAATTCGAACTCGGATATCCAATTTCTCCGAGCAGTTTTCCATGACACTATCTTTATTTACAGTCAGTTATGTGCCATGCACGATACACGGGTAGGCAATCATGTATCTTTCGATACATGACGAAGTAGATTTTTTCCCGCAATAGGTTGCCATTTCTTTCTACGGTAGACCAGTCCTGCTATTTACCCAAAGCTGGGGGAAGAAGAAGAGGATTCATACCTTCCCCAAGGGTATTAGCACGTAAGAGAATTCGAACTCGGCTCTCCGATTCCTCAATCCGAGCCGCTATCCACCGACTGATCTTAATTGATTCCCTATCTAAGTACTAAGCAGGCTCGTCGTTGCTTAACCTCTGTGATTGGCGAAAACAGGCGTTTTTATAATGACGACCAGAATTATGGTCGTCTTTATTCATTGATATTTTGTCTTCACTCTCTGGCAATTGTTTCCTGCCTTCTATGTGATGTGTTCCTCTCTACATTTTCCGTTCCTCTTAATTTCTTTCTTTTTTTGTTTGTTATATTACCTGAGACTTGTTCCGCCATTCATTTAATCAAGCTCGCTAAGTAGGTTATGCGTTCTTTTCCTCTTGTCCTCACCATATCCTGTGAGTATAAAAGTTTCCAAGCCTTCTTTCCTCACTATGTGCCCAAGAGATTTCAACTGTCTCTTCCGGGTGTTAAGTATATTTTTCCCTTTTGTTTCCATTTTCTCTAAAACTTCGTCGATGCTCACATGTTCGGTTCTTGCTTTGAAGTTAGACGAAACAGAGATGAATTTGGTTGGTTGATTTTGTTGACCAAAACTGGATGCTTTATTTAAAAATCTAAATACGCCAATTCAAATTTTATAATTCAACAGAATGACATTACTTCATGATGAAATTATACTTAGCTACATTTTTTTTATCAAATAATCTTACAAAATCAAATAAGGAGTGAAAACTCGTTTCTCCTTACATGAAATGAGATTAATCATTGCAAATAGTTTTGTTGCTTTGACAATGTAAGCCATATCTACAATTTTACTATAGAATGCATTGTTGGCCATTTTTTACGAAAATGTATTGTTGGTCATTTCACTACAAAAATGTATTTCTGCTATCTTTACTATAAAAATATATTGCTACTATTTTTACGATAAAATGTATTGCTACTAATTTTACTATAAAAATGTATTGCCACTATTCTACTATAAAAATCTATTGCTTCTACTTTTACTATGAAAATGTATTGCTACTATTTTTTAGCATAAAATGTTTTTTATACTTTCCTAGTATTCTGATTTTTGTTTGGTTTTTCAACATTTGCCTGTAGCTGGGACTCTAACAGTTGCTCCGGGATCAGGTTGGACTTGAGAACAACATCACAGAAGAAGAACTGACGTAAAGGTTATGAAGTTGTGGAGAGCCATGATTGCCTATAACCAGAAGGGATATAAAAGAAGATTGAAAAGTTCCGAAAATTTCTATATAAGGAAAAATATATATGGAAAAGCTGAAAAGATGACCTTCCAGAAAATTAGTACAAACAGAAAAAAATATTTAAGACCAAAACAAAAATGTTTAATCTAATATATTTAAAATATATTCATTTTTTAGGGGTCGTATGAAAAATACAAAATCAGGAATGTGTATAATGGAATATCTGACTTAGCCTCCCCCACATTTAGCACCCCCGACATTTTATTTTGTGGCGCCGTACATGTAATAACAATAATCAGCGAGAAAGCTCCTTAAATATCGCGCCACAGCTGGTCGTCTAAACGTTTCTTAGACGCATTATACACATTTTATTTCGGTTCTACGCCTGGAGGTTTAATCTCGATAAGATCGCAGAAGCTAACCACTTTTCAAAGAGAATAATTGGTGTTTACACAATGAAAAAATGTGCGTCTGCGTCGCTCGGCAAAACAAGATGGCGCCTCATTATCCGTAATAAATATCTGTTTACTTTGCTGACTTCGGCACACGGCTACTTTTAAGGAACAACTTGTTCATCTCATCAGAACTGGCTCGCGAGAAATTCAACACTTAGCTTCCTGCAGAGAATCCCTTACACAGCCGCTCAATTCCATTGGGGATTTTAAAGTAAAAACTGAGGGAATATTTGCGTAAAATTGTATTAGGTTGTCGCGGGTATAATGACGGCTTTTTAAAAATAATTTCAAACAAAGCAAGGCAATAAAGCCACAAAGTATATATTGTTCTGTACACAAAAGAGCTCAAAACAAAACAAAAAATATATATATATAATAAATAGAAAGAAAGGGTTTCCAGATATTTAATTTGGTTCAAAACCTATAAAATTATCATCGCTTTCATTATCGCTTAGAATCAGATCCAATATTTCAAGAGAATGTCAACTTCGGTTCCATCCATTGTCTTATTGATACCACATGCCTTAATATTGTTTTAATCATTACAAGACCAAGTAAGGCAATAAAGCCACCAGGATGCAATGGCTTACTGAGTGTTAGAGAATATGGGAACCTCTTCGAGTTAGTTGCAGAATTATTGATAAAGACGCAAAAATCTTAACGACCGTTCCGATTATTTTAAAAATACAATAATTGTTTAGCTTTTTAAATCCTTTTACCACGAGTAAGTCTGTCAAGGGTAACCGGGTGTAAAAGAATAAGAAAAAAGAGAAACGTTATTAAGAAAAGAGAAGAATAAATAAACAAGAATTAAGAAAAGGAAGGTAACAATTGATACGGAATTTAAACTCTTGAAGATCAAAGTTAAAAGGAATGCTAGAAGAGAGTTTCACAGACGAGAAGTGTGAGAGAAGGAACTGTTAGCATTGAACTTACGGTTACATATAGCCATTTCAAGTGTAAAATGATGAGATCTTGGCGACGAGCTAGTCCTGCGCTTAAATTCATAGCCTAGGTATCATAGGTATTTATTTTGGAAACAAATAAAATGTGGCTCAAGACCAAAAGTGGGCAAGGATGGTCGTCAATCTGTCTTATCTTAAACTTAAATCATAAATTAAAACACAGAAATGACTTCATCTTTTTTGCCATATTTATCCCAACGTTTCGGCCGGTGTACGCTCCGGCCTTCTTCAGGTGGTTGGGATGTTGAAATGAACCCTTTATTTCGCTCGTTGGGGTAGACTGTTCTAGTTCTACGTGGCATATTTGATGGATGTCAGTTATCAGTTATCTCCTGTTAATTCACCTCTCCAAGTTTTCCACGGTCTTAACCAGGTATTGAACTCACACCTCTTTGGGTCCTGTCACTGGATCTAACCAACACCTTTATCCGCTGTGACATGTGTCCTTAAGCGAGCGAAATAAAGGGTTTAGTCCAATGCTCCAACCATCTGAAGAAGGCCGGAGTGTACATCGGCCGAAACATTACGATAAATATGGCAACAAAGATGAGGACAATAGACCGAATAATGTAAATAATGTACATAATACTTCATCTCAGAAATATAGACAGATACAGACAGAAATTAATTTTGGTTAAAATGATTAAAAAGGAAAAAAAAAAATTGTATTGTGAAAATCATTGTTCAAGGAAACCGGAAATAGTCAAAAATCGCTTTGTTAATGAACCGGAAGAGGTCGTTGAGACATTTGTGTCTTTATCAACAAAACAGGAATCAATGCGAATCCATTTAAACAGGAACTGATCTTTAGCTGATGTTGCAATAGCTTTTCAAACATGTTTGAATGCAATAAAAGTCTTACGAAATTTCATTTCTATCTGTTTTTATTTATGATTTAATAACTGCGACTTATAAATAAACGAGAATTATTAAACTCGCAAACGCTGTAATTAAGAACTACTGAAAAAAATTATATTTACTATCCGAAATGTCGTAAATTGTACTGTATGCATAAATTGAACATGGAAACAAAAACAGTTTTAGGTTTCTGGATAATTAAATAATTTAGGAAATTCAATGACAAAGTGGAATTTTTTGTTTTGTTTAGCGCATTTCGTCCTTTAAGACATTAGCGGAGTAAAGTAATGTTGAAGTTGATGTGATTACACAATGCGCATGGAGAAGGAAATGAAATTTGAAATTTTAATTATTTTTTTAAATTTTAAATTTCAGCGTCCTCTATTCTTCATGCAATGAAGTTTCAAAGGACACACAAAAATCGTTTTCCACTTTGTCAGAGATTTTTCTAAAACTGTTCTTAATGTATAAAAATTATATATCATTTTGCCGTAATTTAATCTATGACAAACCTCTTCAAAGTAGATCAGTTTAGCCCTGTAGGGCAGCAGGTTAAGCGAAAAAACAAAACAAAACAAAACAAAACAAAAAAAAGAAACAGAAGAAAGATAGTACTGCGTCAATCTTCTAACCGAGATAGGCCAGTTGTTTTAAATTTAACACCAAACCTGCCCTTTAACTGGGGTCGAACGGCGATCGTTGAGAAACAAGTAATTTTCTCAAACACGAAGTGGGACTTTATATTTTATTTTCGCCGAGTCTGAAAAAAGGCCATAGTTATAGAACGTAATACATTAACGAACTGGTCTATGAAATGAAATTGTTAATCATCGTATGGACATTAAACACCCAACACTGTCTGCTTTCTTTAAAAATGTAAAACATGAACTGTGCTGTTTCTTATTTTACTTTCCACACACACATACACACAATAAAAATGAATTCACACCACGTGTATCCAAAAAAATACAATTGCGCGGGAACTCTCTCCTTACCATACCCTGTGATCAAAAATATGATTTATTGACCAATCAGCGCTCGACATAAGAAACCCATTTCTTAATCTCCCCGGAGCCTCATCCTTCAGATATAAGGAAGATAGAAACTCTCATCAGACCAGAGGGAGTACAGCGGCAAGCTGACATCACAGCTTTACGGACAATTCCATTGTGTACAAAAAAAAAAATAATTCTTATATATTTTTTTTACGAAAATAAACAAAAGTTTATTTTACTTTATTTGTAGTGTATTTTCTTTTTATTATTTGTTTGAGGGATTTCTTTGCACCCTCTATAAATTGGTGACCGACGTGAGACACTACATTTAAAAAAAACAAACAAAACGAAGAGGAAGGACACAATGGAATCACAATCTTCGGAAACCCCTCTCGCCACACTATCGTTGAATATCCCGGCTTTCAACACGACTAACACTAAGTCCTGGTTCGTTCAAATCCAGGCATTATTTGATGCGAAGCGAATCGCCTCCCAGAGAACCCGGTATTGTTACTTGTTATTGTGGAAAAACTGCTAGCGGACATCGTCGAGGAAGTAATAGATTTACTGGAAAATGCCCCGGATGACAACCCGTACGACAGGCTCAAGGAAGCAATTTTAAAACGTACCGGTGTCTCGAACGAAGCCATGCTACGCAACCTTTTCACTCAGGTTGAATTAGGAGACCGCACCCCATCGCAGTTATTGAGGCACATGCGAACCTTACTGGGTGACAACAAAATGTCCGAGAACATTATGCGGAGCTTATGGCTGGACAAGTTACCCACTACAACAACACAAATCCTCGCACCCATGACGGAGGAAACACAGACAGAAAAACTCGCAGACATTGCAGATCGGATCCATGAAAGTTTTCGAAGCCGCAGGGTAAACTCTATCCAACCACAACCAGCCCAACAAAGAGACAGGAAATTTAACGACCTCAAGTCTACTGTAGAAAGGTTGTCTATACAATTACAAGGCTTACTCCAAAAAGACCGACAGTACCGCCGCGATAAATGTCCAGGCTACAGAAAGCGAAGTTTCAGCAGAGGCCGGACTGACAACCGCAATAGAAAAGATGAAATTTGTTACTACCACAAAAAGTTTGGTCCTGAGGCGAGACGCTGTATACGTCCCTGTTCTTTCAACAACACGAATGCGGGAAACGAAAATTCCAGCCAGTAGAGATGGCGGCTGTTGCTGGATTTTTAACAAAAGGTCGTCTGTTTTATATCCGTGACAAAATTAATGGATATAACTTTTTAATAGACACCGGAGATGAAATAAGCGTGATACCACCAACACAAAATCAGGAGACTATGCCACAGTCTTATCATCTTCAAGCAGCTAACGGTACCAAAATACCAACTTACGGAGAGAAATCGCTGAATATCAATCTCGACATGCGACGGAATTTTTTCTGGAATTTTACCATAGCCAGTGTAACAACGCCTATATTGGGGGCAGATTTTTTAGCCAGATTCAACCTGTCTGTCGACATGACTAATCGCACTCTAGTGGATAATCAAACCAAGATTTCAGTAAGAGGAATCACCTCGAAATACCAGTCTACTGGAATCAGTTCTGCCTTACACGAGGACCAGTACATCCGTCAGCTACTAAAAAATATCCACAACTCTCCCAGCCATTTAAAAACACAGACACCATAAGACATAATGCCAAGCACCACATCAAGACAACTGGACAACCTGTCTATGCCACCTCCAGACGATTGAAACCGGACAAATATAAGATTGCGAAAAACGAGTTTCAACATTTATTACAGCAAGGGATCATCCGACCCTCGAAAAGTGCTTAGTCTTCACCGCTACACATGGTGCAAAAGTCTGACGCTACAACATGGCGTCCTTGTGGAGATTTTAGAAGATTAAATGCTAAAACGGTCCCGGATAGATACTCTATTCCACATATCCACGATTTCGCCATCGCTCTGCAAGGCGCCACCATATTTTCCAAATTGGATCTCGTAAAGGCGTACTACCAAGTTCCAGTGGCAGAAGAGGACATTCATAAAACTGCACTGACCACACCATTTGGCCTTTACGAGTTCGTAAGGATGCCTCTTGGGCTTAGGAACGCCTGTCAAACCTTCCAAAGGTTAATAGACGAAGTTTTTAGAGGTCTGCCATTTATATTTGCATATGTGGATGACGTTTTAATCGCCAGCAGAAACCTCGACGAGCACAGACAGCACTTAGAGCAAACATTTGAAAGAATATCACATTACGGTCTGAAAATAAATACAGAGGAATGTATTTTCAGCCAACCAAAGGTTAATTTCCTCGGACACTTAATTGACAAGGACGGAATATCTCCACTACCCGAGAAAGTAAGTGCAATTTCAAATTTCCCGCAACCAACATCAGTCAGACAAGTACGCAGATTCATAGGCGTAATTAACTATTACAGACGATTTTTACCTAACTGTCCTACATTACTTGCACCGTTAACAGATTTGTTACAAAACAAAACAAAGAACCAACAGTTAAAGTTAGAAGGGCCTAGCTTAGAAGCCTTCAAACAAGCTAAAACTGCTTTGGCCAACTTTACAAAACTAAACTACGTAACGGACAGCGAGGACACAAAACTCACGCTTACAACAGATGCATCTGAAATAGCTGTAGGAGCAGTCATACACCAACTAGCTAACAACACAATGACTCCTATATCATTTTTTTCTGCTAAGCTAAGCAAGACACAGACGAAATACAGCACCTTTTCAGGGGAGCTTCTAGCAATTTACCTTGCAATTAAACATTTTAAACATTTGCTGGAAGGAAGAAATTTTTGCATTTATACAGATCACAAACCATTAACATATGCACTACATACACATGTAGATAAATATGGTCCACGAGAAATCAGACATCTCGATTATATCGCCCAGTTCTCCACAGACATCCGATATATTAATGGACAATAGAACATTATAGCAGACGCATTATCTCGATCTACAATAGCCTCTTTAAATTCCAGTTCTTTAAGTATGGAATTAATCGCACAAGAGCAGAAAACAGATGAAACACTTCCAGTTGTACGACAAAAAACATCCTTACAACTGAAAGAAATGCCCATACCATTTGGTACAACAAAATTTTATTGTGATGTATCACAAACACATCCGCGTCCATATATACCACCGAACATCAGACGACTTGTTTTTCAACATTTTCACAATTTATCTCACCCAGGAAAATAGCCACTGTAAAATTAATAGCAGAACGCTTTGTTTGGCCCAATATGAACACGGACATTCGCAATTGGACTAAAACTTGTATACCTTGCCAAAAGAACAAAACCCACAGACACACGAAATCACCTCTTGGCACTTTTAGCACACCTGATGCTAGATTCACCAACATTCATATCGACTTAGTAGGACCTTTACCCACCTCAAACGGACATACACATATTCTTACTATAGTTGACAGATTTAGCAGATGGCCTACAGCCATAGCAGTCAAAGACACTTCAGCTGCAACAATAGCCAGAGTTATACTGCAGGACTGGATAGCAATTTTCGGAGTACCTTCAGTAATAACAACAGATAGAGGTTCACAATTCCAATCAACACTTTTTGCTGAATTTACCCAATTGTTAGGAACGAATCACATCAAAACAACCGCCTATCACCCTTGTGCAAATGGGATGGTTGAAAGATTCCACAGACAGTTAAAAGCTTCTCTAGCTATGAATTTAAATAATGTGTACTGGACAGACAATTTACCACTAATTCTTTTAGCGATAAGAAACACGGTGAAAGAAGATTTGCAAAGCACACCTGCAGAGGTAGTTTTCGGATCAGCATTAACCCTACCTGGACAGTATTTTAATCACAAGACAGACATTTCACCTACAACAACGTTTGTAACAGAATTAAAACATAAATGTCTCTTCTCAACCAGGAAAACAGAGAAACAAACTTACATCCCAAACGATCTTCACGCCTGCAAATATATATTTATCAGAAATGACGCGGTTAAAAAACCACTCTGTCCAAATTATTCAGGACCATATCAAGTTCTGGACAGGCATGAAAAATATTTTACTATTATGAGAAAAGAAAAGAAAGATAATATCGCTAATGATCGCATTAAACCAGCGTACATCGAGGAACAACCTCATACAATACCTCCACAAACACATATTCACACAGAAAATGAGGAAGCTGCAAAACAAAATACTGACATCACACCTACAACGAAAACCGGCAGAAAAGTCCACTGGCCGATACATTTTAAAGAATATATCACATATTGAAAAACATGTATCTTTCATATATTTTCCAATCTGGGGGGGGGAGTATTGTGCTGTTTCTTATTTTACTTTCCACACACACATACACACAATAAAAATTAATTCACACCACGTGTATCCAAAAAAATACAATTGCGCGGGAACTCTCTCCTTACCATACCCTGTGGGGTCAAAAACAAGGACGGCGCACCCAAAAGTGCGGACGTAGTGGAAAGGACACCACGTGATCAAAAATATGATTTATTGACCAATCAAGGCTCGACATAAGAAACCCATTTCTTAATCTCCCCGGAGCCTCATCATTCAGATATAAGGAAGATAGAAACTCTCATCAGACCAGAGGGAGTACAGCGGCAAGCTGACATCACAGCTTTACGGACAATTCCATTGTGTACAAAAAAAAAAAAAAAAAATAATTCTTATATATTTTTTTTACGAAAATAAACAAAAGTTTATTTTACTTTATTTGTAGGGTATTTTCTTTTTATTATTTGTTTGAGGGATTTCTTTGCACCCTCTACAGAACAAAAAAAAAAAAAAATTTCTTCTCCATTTTGCGTAATCAGTCGGTTCAAAGAAATCAAATTAATAACATGTTATAAAATAATTTTAGTAGTCTCCTTAAAAAAAACATAATGTCTTCAAGAGAAAACATGTCATAACCTGTTTTGGAAACAGGCAGTGTGACGAATTTAATGTGGACCATAAAAATATCCGAAATTATCTCTAAATTAAGTCTACGAAATATTTGGCCATGAAGCCTTGTCATTATCATTAATTTTTGACTCGTATTTCTTTCATCTTATTTTGTTGCTTGTTTACACCGAGTAATAGTAGTAGATGTAATAGTCTTAATTCTAGTAGTAGTAGTAGATGTAATAGTCTTAATTCTAGTAGTAGTAGTAGATGTAATAGTCTTAATTTGTCTGAATTCTTTAGATGAAGCATTGTCATTATTATTAATTTTTGACTCATATTTCTTTCATCTTATTTTGTTGCTTCTAGTAGTATAAGATGTAATAGTCTTAAATTGTATGAATTAAATGAAGTATTGCCATTATTATTAATTTTTGCTTAGCACGTACATTAAGTCGACTCAGCCTCATTCCATTTTTATTCCACGAGTGAGGAGTAACTTTCATCTCCCCCTCATAACTGTTGCATTGTGGAACAGACTCCCGAGAGGTTGCTTTCCACTATAATTTATCTATCCTATATATCTTAGAACAATGAAACTGTTGCTCTCTCCTTGTATGCTCTTATAAACTTCTCGTTCTACTTTGAGTGGCTCTTGGTCGTTCCGTTTTGGTGAACTACCAAATAAAAGAAATCGACCATGATGAGATGCGAACCAGGGTCTCATAGACTTTCTAACCATTCCGACATCTTTTGTCCTTTTATGTGCCGTGTCCTTTCAGGACGTAGGTGGTCATGGCTCTCCACTTTCCCATATGCCTTGTAGCTCTCAATAAGTTTTATCCCTTTGCTACTCTTCCTCAGGCTATGTTCCGTCGTCCACTTTTTAAAGCCCGCCAGTTATGTTATGTGTTGCTTTCTCTTGTCTTTGTTTCCCTCTATTCCACCTGTGAGTCTCAGATCCTCCAAAAAGTCCTTTCTCATTACGTGTCCCAGAAATTTCAGCTGCCTCTTCCTGATGTCAAGTATAAGCTTCCTCCTTGTCTGCATCCTCTCCAAAAACCTCAGACACTCGTCCATATTATTATTATTATTATATGCAAGTGTATATTTACATATAATAAATCTATTTTTGCTTATATTATTGTAGAAATACGCTTATGTAAGCTTTAGAAAGAGTAATCAACACAAACTATATTAACAATAAAAGATCATTATAACAAATGCATTACAACATATAACTGCAGATTTAGTGGGGAAGAATATGTACCGCCAGTTTTTTGACAATGTTAAATACAAAATCGAAACTTTATTCAGTTTGGGACTCCGATCGTCTAGCCCAGAATAAGTCAAAGCAATACCCCTTGCTTTTGTTCTTTGCACGCCGCCTGCACAGACAAAGTACCAGCTTGATGAGGCTCGTAAGCGGATTGAAATTAAATCCTGCGTGTCAGCCTCACAGCAAGCGGTCCGTAAAAATGCCGACCAAGTGTTTTCTCGGGAAATAAACAGTGTTTGTAACTGAGGCTCGGGTACAACTAAAATCTGTCACCAGCCACACTGGAGGTAAATTGGATGGAATGCTGACGTTTTTTTTTTTTTTTTTTTTTTGGGTCGCTGCATGTCAGCTATTCGACATTCGGGTCGGATGTCATCGTCGAAGATCATTCAAGTCTTGTGGGATTGTCACCCGCATTTTGGAGGACGACTGTTTGTTCATAAAGCAATTGAATACTCACCAAAAAAAAAAAAAGAAAAAATCCCGATGCACGGACAGCAATGATATAAGACTTATATATAGATTGAAGAACCCTTAGACAGTTGAATACAATCGATCAAGTCTGTAATGATTAACATCTGAGTTAATTTTATTTAACTCATAAACGGAGTGAAAATGTTGCATGAACATACAAGTTTTCTTCTTCTTCTTCGTCTTTTTCTTCTTTTTCTTCTTCTTCTTCTTCGTCTTCTTCTTTTTCTTCTTCTTCTTCTTCTTGTCATGTCTGTTCAAGACGTTGTTGACCATAGCTTTCCATAACATCCTATCATTTGCAGCCCTCAGTAAATTTTGTCTTTTGTTATCTCTCCTAATCCCTGTTCTGCAAACCATTTACGCATGCTCTGTTAGGTAAAGTTAGGATTGGGTAGCCCGATGCGACACCTCTGTCCCCTTTGCCTTCAATATGTCTTGGAAGTGCCAAATTTTCCAAAACCACATTATGTGGCCTGGAAATTTCTGCTGTCTCTTCTTGATTCCACGAAAAATGACCCTTTTTTGTTTCTATGTGTTGTACCCCGTCAGCACGTTGGAGATCAGTGTCCTTTTAGTCATTCATTCCTAGTGCCTGTTTTGCCAGCCATATACACAAGCCTGTTGGTTAAGTTACTCGCTCTTTCCCCTTCCTTCAATATGCCTTGTAAGTTTCAAATTCTTCAAGGCGTCTTTCCTCATTACGAAATTAATCGAATCCCTCATATCTTTATTATGAAATGTATTACTAACATGAAATAAAGTCAAATTAAATAATTTATTTGAGAAAAGAAAGTGCTGCATACCTTCACGACAGAGCCCATCATGGCTTTCCATAACTCATGTGACTCTGAGCGTTTTCTTCTTCGTTTCTTAAGGTCCCAGTTTTCTATTCAGACATCCCTTCGCATAAGGTCTTCAGATAAGTAAATCCTGTCTTCCCCTATCTCTCTTGATCTCAACATGACCCGTGAAGGTTAAGTTTTCCAAATCTTCTTTCCTCATTATGTTTCCAAACAATGTCAGCTGTCTTTTCCTGATTCTGAGTAGAAGTATTCTTTTCTTAAGACTTTACTATTGTCTTTACGGCATCCTCATTACTCACTCCGTACACGGCATTCTCAGTATCCTTCTATAGAACCACACTTCTGCTACCTGTATTTTTTTTCCTCCTCATCTGTATGGTAGATTATCCAGCCATATAAGAAGATGGATCTCATGTAGCAATCCAGCACTCTTTTCTTTGTTTCAAAAGATTTTTTACCATTTCTTAGCAGCTTACTTGGCTTGTTTTGCTAGTCCAATGCCTGTTCGAATTTTCCATCCACTGTTAAGGCGCTCTCCAGATATTTAAACTTTAGCATTGGCTCGATGTTTGTAAATCTAAAATCGTATCTCACATATATTTAAACTCTTTTAGATTTTAAAAATACAAAAATAAATAAATAAATAAATAAAAATAAAATAAAATAAAAAATTAGGTTCCTAACTTTGATATTTTATAGGGTGAATTAATTTTAATCGTCTAACAATTTGTTTTCTTTTTCTTTCAGACGTAAGTCTTTGGGTATTTCAACCATGGAAAGATTAACAATCAAACAACGTGTTAAAGTTATCGAAGCCTATTACGAAAATGGACGTTCAAACAGAAATGCATTTCGTGCACTTTGCAATTTTTTGGTCAACATAATCGACCGACCGTGAGTGCAAGTGGGAAAATTGTTCGTAAATTCAAACAAACTGGGTCGGTGACAGATGTGAAAACATCATTGCGTGCTCGTTTACGCCATTCAGCTGAAAACATTGCTGAAGTGCATGAGAATGTGTCCCAAAATCCAGACCCCTCTATTCGTTATCACGAGCAGGAATTAAACCTCTCCGCAACAACGTCGATTTTTGTCAAATGATTTGTCTCTACACGCTTACAAAGTTTAATTGACACAAGAACTGAAACCTGCTGACCATTTGGAGCGCCGTACATTCGTGAATTGGGTGCAGGAGCAAAGACAAGCCGATGAAGATTTTTCACCAAAAATCCTCTTTAGTGATGAAGCTCATTTTCATCTTGGTGGATTCGTTAATAAGCAGAATTGTCGCATTTGGGCTCATGAAAATCCAAGGAAGATTGTTGAAAAGCCACTGCATCCACAAAAGGTCACTGTTTGGTGCGCATTTTTGCTAGCGGAATCATTGGGTCGTATATTTATAAATTTGAACGTAATAGGCTTCGATAACTTTAACACGTTGTTTGATTGTTAATCTTTCCATGGTTGAAATTGCCAAAGACTTAAGTTGTTAAATCTGAAAGAAAAAGAAACAAAAAAGTTAGATGCTTAAACTTAATTCACGTCTAAAAATGGTCCACGTTATTGGAACATCCTATATTACTGTGATATTCTGTGAAAGATTTGATTCGCAGTAGACTTGTGTATTCTTAGCACCGAATCCTTAGCATTTTTCACCTCATTTATTCTTTTAAGAAACTATAGAAGCAGAACATGCTACTGTTTTATTTTTGCAGCCAAATATTTCAGGAAATGAAGTAAAGTAGCTTAGCACCCCTTCAGCACTCTACTAGAAGGCCTGGCTTAGAGCCTTAGTCTACGATTAAGCACTTCATTAGTTGATTAATATGTTGATACTAACCTGATTAATATTCGAACTGATCTGACTTCGTTTGGCTACACAACATTTAACCCTCCTCTATTCCTTGTAAGTTGTCTTGTTAATAGTTTGGTACCTTCTTGTTCTGTGATTTTTGTGTGTATCCGTTGGCCCCGGATACTGGTGCTGAATAAATTTATTTAGCATTCATTCTCCTCTGTATCTCATTCACTCGATGATACAGCAGAAATAAAGTATGAGCTTCCAGCAAGATGTAAACCTGTATCCCCTTTTCTTTCAAAGACTCCTTTCAAAAGCTAAGCAGAGTATTAGGAGACAGAAAAAAAAAACTGCGTTAAAAATAAAGAAAAGAGTACTGAACCATTACGTGATATCTGTGTCCTCCCTCTTTGTATGACAGTGAATGTTGGACAATTTCCTCAAAGATGAAGAAGAGACTCGAAGCAACAGAAATATGGCTCTACAGAAGGATGCTGAGGATACCATGGGTCAGACATGTGAGCAACGACGAGGTTTTGAAGAAAATGGAATCAAAAAGGAAAACTTATGCTTAACAAATTTCTGGGGCCCATAATGAAGAAGGAAGGCTTGGAAAATTTGATACTCAGAGGACAGATTGATAGAAAAAGGGATAAAGGAAAGCAACATGTAACATACTTGATGAACTTGAGTGGGCGAAAAGCAGAGCAGGGGTTTTGGAGAAATAACAAAAAGACAAAACTTATTAAGTGCTACAAGGGGCAGGAAGTTGTGGAGGGTCATGATCGCCTACGTTCTGAAGGGACACGGTACCTAAAAGAAAAATTCCCTTTTCTTGGAAGTATATGATGAGATAATGTTATTGTCAACGCTCTGCCTTAATTATTTCAGAGATCGCGATCTTCAGTCAGTTCCTGGCGTTGTTATATTATGCCTAAACTGAAGCTAAGACGTCCACTGAGTACACAACACATATTGCTTTGTGTTATCAGCCGTTCCCAAAGTCCCCGAACAACAAGTCTACCATTTGTCCATGCTTAGAATATTGCTACCACATTTGGTCTGCTGCTCCTGTTATATATTTAGAGATCCTTGATAGAATCCAAAGTTGAATCTGCAATATTATTTCTCCTGACCTGGCATCTCGGCTTCAGTCATTTTCACATTGCCATAACATAGCTTTCCTCTGCTTTTTCTAGAAATATTTTAATAGTAATTATTCTGGTGAGCTTTCCTCTATGGTACCTAGACTTTATTAATTTAAGTGCAGTACTAAATTGGCGGATAGGTCTTATCATTTTATAGTTGAAATTTCTAGATATAACCGCAAGTTCTATGCTAACAGTTCCTTTTCTCTCACTTCACGCTTATGGAACTTTCTCTCTCTCTCTCTCTCTCTCTCTCTCTCGTGCGGATTCTAACTTCCCAGTCAAATTTAATTTTCAACATTGTAATTGCAACGTTATTTGTTATCATCAGTCCTCTTATATCCTGTTCTTTTATTGTTTTCGCTTCATAATAATGTTTTTTTGTCATATTCTTGAAGACTCAGTAACCCCTTGCGTCTTAGTGGCTTTTTTGCATTACTTGATAAATAAATAAAAATCATCCCCTCAAGTTTCTTCAATACTTTTTGAGTTATGTCTTATTTTTCTTCACCATTATACTCTTACGGTGTTAATTATGCAGTTTTGTAAATGTTTGAATAAAACTTTCAAAAAACCCGGCAAGCCAAATTTCTCTACTTACTGCGATTCATGTTTCGCAACGTTCATTTATTACACAGTCACAAATAGGATCAAGTTTAAAGCTCTAAAGCAGGCATTTTGCTAAATTGTTATTTATAGATATAAAGTTATAAAGAGAAATAACGATAAACAAATACCATGGTTATATCTATCTATCTATCTATCTATCTATCTATCTATCTATCTATCTATCTATTTCAGTTTGTTGCTATGCATCTATCTCAGTCTATCTATCTATCTATCCATCTATCTATCTATCTATTTCAGTTTGTTGGTATGCATCTTTCTCAGTCTATCTATCTATCTATCTATCTATCTATCTATCTATCTATTTCAGTTTGTTGGTATGCATCTACCTCAGTCTATCTATCTATCTATCTATCTATCTATCTATTTCAGTTTGTTGGTATGCATCTTTCTCAGTCTATCTATCTATCTATCTATTTCAGTTTGTTGGTATGCATCTACCTCAGTCTATCTATCTATCTATCCATCTATCTATCTATTTCAGTTTGTTGCTATGCATCTATCTCAGTCTATCTATCTATCTATCTATCTATCTATCTATCTATCTATCTATCTATCTATCTCAGTTTGTTCGTATGCATCTTTCTCAGTCTATCTATCTATCTATCTATCTATCTATCTATCTATCTATCTATATATATATATATATATATATATATATATATATATCAGTTTGTTCGTATGCATCTTTCTCAGTCTATCTATCTATCTATCTATCTATCTATCTCAGTTTGTTCGTATGCATCTTTCTCAATCTATCTATCTATCTATCTATCTATCTATCTATCTATCTATCTATCTATCTATCTATCCGCAGCGTACAGGGTGCATTCCTTCCCTGTTTGGAGTTTCTCCCTACGACTTAAATTTCTCCCCATATCTTCCCCTCTTCCTTTACATTTGAAATTCCTTCCCTGAGAGTCAAGTGCTTACTGTTTGAGAATTACCGATACGAGGTTAAGATTAATTTCGACCGATAGTATCAATAACTGTTTGATCAACAAATGCCGAATGATTCCTGCCTTGAAAAGACTAGTTTTGCCATTACTAATGACTATAATCGAAATAATATTACTTTAGGGATGCCTTAAAATAATTATACTACAACTTTTTCCATTTCACTGAAACAGACGTTAAACACTTTTGCCTCCACTTTGTTCTTTCTTTCTTTCATTCATTTTCTCAATGTAACCAAGAAACGTCTCTGATATGTCTTTTCCGTCTTTCCCCGCGATCAAAACGGAATAATCTATTATGTATGTGTTATTAGCAAGAGGCGTTAAAGATATATATCTTCCATTCTTCTTTTCTTTCTTTTATTTTCTCACTGACACCAAATTACGATGCGGAATAGTCCATTCTTTATGAGGTATTGGCAGGAGAGGTTCAACACTTCTTTCTTTTTATTCTTTCGAGCCAAATTTCCGTCTTACGAACATTTCCCTTAATAATAATTTTATAATAATTCAGTAGACGACGTTATTTTATTTAATTTATTGTAATTGCGTTTTTGACAATATTCTTGCTCTATATTGGCCTTGCCATTACTCCTAAGCCGTTTGGCTGAGATCAAAGTGTAGTATCTTTTCTTATCAGCTTAATCTGATTCTCTCTCTCCATGTCTATCTTCCCTTCTTTCTTTCATTTTCTAACTGAAAGTAAGTAATGTCATTCCCCCTTTCAGGCTTTCTTCATTCAGACACGTTTCCTTGAATAATATAGACATATTGTGTCTACTTATTTTTATATTGAACCTTTCCAGTTGTCTAATCAATTTCTTGATGTTAAGATGAAATTCAGCAAGGAAGGGGCCGTACCTTTTTCTAACCCACGTACTTTCAATCTTTTCCAAGAGCATCGTTAGGGCTAAATTTCAAAGACAAATTTATTGTAACTGCGATAAAATCTGCCATTCTTATCATGTTGATTTATATATATATATATATATATATATATATATATATATATATATAACAACCTATTGTCATATGAAAAATGTCTGAAATTTTGTTTTTGTATAATGCGATCACCACTTCAACATATATCAAAGGCGTGAAAGACTGTTTTTGGTTTTAACACTACTAAATTATCAAGATGATTTTAGATAACTCTACACTTGACGATCTGATCACATAATGGCAGAAACCTTCTTTCTCTCTGTTAAACAGTGGTTACTTTATTAATAGATATAAGTAAACAAAATTGCCAATATATATATATATATATATATATATATATATATATATATATATATATATATATATATATATATATATATATGTATATGTTTCCTTGAATAATATAGACATATTGTGTCTATTTTTATACTGACCCTAACAAGTTTTCTAATCAGTTTCTTGACATTAAGACGAAATTTATCATAGAATACGCCATTTTTTCTAAGGGGTAAATTGCATAGACAAAATTATTGTAACTGCGATAAAATCTGCATTTCGTTGTAATGGTGATTTTTAAAAACACGCGCGAATTCTATCAATTTCTGATCACCTCTCTTATACTGAAATCCTTTTTTTTTCAAAAAAAAAAAAAAAATCCATAATTACAACGGATAAATCCATAATTTTAAAATAATTACAGTGCGACTTATAAAACGTTGAGAACTAATTTTAATAAAATGTTGTTATAACACTTTATTAAATAAAATAGAATACTACTAAATGATACAGCTTTCCCAAAAGAGTATTTATAGTCTGGGAAGTGTTTTAACAAAAAGACGACTGGAAGTAACCCGTACCTAGACGACGCTAAGGCAAACAGGACTAACCCTACGCCTACGACGACGTAGGGTTAGAAGAAAACCAGCAGAGGAATTTTTCATTTTTTAGTATCTCGGCGAGAGCGGTTATTCGTTAGGTCCAGCGACAACATAACTGAATTCACTAGACGTAACAGGAAGCCTGTAGACTAGGTCGATTAATTAGGGTTCTCTGAAAGAACGATGCGTAGTAAGAGTTCAGTTGTGGGTTAGTGAGTAACTAACGAAAATTAAGGGCAGAGGTTGTTATTACTCAACAAAAGAAGATGATAAGGATGGTATTGAAAATATAAATATATTCCCCAGACCTCGAGTGAAACAAGTATAGCTGTAAAAGTGCGCGAAAAGCGAAGAAAAGAAATAATCTTCAAACACAGATCAAGAAATTTAAATAATTTTATTATTGATTATAAAAATAATCCCGTCCTGGGTATAACGATAGACTACATCCGGCAGCGAGGCCTCTAATCAGGAGACTTTGAAGAACGTGGAATCGCCTATTAATTGCTGATGTTCCCAGGTTCATCCTCAGCCAGGGTGGTAGCACCTGTTAAGGTCCCAGCTATGGGCAAATAGTTAACCCCAGATTTGGGTCAAAACACTATAAAATTATAAAAATGGACCCAAACTAAAGAAAAGTTGAAAGAAACAATTTACAGAGTTTCTCGCAAAAAGTTCAATGACGAATATTTATATTTTTATTTTTACAACACAAAAAAAGGAATTATGTTATTAGAAGAAGAAAAATCTGTATAAATTCATCAGGCGATTTTACAAGAATTACGTTATTTTATTTATGCGAGTATCATATATGCGTAATTTCGGTAATCGGACGAATAAATGTTGTATTATTACTACTGCTACAATTCGCTTTGTTTATATATCTCGCTCATATATCTTCGTATCGTAAACCGTACGAACAGCTTTATCAAAGTACATTAAAAGTGAGAATTATAATTTACAAAAAGGGAATTAGACCTCAAATAATGAGTTAGTTTTAGCATTTGAATACTTAGTTTGAGAATCGAGTATTGTTCATATCACCAGGATAACATATACTGAAAACTAAATGATATTAATTTCCGTTAAGCTATTTGTAAGAAAAAATAGGATCACAGGAAGTTAAAAGTTAGAGTTACTAAATTCAGAAGTTTTATTGGTTAATAAATATATTTCCCAATTTTTAACATCTATTTTTAGGAGGGAAAATATTGTTAATCGTGATCCCTCAAATTGTATGGCAAATTACAGGAATGTTGTCTGCATTTTGAAAGCTTGAATGGCGTTTGAGATAATGTCACCGATTGATTAATATATATTAATATTCAAATTTGAATTTGAAACTCAAGTGATCCTATTTTTGCGCAGAATTGAGGTTTTTGTTTTACTACTTAAATCTATTAAATTTTTTCTGCAATTTTTAACGGTATTCCTCAAATATTTACGAACCATCGCTAATAAGTTACACAAATAACCAGCTTCTTTTGTTACGCTTGTAAGTACCTGACTCCGCCTGTTATGCCCGCTATATTTACGAGAGCCAGATCAGATCAGATGGAGTAACGCTACTATATCTATGTTGGAGATGGCCACTCTTCCCTGTTGCTGTCTTGGAGAAGCGACTTCGCAGTCTTCTGGGTGATGAATCCTTTCCACTCTACAGCCTCTATCCCACAGGCGAAATTTCGCAATCCACTCGCTAGCCTGCGGCTATGTCTATGGCAAATTTTACGACGAGCAACATTTATAAATTCCTCTAGTTCAGATCTTCACAGCTAAGATCCGATATTCATTTCGGACAGCTTCTTTCCAATAAAGGGTACTTCATGGAACAGACCCTCGAGAGGGATGCTTCACCGATCAATATCTTTACCTCTTCAAGTTAACCGTATCTCTCCTGTACATCATAATAAACTGCGCTTCTTACCCCACCCCTTTTGCGTGCATCATTAATCGTCTACCTTGAGAGACTTTGTAGTGTGTGGACAATAAGTAATGAAATATGGTTTAGCAGAGTAGAAATTTTACCGTTGCACGGCATCAAAAACCTTGAACCCTGACTACCGTTTTACCCGGTGTGGTAGAGAAAAAATGACAATGCCCAGCGGCCGGTTGCATCGTGTTTTGCTATTCTTGTGCATATAGAGAGGCAGCTCCTGCTGGGTAGACTGGGACACAAAGAATGAATTCTGGCGATAAACCGAAGGCATGCAATCATCCTCTCTCCCTGCTAAGTATAATGCTTATATTTTTTGTAACTATTTTTTTTTTATCTACAGTGAAACATTACATAGCAATTATTTGCAAATTTTGACTCAGGAGCTCAGGCAGAAGGATTAAAATTGTTCAGGAACGAAGGGCTCAAAGGGTTAAAAATACAAATAAATGTAATTATTATTCCTGTATAAGACATAGTTCGGGGATTAAAAACAATAATTGTGGACACGTATTTAGTAAATATCCAAAGCATACCAAAATTGTTTGGCACAAGTTTGTTACTGGTTCATAAACTGATTTTACGATGTAGTAAAAATGCCAAAGGCAAGTGACAAATAATACTGACTTATGCGTCCGCTGCAGCTACTACTAGCGAATTAAATAACAAACAAAAGCAAACTTGACCATTGAAAACTATATATATATAATTTAGTTTTATGGTCAAGGTTAGTATTGTTAGCAGCATTGCAAGTGTTGACAGAAAATTAAACAATTTTTGTTCATAATTATAAAATTAAAAAGAATATACAATTCTACCAACTAATAAAAATTCAGCAAATATTTTTTTGTTGTTCTTATTTGAATTATTACCTGAAAAAATTATTTCATCTGAAGAACTATTTGAATATTAATAAACTACAGAAAGTACCAAAATATTTGTTGTTTGCAGGAATATTTCTATCTTGGAAAGTAATCCAATTAACCTCCTTTTTTGGAGTGGGGGGTTAGACAGGTTCTTTGCATATTACTTTTCCATATTTTTATGAGTAGTATATGCTGAAATAACTTTGTAATACGGAAAATCTTATATCACCCAACAAAATTTCCAAATGTTATTATGACGCAGTAAAAATACGAAAGGGAGAAAATAAATAACATTGACCATATTAAACAAACAAAAGCTCACTTTGACCATTGGAAACTATATACATAATTTAGTTTTATGGTCAAGGTTAGTATTATTGGTAGAGTAGCAAGTGTTAACAGAAAATGAAATGATTTTTGTTCATAATTATAAAATTAAAAAGGATATAATCTAATTAGCAACTAATAATAATTCATCGAATATTTCTTTTTATTGCGTTTGACCTTTTTCTATCTGATTATCTGTTTAATTGATTAGTGATCAACATATAATAATAGAAGATATGCAGATAAAACAAGCTGAAGAGATTATATTAAATCAGCAAATTTATAGTTTCTTTTCTTCAGCTTTATTTCTGCAAAATGGGTGAGTGTCAAAGATGACATATTGTCCGCCTGTGGCAAATTACACAATTCAATAGGGGACTTAAGAATTTCAGTCATTGTGCGTTTTCTTTTTCATGTCGACACATTTGTAGTATTGTCCAGGAATAGACATTGCACACTATTCACACCAAATATCAAGGAAGGTAATCCCAGACGCTGCGAGAATAACGTGTACTGACGCCTGCATTCGGTTTGCAGGCGTGGCGAAGATTGTTTCATACAGGTTTTAAAATAAGCAACCGCCCCATGTAGCCAAGGATTGTTTCTCACACATGGCAGGCTGAGTATGTTAGGTTCACGTATCGGACGTAGGAATGGAACTCGTATCCACAGACCATACCGAGAGTTATTGGAGTCAATTAAATATTAAGCAATGAAGATTGAAGTCTGGAGCACATTTTTTTTACAATGATCTCCACCCTGTTCAAAGCCCAAGAACCACTCGAGAATAGAATAAGGAGCATAGTTTATGGAGTTTATGCAGGGAAGATAAAAATTAAACAGGATTGTAGTAGTCGGGGAAGCATCCTCTTGGGAGTTGCTTCCACGAAGCATCAGCTCGTGTGTTATAATTTGATCTGCACCCCACTTCATTACACACCCCTACGAGTGATTAGGCTGTCGGAGGATTTTATTTTTATCATCATCATCATTACATTGTCAGCCAGGTTAAAGAGCCTGTTCTACTCATTCGCATAGCGAACGACGCCTACGTCTACTCACTCACTGTGTACTGTTTTGGGGATGATTTTCAATCCGTTCCTAACTGTGCTAGGACCGTCTTCTCCAAGACGTTATTATGAATATATTTACTTCTTGAATGAATCGACCATGGTTAGATTCGAAACCCTGGTTTCATGCTCAGAACACTAAAACATTAACCCAACCTTTCTCAACCGGGGTTAGGGTTCCGCAAAAGGTACCCAAGTGTTCCGTGTGAGAAGGTGAGATAAGCTAATGCACTTTTGACTTTTATTTAGTTTCATATACGTAATATTACTAAACACACACAATATATTCATTGTGATGTGTGAACAAGACTTTTCTTATTTAACAAGTATCAAGACAGAAATCATCTCCACAAATGAGAATGAAATCCGTGTATGTTTATCTAAAGTTCGACCTCGAATTAAGGATTTGTGTCGCAAAAGACAGGCTTTACATTAAACAAGCATGATGATGAAATGGCTCTGAAAGTCACATTTTCTTAGTTCATTTTAGTTCACAGGACATTTTGCCTTGATTTAATCTTATGTCTTTTCAACATTGCCAGTAAAGAATAAAAAAACAAACAAACTGATGCAGCAATTATCTGCTTACGTCCTGTTTACATTTCTATTATAGGTATATAAATATTGGTGACTTATCTTTATTTTTTTACGATTGAGTTTTATTATTTTTTTGTGTGAATGAAAACACCCTGATGAAGTATTATAAACAAACTGAATGAATTTTATTACCGAAAAATTTGACAAAGAAATATTAATTTTTCCTTAAACCAGTTATTCAAAAATATATACTATGATATTTACCACGTGAATTACAATGAAAATAAAATGAGAAAGATATGGTATATAGTTTTATTTTTGCGCAGGGGTTCCTTGAGACATGTAATTTATTTTAAGGGTTACGTAAGGGTAAAAAGATTGAGAAACTAACCATTCAGCTATGCGTTTACATACAGAAAGCGTTGAGGTTCGAATTTCCTACAAATGAGACCAGTTTGCTAACCACTGAGCCTGTTCGAGCTATGAAAACTCAGCATTTTCGTCACTAGATTAGGAAGCTCTCTGATCGAGCCAGTATGCCTTAATGTCGCTAAAGTCGTTCTGTTGGGAACAGATAGACACATTTATACACACGCACACACACTCACAGACAAACACACGCGGTCGTACATACATAAAAAGGCCACCCATCGTTATATGTTTGTGTAGTCCCTCTCTGTAAGGATGTAGAGAAAAAAACAATCAAATTGAGATAAATAAAATGAAAGCAGACACATAAACACACCCTTTTGCTTAAATCTAAATTGGTACGCATGTGTCAATCGCATATGTCAGCGAAGAAAACAACCTGAGTTGGTTAGCGACATATTTGGGGGTGGGGTTTACGAACAAATGCACGGTAGTTTGTTCCAGAATGAATCCGTCATTGTGACATCGCTTTCTGCTTCACCTGTATGCAGTGTGGGGATCGTGGGTTTTTCAATTAAATATTGTATATCGGAAGTTTTGAGATGAAGGATTATCATTATCCAGTTTTAGAATATACCGTCTGTTTGGCTTGGTTTGTTTTATTTTACGACACATCAACCTCAATGGGTTATTTACTGCTGACAAGATTTTCATTGCTGGTAATATTTTTTTTCCAATCTTTAATCCTGGTAAAATTTTTTTTCCAATTTTTAATCCTGGTAACAATTTTTTACCAATTTTTAATCCTGGTAAAAAATTTTTTTCCAATTTTTAATCCTGGTAAAATTTTTTTTCCAATTTTTAATCCTTGTAAAATTTTTTTCCAATTTTTAATCCTGGTAAAATATTTTCCAATTTTTAATCCTGGTAAAATTTTTTCCAGTACTGTATTCCTAGTAATAATTTTTTCAAAACATTATTGCTGGTATTAAAATCTATTTTTATACTTTCATAGTGTTTTGACCCCTTTTGAAGGTTTAACTATTTGCTCACAGCTGGGACCCTGACAGGTGCTACCACTTCGGCTCATGGTGGGCCTGGGAACACCAGTAATTAAGAGGTCGTTCCACGCCCTTCAAAACCATCTGATCAAAGACCTTGCTGTCGGATGTAGTCTATCGTCATACCCAGTGCGGAATAAACCGTCTGTGTTCTAATATATCATTATAATAGGTTGGCATCCCCGTCCCACCATTTTACCGTCGATACAGTTAAATATAAACGCCTCTTTTACTCAAAAATCTTGCTGACAGTGGAACTTCCTTATCCTTGCTTGTTTCCCTGGTAGCTATAATCTTCAAAAATTTAAATGTAATGTCAATCGACATCAATCGATATCTTCTGATACCTTGATCGCCATTCTTTTTTTTATCCTCCTCCATTCCTCTATTTTATCCTTTCTTCAATCCCCCACCCACCCATATCCAGTCTTTTCCCTTACTTTCATTCGCTGTAGCTTCTTGCGTCTTCTCCGTCTTGCTTGGGGTGAAATGCTTAAAAGTAAAATTACTCATTTCTAAAGATTAAAGTGTCCTATTTGCGAATTTTATGACAATCTCTTTCCGAATTTAACTAAAACCATTTATATGAGCCCCGATCAAAAATCAGGGGTAAATTTCTACAGTAAAATGACAATACACCACTAAAAAATATAAAAATACATTTTAAAAAAATAATCACCAACAATACATAAAAAAATATCAACAATAAATTTCAGGATCTAAAAATGATATATCTAAAAATAGCATACCTTTAGCCTGAAAGTATAAAATTAGACATGGGCTGGAAGAAACACCTAAGAAAGAAACGCCTAAATGGACACCGTCCTCCTATCTCAGTTTCGTTAAGAGAGAGAAGGCTTTGGCTAACTGGTTAGTCCTGGAGAAGTTAGTCAGAACTTGTTAGTGACACCGTCCTATGGAACCCACTGCGCGGCAAAAGATCGGTTGGAAGACGTCATCGTACCTCCATTGGCCACCTTGTAGATGACTTTAGAGACCATTTGGAGGACCTGTCAACAGCGATGTCTGACGGAGATGGTTGGAAAGAAGGAGTCAGGAGAATCCATGAAGAATTTTCCACCTGATGATGACGACGACGATGACGATGACGACGACGATGATGATGATGACGACAACGACGATGACGACGATGACTACGATGACGATGACGACTACGATGATGATGACGACGACAACGACGACAACGACGATGACGACGATGACGACGATGACGACGATGACGATGACGACTACGATGATGATGACGACGACAACGACGACAACGACGATGACGACGATGACTACGATGACGACGACGACGACGACGATGACGACGATGATGATGACGACGACGACGATGACGTCGATGATGACTACGACGACGACGATGACGACGATGATGACAATGACGACGACGATGACGACGATGATGACAATGACGACGACGATGACGACGATGATGACTACGACGACGATGGCGACGATGACGACGATGATGACTACGACGACGATGGCGACGATGACGACGATGATGACTACGACGACGATGGCGACGATGACGACGATGATAAAATTATGCACAAAATACCGATAGTTGAAAGCATATAATTCCCTCAAAATATTTAGATTTCGGCATTAACGAACCCATAGAGGTGTTTATGTGCCGCTAAATAAAACCAGTCGACCAATCAGCCACTTGTCTGACGGCCATATCACGTTGAAACACCGGTTCTTGTACGATCACCGAAGTTAAGCAATGTCGAGCCTGGCCAGAACCTAGAAAGGGACCTGTTTGCAAATACCAGGTGATATAAACATGGATGTGCGGCTGGTGTAAATGGAAAACGGCTTGGAAACTGTAGGAGTTGAGTTTCGATTTCAGTCGGACACATTATATAGACTTAGGCACAAATAGCGAATCTCGAATTATGGCTGAAATCTCTGCCACAATCCAGAAAACATTAAGATCTTCAAAATAGTCTTACAATCGACAAATAAATTGGCCTTTAAAATAATCTGCAAAATCGGGTGACGAATGAAATCGAAAAACTTTTTTTTAAATTTTCAATTATTTTGAGTCGAATTTTGTTTCGAAAAATTTTAATTTTTTTCCCCGAGGAAATTTTATTTGATTCAATTTAGGATTTGATTGTCTTTTGAAAATAAACTAAAATATTTACATTGAATTGAAGCCTGAAAAGGCCGAGACCCTTTTAAACGATGGAATTGTTCACAATCACATATAAACACACATACACACGCGTCCGCAAACACACACACACACACACACACACACACACACACACACACATCGATATGTCAATTTATATATAAATTTTTATATATCAAGATAAGTTTTAAAAGAAAATAAGTTTTTGAGAAATACATTTGTTTCCTCTCACACTTAAAAAATTCAACCCAAAATTTTAAATTCCCTGCATTTGTTGGTATGCATCTTTCTCAGTCTAACTAACTATCTATCTATCTATCTATCTATCTATCTATCTATCTATCTATCTATCTATCTATCTATCTCAGTTTGTTGGTATGCATCTATCACAGTCTATATATCTATCTATCTATCTATCTATCTATCTATCTATCTATCTATCTATCTATCTATCTATCTATCTCAGTTTCTTGGTTTGCATATTTCAAAGACTGTCTACGATGAGGATGACGACGATGATGACGATGATGACGATGATGACTACGATGAAAAAATTATGCACAAAATACCGATAGTTGGAAGCATATAATTCCCTCAAAATATTACGATTTCGGCATTAACGAAACCATCTATCTATCTATCTATCTATCTATCTATCTATCTATCTATCTATCTATCTATCTATTTCAGTTTGTTGTTATGCATCTATCTCAGTCTATCTATCTATCTAACTATCTATCTATCTATCTATCTATCTATTTCAGTTTGTTGTTCTGCATTTATCTCAGTCAATCTATCTATCTATCTATCTATCTATCTATCTATCTATCTATCTATCTATCAGATTGTTTGTATGCATCTATCTCAGTCTATCTATCTATCTATCTATCTATCTATCTATCTATATCAGTTTATTGGTATGCATATTTAAAAGTCTGTCTATCAATCTATCTATCTATCGATC
>OZ010580.1:104612914-104615414 GCA_963932145.1 Acanthosepion lycidas
TATCTATCTCAGTGTGTTGGCATGCATATTTCTCAGTGTATCTATCTATCTATCTATCTATCTATCTATCTATCTCAGTTTGTTGCTACGCATCTTTCTCAGTCTATCTATCTATCTAACTATCTATCTATCTATCTATCTATCTATTTATCAGTTTGTTTGTATGGATCTTTCTCAGTCTATATATCTGTCTATCTATCTATTTATCTATTTATCTATCTATCAATCTATCTAATCTATCTCATTTTGTTGTCATGCATCTATCTCAGTCTATCTATCTATCTATCTATCTATCTATCTATCTATCTATCTATCTATCTATCTATGACAGTATGTCTATCTATCTATCTATCTATCTATCTCAGTTTTTTGGTATGCATGTATCTGTCTACATGTCTATCTATCTATCTCTCTATGTAACTATCTTTTTCAGTTTGTTGGTATGCATCTTTCATAGTCTATCTATCTATCTATCTATCTATCTATCTATCTATCTATCTATCTATCTCAGTTTGTTGGTATGCATCTTTCTTAGTCTATCAATCTATCTGTCTATCTATCTATCTATCTATCTATCTCAATTTGTTGGTATGCATGTTTCTCTGTTTATCTATCTATCTATCTATCTATCTATCTATCTATCTATCTATCTATCTATCTATCTCAGTTTGTTGCTATGCATTTTTCTCAGTGTATCTATCTATCTATCTATCTCAGTTTGTTGCTATGAATAGTTCTCAATATATGTATCTATCTATATATTTATCTATCTATCTATCTATCTATCTCTATATCTATCTATCTATCTATCACTCTATCTATCTATTTATCTATCTATCTATCTATCTATCTATCTATCTATCTATCTATCTATCTATCTTACTTTGTCGGTATGCACCTATCTCTGTCTATCTATCAATGTATCTATTTATCTATATACCTATCTATCTATCTATATATCTATCTATTTACCTCAGCTTGTTGGTATGCATCATTCTCTGTCTATCTATCTATCTATCTATCTAACTATCTAACTATTTATCAATCTATCTATCTATCTATCTATCTATCTATCTAATCTATCTTAGTTTCTTGGTATGCATATTTCTCAGTCTATCTATCTATCTATATATATCTATCTATCTATCTATCTATCTATCTATCTAGCTATCTATCTCAATTTGTTGGTATGCATCTATCAGAGTCTATCTATCTATCTATCGATCTCAGTTTGTTGGTATGCATCTATCTCAGTCCATCTATCTATCTATCTATCTATCTATCTCAGTTTGTTGCTATGCATTTTTCTCAGTCTATCTATCTATCTATCTATCTATCTATCTATCTATCTATCTATCTATCTATCTATCTGTCTATCTATCCATGTATCTCAGTTTGTTTGTATGCGTCTTTCTCAGTCTATCTATCTATCTATCTATCTATCTATCTATCTCAGTTTGTTGGCATGCATATTTCTCAGTGTATCTATCTATCTATCTATCAATCTATCTATCTATCTATCTATCTATTTATCTATCTATCTATCTATCTCAGTTTGTTGCTACGCATCTTTCTCAGTCTATCTATCTATCTAACTATCTATCTATCTATCTATCAGTTTGTTTTTATGGATCTTTCTCAGTCTATATATCTGTCTATCTATCTATCTATCTATCTATTTATCTATCTATCAATCTATCTAATCTATCTCATTTTGTTGTCATGCATCTATCTCAGTCTATCTATCTATCTATCTATCTATCTATCTATCTATCTATCTATCTATCTATGACAGTATGTCTATCTATCTATCTATCTATCTCAGTTTTTTGGTATGCATGTATCTGTCTACATGTCCATCTATCTATCTCTCTATCTAACTATCTTTTTCAGTTTGTTGGTATGCATCTTTCATAGTCTATCTATCTATCTATCTATCTATCTATCTATCTATCTATCTATCTATCTCAGTTTGTTGGTATGCATCTTTCTTAGTCTATCAATCTATCTGTCTATCTATTTATCTATCTATCTATCTATCTATCTATCTATCTATCTATCTATCTATCTATCTATCTCCCTATCTATCTCTATCTATCTATCTATCTATCTATCTATCTATCTATCTATCTATCTATCTATCTATCTATCTATCTCAATTTGTTGGTATGCATGTTTCTCTGTTTATCTATCTATCTATCTATCTATCTATCTATCTATCTATCTATCTATCTATCTCAGTTTGTTGCTATGAATAGTTCTCAATCTATCTATCTATCTATCTATCTATCTATCTATCTATCTATCTATCTCAGTTTGTTGCTACGCATCTTTCTCAGTCTATCTGTCTATCTATCTAACTATCTATCTATCTATCTATCTATCAATTTGTTGGTATGGATCTTTCTCAGTCTATATATCTATCTATCTATTTATCTATCTATCAATCTATCTAATCTATCTCACTTTGATGTCATGCATCTATCTCAGTCTATCTATC
>OZ010580.1:104625414-104632914 GCA_963932145.1 Acanthosepion lycidas
GAGTCTGTCTATCTATCTATCTATCTATCTATCTATCTATCTATCTATCTCAGTTTGTTGGTATGCATCTTTCTTAGTCTATCTTTCTATCTATCTATCTATCTATCTATCTATCTATCTCTATCTATCTATCTATCTATCTATCTCAATTTGTTGGTATTGATCATTCTCTGTCTATCTATCTATCTATCTATCTATCTATCTATCTCATTTTGTTGCTATGAATAGTTCCCAATATATCTATCTATCTATCTATCTATCTATCTATCTATCTCAGTTTGTTGCTACGCATCTTTCTCAGTCTATCTATCTATTTATGTATCTATCTCATTTTGTTGGTACGGATATTTCTCAGTCTATCTATCTATCTATCTATCTATCTATCTATCTATCTATCTCAGTTTGTTGTTATGCATTTTTCTCAGTCTATCTATCTATCTATCTATCTATCTATCTATCTAAGTTTGTTTTTATGAATCTTTGTCATTGTAACTATATATCTATATATCTATCTATCTATCTATCTATCTATCTATCTATGTATCTGAGTTTGTTTGTATACGTCTTTCTCAGTCTATCTATCTATCTATCTATCTCAGATTTTTGGCATGCATATTTCTCAGTTTATCTATCTATCTACCTATCTATCTATCTATCTATCTATCTATCTATCTATCTATCTATCTATCTATCTATGACTGTCTGTCTGTCTATCTATCTATCTATCTATCTATCTACCTATCTATCTATCTATCTCAGTTTTTTGGTATGCATCTATCTGTCTCCCTTCTATCTATCTATCTATCTCTCTATCTAACTATCTATTTCAGTTTGTTGGTATGCATCTTTCATAGTCTATCTATCTATCTATCTATCTATCTATCTATCTATCTATCTATCTATCTATCTCAGTTTGTTGGTATGCATCTTTCTTAGTCTATCTATCTATCTGTCTATCTATCTATGTATCTATCTATCTATCTATCTCTATCTTTCTATCTATCTATCTCAATTTGTTGGTATGCATCTTTCTCTGTCTATCTATCTATCTATCTATCTATCTATCTACCTATCTATGAGAGTCTGTCTATCTATCTATCTATCTATCTATCTATCTATCTATCTATCTATCTATCTCAGTTTGTTGGTATGCATCTTTCTTAGTCTATCTTTCTATCTATCTATCTATCTATCTATCTATCTATCTATCTATCTCTATCTATCTATCTATCTCAATTTGTTGGTATTGATCATTCTCTGTCTATCTATCTATCTATCTATCTATCTCATTTTGTTGCTATGAATAGTTCTCAATATATCTATCTATCTATCTATCTATCTATCTATCTATCTATCTCAGTTTGTTGCTACGCATCTTTCTCAGTCTATCTATCTATTTATGTATCTATCTCATTTTGTTGGTACGGATATTTCTCAGTCTATCTATCTATCTATCTATCTATCTATCTATCTATCTATCTCAGTTTGTTGGCATGCATCTATCTCAGTCCATCTATCTATCTATCTATCTATCTCAGTTTGTTGTTATGCATTTTTCTCAGTCTATCTATCTATCTATCTATCTATCTATCTATCTATCTATCTATCTATCTAAGTTTGTTTTTATGAATCTTTGTCATTGTAACTATATATCTATATATCTATCTATCTATCTATCTATCTATCTATCTATCTATGTATCTGAGTTTGTTTGTATACGTCTTTCTCAGTCTATCTATCTATCTATCTATCTCAGATTTTTGGCATGCATATTTCTCAGTTTATCTATCTATCTATCTATCTATCTATCTATCTATCTATCTATCTATCTATCTATCTATGACTGTCTGTCTGTCTATCTATCTATCTATCTATCTACCTATCTATCTATCTATCTATCTCAGTTTTTTGGTATGCATCTATCTGTCTCCCTTCTATCTATCTATCTATCTCTCTATCTAACTATCTATTTCAGTTTGTTGGTATGCATCTTTCATAGTCTATCTATCTATCTATCTATCTATCTATCTATCTATCTATCTATCTATCTATCTATCTCAGTTTGTTGGTATGCATCTTTCTTAGTCTATCTATCTATCTGTCTATCTATCTATGTATCTATCTATCTATCTATCTCTATCTTTCTATCTATCTATCTCAATTTGTTGGTATGCATCTTTCTCTGTCTCTCTATCTATCTATCTATCTATCTATCTATCTCAGTTTGTTGCTACGCATCTTTCTCAGTCTATATATCTAGCTACCAATCTATCTATCTATCTATCTATCTATCTATCTATCTATCTATCTATCTATCTATCTATCTATCTATCTATCAGTTTGTTGGTATGCATCTTTCTCAGTCTATCTATCTATCTATCTATCTATTTATCTATCTATCTCAGTTTGTTGGTATGCATCTATCTCAGTCTATCTATCTATCTATCTATCTAATATGTCTCACTTTTTAGGTATGAATCTTTCTCAGTCTATCTAACTATGTATCTATTTATCTATATATCTATCTATCTGTCCATCTATCTATCTATCTATCTATCTCAGTTTGTTGGTATGCATCTTTCATAGTCTATCTATCTATCTATCTATCTATCTATCTATCTATCTATCTATCTATCAATCTCTATCTATCTATCTATCTATCTCAGTTTGTTGGTATGCATCTTTCTCAGTCAATCTATCTCTCTATATATCTATCTCAGTTTGTTTCTATGAATAGTTCTCAATATACCTATCTATCTATCTATCTATCTATCTATCTATCTTTCCATCTATTTCAGTTTGTTGGTATGCATCTATATCATTCTATCTATCTATCTATCTATCTATCTATCTATCTATCTATCTCAGTTTGTTGGTATGCATATATCTCAGTCTATCTATCTATCTATCGATCTATCTATCTATCTATCTATCTATCTATCTATCTATCTATCTCAGTTTGTTGTTATGAATATTTCCCAATATATCTGTCTATCTATCTATATATCTATTTCAGTTTGTTGGTATGCATCATTCTCAGTCTATCTATCTATCTATCTATCTATCTATCTATCTATCTATCTATCTATCTATCTATCTATCTCAGTTTGTTGATATGCATCTTTCTCAGTCTGTCTATCTATCTATCTATCTATCTATCTATCTATCTCAGTTTGTTGCTATGAATAGTTCTCAATATATCTATCTATCTATCTATCTATCTATCTATCTATCTATCTCAGTTTGTTGGTATGCTTATTTCTCAGTCTATCTATCTATCTATCTATCTATCTCTCTCAGTTTGTTGTTATGAATATTTCTCAATATATCTATCTATCTATCTATGTATTTCAGTTTGTTGCTATGCATCTTTCTCAGTCAATCTATCTATCTATCTATCTATCTATCTATCTATCTATCTATTTATCTATCTATCTCAGTCTAACTATCTATCTATTTATCTATCTCTTTATCTAACTATCTATTTCAGTTTGTTGGTATGCATCTTTCTCAGTCTATCTATCTATCTATCTATCACAGTTTGTTTGTATGCATCTTTCTCAGTCTATCTATCTATCTATCTATCTATCTATTTATCTATCTATTTATCTATCTATCTCAGTTTCTGGTATGCATCTTTTTCTGTCTATCTATCTATCTATCTATCTATCTCAGTTTGACGGTATGCATCTATCTCAGTCTATCTATCTATCTATCTATCTATCTATCTGTTTCAGTTTGCATCTATCTCAGTCTATCTATCTATCTCTCTATCTATCTATCTCAGTTTGTTGGTATTTATCTATCTCAATCTATCTATCTATCTATCTATCTATCTATCTATCTATCTATCTATCTATCTATGTACCTATCTCAATTTGTTGTTATGAATCTTTCTCAGTCTATCTATGTATCTCTCTCTGTATCTATCTATCTATCTATCTATCTATCTATCTATCTATCTATCTATCTGTCTGAGTTTGTTTGTATGCTTCTATCTCAGTCTATCTATCTATCTATCTATCTATCTATCTATCTAACTGTTTTTCTATCTATCTATCTATCTATCTATCTCATTTTGTTGGCATGAATCAATCTCTTTCTATCTATCTATCTATCTATCTATCTATCTATCTATCTCTTTCAGTTTGCATCTATCTCAGTCTATCTATCTATCTATCTATGTCAATTTGTTGGTATGCTTCTCTCAATCTATCTATCTATCTATCTCAGTTTGTTGGTTTAATCTATCATTCCATCTATCCATCTATCTATCTATCTATCTATCTACCTATCTATCTATCTATCTATCTATCTCAGTTTGTTGGTATTTATCTATCTCAATCTATCTATCTATCTATCTATCTATCTATCTATCTATCTATCTATCTATCTATGTATTTCAGTTTGCATCTATCTATCTATCTATCTATCTATCTATCTATCTATCTATCTATCTATCTCTCTCTCTCTCTCTCTCTCTCTCTCTATCTGTCTATCTATCTATCTATCTATTTCAGTTTGTTGGTATGCATCTATCTCAGTCTATCTATCTCTCTATGGCAAATTGGGAAAATATATATGCGTGTGCGTCTGTGTGTGTGTCTGTATTTCGCGCGTCTGTGTGTACTCGTCTCTGTGTGTGCGTGAGTCTGTGCATTTGTATGCTGGACACGGTGCGCCTCGAAAAACTAGTAACGTTCAGATTTACTTCATGATGAAAAAAAGTAACTAACATATAAAAAAAGAAATTATATATTTTGCTATAGGAATGTCCTAAAAAAAATTAACTAACATATCAATTTTTTTAAGCCTTTGTTGCTGAAGGATGCCGCAGTTATTTCATTTTGAACACGACGTGATTGATTAAGAAATGACTTCCAACTTGGTGATTGAAAAAATGCCAGGAAATTTTGCCAGAATTCTTTAGTTTCAACACCACATCTAACATTTGAGATTTTGTTCTATTTGAATCTACGAAATTTATGTCGCTTGCTTATGTTTCAAATAGCTGTAACAAAAGTTCCAACAATTAAATAAACTCTAATAAATTTCCTGTTTCCTGTATCATCGTATTGGAAACAAAAGTGAAGATGGTGAGAGGAGACTCTTATAAACGATGCGCTTTGCCGACAGCTGTTAGTTTAAGCTTATTCGAGTCAGAATGAAAGAGAGAACATGTCCAAGGAATATATATGGGCAAGAGAAGGCATGAATTAAATTACCTTATCAGACCCGAGGACCAGAAACCAACAGCAGTTATATATATATATATATATATATATATATATATATATATATATATATATGTGTGTGTGTGTGTGTGTGTGTGTGTGTGAAAATAGGAAAGAACTGGTTAGGTAAATAATCCAAAGTTCTTTAGTATTTTTGTTATTATTTATAAAAAATCGTGCTCGATAGAAAAGTAGAGCATAAATATAATTATTTATTTAAAAATATGATTCCAACACGCTACATAAGAGTTCTCATGTTTCAAAACAAGAGCCGTAAACTTCAATATAATTATTTGAATTAAATTGAATTAAAGTATTAAGCTCTGTTCCATCTTGAAGCGAAATTTTTTTTTTGAATAACTTATTTCTGAAATTTACACGTCTTAATGCATATTCATAATTGAAATCAAAATTTCCATGGTAACAGCCAGGGCGAATTGTTTAAAATAGTTAGGGGTGTTAAGTGTTAATAAATTGTATCAGTATAGAGTTACTTTCATAGATGTCAAGTCAGGGTAAGTTGGGGGTGTCTAAATTTAAAACGGAAGATGTTTTCGCCTAGTCTGGTTTATGTGTCTATGGAGATTTATTTATTTTTTTATTTTATTTCTTTATGAAAGGGATTTGTTCATATAAAAAGTGCCGTAACATTTGTTTTTTGACGACTTCATAAAGGGTTATCTTTTTTTGTAGGGTATTTAAACTATTTATTTGGGCTATAGATTATAAAAGTTATTTTATTGTATGCTTGTTTTTAGCTAATTATTCAGTGCATAGATCTGATGATGTCGGCAAAAAACCGTTAACACATGTCTATTGTTTAATAGATTTTTATTATTTAGAAACTTAATAATGTGCAGTTTCTCATGGAGGCACAAAGGGCATGGGTCATCCCAAGTTTTACAAGTTCTAGTCCTGTTTATAATTTTCCATTTTACTTTAGGTGTCCTATTTATTTCCTTCAGATGCCAAAAATATTTAGATAGAGAAGTCTGATTTCTTTTATTTATATTGTTGAAAGAGCACTTATGCTGCCTCCATCTGGCTTTAAATTCATTCTTCGTAGACCCAATGTATATCATATTAGTATTAGGACTCTCAGTGGATGAGATAGTACATTGGTATACCACAGATGTGACGCAACATTTATTTTCTAATGGGCAGACTTCTGGGTTTCTACAATCACAAAATTTTTCACTGAAAAATTGTGTGATTGTAGAAACCCAGGAGTGAAAAATTGTGTGATTGAAGAAAAGAAGAAGAAGAAGAAGAAGAAGAAAGGAGATGGAGTAGAAAAAGAAGAAGATAAAAGAAAAAGGAGATGGGGAAGAAAAAGAAGAAGAAAATATAGAAAGACAAGAAGAAGAAAACGAAGAAGAAAAGTTTGAGAAGAAGAAGAAGAAGAAGAAGAAGAAGAAGAAGTAGAAGAAGAAGAAGAAATGACCAGTATGTTGCTTTTTAAAATTATGATTCTCCATGGGTTTCAAATATTAAATGAACCATAAATGTCACACTATCGGATGGAAGTGATGATAAACTAATTTTTAGACGCAATTTCGTAGCATTCAGTTTTGACTCTGACTTGAAAGCTTGACTTCTAATTCCTCACGGTAAAATACGTTATTATTTTAAAAACACCCTAGTGATACAGAAATCCTAAATTACCAGATTTGTTTCGAAACTATCTAACCATTTTGATTGCCTTGCACAGTCTGCATGTAGGTTGGCAAGCGGCGGTGGGGGGGGGGGCGTATTGTGTCTGATCGAACATTTTCCAGCCAGAAGTCTATTCGTAAAGCTCACTCCAGACGTCAAGGGAAAATACTGTCGATCTCATTGCGCCACTCCAGAAAGCACCCGCCCCACTCCTGGCATATAAGAGTTAGATCAGATCAAAACATGGAGAATCATTATTTTTGCCATTCCTTGGTTCCTCTAATTCCAACCTTCCCAGCTGAGACCTGCGTGACCACGTATAATGAATCGACCGATCCTGACAAATTTTAAAGGCGCGAAGAAAGGGTTAACCATCAATTATACGATGACAGAATCAGCAAGACAATAAGAATCCAAGATGCAAACAACGGACTGAAGATGCCAAAGTGAAGCCAAATTGAAATATCTACGCAGTATTTGAACAGGGGACAGAAAATGCAACACCGAAACACAAAGATGCATTCGAATAGCAAAAGATGACTTTCAAAAGCTAAAGAAAGTATTAGGTTGGTGCAAAAATAATGTCGGTTTTTGGCGCGTATTTTTTTAA
>OZ010580.1:104635414-104705414 GCA_963932145.1 Acanthosepion lycidas
TAAGCTATTGAATGACCCATGTCCTTTGTACTTACATGAGAAACAATATATTACTAGGTTTATCTAAAAAATAAAAGTTTACTAAATCAGTGAAATTGATTAGCTGTTTTTGCCATCATTGTCATAAATTTTACTTAAATAATATTTAAAGATAAATTTTATTAAAAAAAATTGTGACCTAGTAATATACATACTTATACTTGATGTGAAAATAATTCTACATACTGTAAGGGATTCTAATACATTTACTTGTTTTAAAAAGAAATGTAGGATATTAAAAATTAAAAGTGAAAATATTTTTCAAATCGTAGTTAAATAAAAGGTATTCTAACCTAAACATCCCCCCCCAAATCTTTAAGTATACAGACAGAAACAAATGTCGTTAGAATTTTTGCCGTTAACAATAAATTTAAAAAAAAATCCAAACGACATGCATTTAACGAATGTCAGATTTCATTGAAAAATACATCCCTACCCCCTACCAAAACGTAACTAATAACTGATACATCAAAATACAGCAATAATGAACACGCAGACACTCCTGTCTAGTGGAAGTGTATTTATCTGTAACCTTGGAAACGTGAATTATGATTTTAGCTGTGTCTTTAAAACCCAGTAATTTAAAAAGTTACTCCAAAATTCGCTTGAGGATGAAATGGAACTAATGTCTTTAATTTAATTACAAAATTAAATTCTAAGGGTTTAGCTTCCATTTTTGAAACATGGTTAGAACTGTGTAGCGAAAAAACATATTTTACATCAATTAAATTGAATTGAGGAATCGGAGAGCCGAGTTCGAATTCCAGTCTAATCAATTACATTCACATACGTGCCTTGAGAAAGGTATGAATCTTCTTCTCCTTCCAGCTATGGGTAAATAGCAGAACAAGGCAACTGGTCTAGGAGAAGGACAACTCTGAATTCACAACTTGCCGAGGGTTGTTTGGGCACTTTTGTATCACGTAGTGCACCAGCTCTCTGTATTCGACCCTTCAAAAAGTGTGGGTGGTTGGTTCTGCACAAAACCTTCACTACAATAAAATCTCTAATGCTGGTGCCGGGCTGTCGGTTCCTAGGAAGAGATTTGCTGACCCTCATACGTCGAAGACGACGTAAGATTCTCATATATATATATATATATATATATATATATATATATATTACATTGGAATCGTAATCACGATCCAAATTATCAGACCTACAAATACAACATTTTTTGATTTTGTAGGGCTGATGATTTGGATCGTGTTTACGATTCCAATGTAATAAATTATAACCAGGGATATTAGTGTTTGAGCCTTTTATATTATATTCTTACTATGTCCTGGACATTGAGTTCTACCTCTTGGGAATTTATATATATATATATATATATATATATATTATAATAATATTTTTTGTTTAAAAATATGATTCCTTCGCTACATAAGAGTTCTCATGTTTCAAAAACGTGAGCCGAAATCATCCAAATAATTAATAAAATTAAGTTGGATTGAGGTGTTTAGTCACGTTTCATCTTCAAGCGAAATTTTAGGAATCTTATTTTAAATTTTAAGATTCCTAAAATTTCGCTTGAAGATGAAACGTGACTAAACACCTCAATCCAACTTAATTTTATTAATTATTTGGATGATTTCGGCTCACGTTTTTGAAACATGAGAACTCTTATGTAGCGAAGGAATCATATTTTTAAACAAAAAATATTATTATAATATAAGCTCTACTTCTGTATGGAGCACTGTTTTTAAAAATAAAAACAAAAATACTAAGGAACCCCGGATTATGCACCCAACGTGTTCTTTTCTATTTTCTGCATACCTGCACAAGGATATATATATATATATATATATTGACCACTAATATTATCTATCTAAAGTAGCAAAAAAGAATTCAATTAGTTTAGCGTTTTTGTAGATATTAAACATTTTGTGGCACGATTTGGACAATTCTTCTGTTACACACGGTACACGCACGTGCACACACACGCACACACAGACATATATATATATATATATATATATATATATATATATATATATATATATATATATATATATATATAATTGTTTATTAAAAGCGTTGATGTTTGCCAAGGAGAACACTAAAAAGGCTTTCAGCACGACAAAAATGAGTACTGTTCATCGACTTGTAAAATATTATAGAAATGGAATATCTCCATCTTTTCAGAAAGAATGCCGGCTGGGATGAGATGATATAAGCTCAGCATTCGCTTAACTTCTTCGCTTAAATTAAACGAAACGAATTGAAATAAAACAAAACAGCATAAACAACAATAAACACGAGAAATGTTTTCCTCCTTTTTTTTTTTCTTACCGATGTTCAGGCTGTAAACAAACGAACATACGAATCCCAGCCTTAAGGATATCAAGGACTGCGTAGATAAAAAGAAACGCTAAAATAGACAAAAAGAGGTGAAAAAAATAAATGGAAACAATTTCACTGTCTGCTCCTATTTTCCCGCTAAATCCAAATGTTTTGTCTGAGAATCCCAGACGCACACGCATATATCCAGGGCGCGCCAGATATTTGAGGACACACAAATCTCGGGCCATAACCGGAAGTGATAACGCAACGCTAATGTAGCATTAGGCGGTCGTTGATTATCTGACATGTTAATGCACTCGATACTTTAGAAGATAATCTAAAGTTTGGCATGTCATGGGTATGAATATAAACTACATCCGCGTCCTGGGTGAGACGATAAACTACGTCTAGCAGCAAGGTCTCTGATCAGGAGGTTTTGAGGAGCGTGGAACCACCTTTTAATTGCTGATGTTCACTGGACCACCTTGACCAGGGGTTGTAGCACCTGTCAGTGTCCCAGCTGTGGGCAAATAGTTAACCCTCAAAAGGGGTCAAAACACTATGAAAGTATAAAAAAAAGGTTTTAATACCAGCAATAATGTTTTGGAAAAATTATTACCGCTAATACATTGCTGGAAAAAATATTACCAGCAATACATTTTTGAAAAAAAAATATTACCAGCAATGAAAATCTTGTCGGCATTAAGGTTGATGTGCCGTAAAATAAAACAAACCAAGCCAAACAGACGGTATATTCTAAAACTGGATAATGATAATCCTTCATCTCAAAACTTCCGATATACAATATTTAATTGAAAAACCCACGACCCCCACATTGCATACAGGTGAAGCAGAAAGCGATATAACATCAGGAGGTTTTGAGGAGCGTGGAACCACCTCTTAATTGCTGGTGTTCCCAGGTCCACCCTGACTTGAGGTGGTAGCACCTGTTAGGGTCCCAGCTATGGGCAAATAGTTAACCTCCAAAATGGGGTCAAAACACTATGAAAGTGTATAAATAGGTATTATTACCAGAAATACTTTGTAAAAAATTATTACCAGCAATAAATGTTTAAAGAAAAAAAAGATATTACCAGAAATAGATTTTTGACAAAACAAAATATTACCAGACATAAAAAAAATTTCGGCAATAAATAACCCATTGAGGTGCTCAAATGCCGTAAAACAAACGAAACCCAACCAACCAAACCGAAAGGCTGACCGTGTTCTAACCATCAATCTGTGCGCGGGATTATCAGGCAACCCGAAATTGGCACACAGGATACACACGAAAATGCAGTAAAGTTCACATCATCTACAGTGGCATTGAGCGCAAAAGAATCATGCAAGACTTCTAAATGAAAATCATACGTCTGCTTGATTCAAGACTTGTTCGAGAAAATCCAACCACTTAGTGATCCAAGCCTTGTAAGAGAAATTTCGTAGACAAAACTGTTCGGAAGCTGTCGGTAGTTGTGCTAGCACGAAGTCACAAGTCATCGTGACCGAGAGTTTGGTGGGAATACTTTTTTTTTAAAAATGATTTCATCCCGATAGATTATGTTTTTTCCCCCAGAAACTGTAACTAAGGTCTGCTGAGCCAAGTGGAAGTATAAACTACATGTTGCTTTTGTAGGGGTTGAAAAAGAAAAGTGCGCTCGAGCGGGCATCTTCAACAGAGATTAGTTAGACACCACGGGTGTTCTAGAGAACGAATTGCCGGTCATTATATATATATATATATATATATATATATATATATATATATATATATATATATATATATATATGTGTGTGTGTGTGTGTGTAGGTAGATAGATAGATAATGACTAGTTTCAATTTAACCCTAACGAGGGCAGCATTCAGCGAGTCCTTCTTATAGTGAGCCTGTTGGATGGTTACCTTAATGACGACATTCCGGACGTAATAATCCAGAGAATTCCAATCCAGAGAGCCACAGAGATGACATATTGCTGATGACATGTTTGTGTCAATTCTCTGCCAGCAACCATCTGTGGATCAAGTTGTCCAGGTTGGAAAGATTAGAGTCCCACTGAAACATGTCCAACCACAACTACGATCCACTGGCGTTTCTAACAACTCAAAATCTACGCTATTAATAACCTTGAGAGTCTTCGGATAAAGTCAAGATTTCATGGCGGAAGGTAGCGAAACAAAATCATATCTATGGCTGAATAAATATATGTACAATTATCTAAGTATTGTCTTTGAAATTCATTGAAAACGGCTAATAATAATAATAATAATAATAATAATACATCGATGCAGTCGATATTAGAGAGTGTTGACATCAATCTTTTAGCCAATGCATTCTACAGCCTTCAAGAGGACGAGCATCAGAGAAAGAATTTCAACACTTTTCTATATAAGTAAATAGAAAACAAGGGAAAAATAGTGGTTTACTAGTCTGGCTCTTTCTCCGTAACTCATATGACATAAGCAGCCGTATTTATTTACCTAATAATAATAATAATACGTCGATGCGCTCTTGGGTCGATTGGTTTGGTTGTTTTTTAGCGTCATATCAGCCTCTGTGGGTTGTTTAACGCCAAAATCTAAGCAGTTTTACACAATTTTATGGCTTCAGCTACAGATAAAATATATTGCTGGTAATTTTTTGTCCATTTTATAATAATGTTTTGTTGATAATTTTATTATAAATGTGTATTTTTATACATTCGTCGTGTTCTGTGTTTGTTTTGGGGTTGTCTATTTTTGCCCATAGCTAGGATCCTAACAAGTGGGTAACATTCCAGGTCAGGGTCGATGTGACAGTAACAAGGTACAAGGATCCTCAAAATCTCCAAAGTCCCGATCCGAGGCCTTGCTGTCGGATGTAGTTTATCGTCATACCCAGGACTATGAGTCGATTGGAGTCAAGATTGACAAGCACATTAGGTAAAAACTTAAAAGTCATCTGACTGTTTTGATGTACCTGTCCTCTTGTCAGCTACTCAAATCTCTTATGTCACACTACAATGACTTTTACCGTGACGATGTCGCAGAAGGGGATCACTGGTGTCACTACTGACGTTGCCACGAAGGACCTGGGTGTCCGATGATGACTCCTGTGATGACGACGTGTTCATATAACGAGTCTTTGTAAACATTTGTCTGAGCGTCGTTTGCTTCTTCAAATTCGGATTCTCGGTCAGCAATCTCTCTTGAGTTGTATATAAACTGACATAATTTCCTGCTCACTGATAAATATGCGATGTTCAAGCACAGTCATTTACTGGTAACACATTTTCACCAGATTGTTTTTGGTTATTTTCTCACCAGTATACACAATGTCGCCGTCATTACTTTTCTGTATTTAATACCATATTAAATACAGAAAATCCACCCTTAGCATTCTTGATGCCCAGTTGGGGTTCTCTCACTTGCCGTTGTTAAAGTTTTTCTAGACATGCACCACCAGAACACAGGTGTATCAACAACGTTGTAAACTTGTTCAGGATTGAGCTTTTAATCCGATATTATCTTGACAAATTCTTCTATGTAATTTTCACCTGTATCGTGATCAGCTGAAGCTTTTACATCACATACTTTTTAGATATTTTATAACGTGGGCCTTCTTAAATTTCTGCAGCCAACCTTCCGTGTACTGACACTCACTTTCAATGTTTAGCTCGTTATGATATATTCTTGCTTGTTTCATGACCATCCGTCCATTCAAAAGTATGCGGTTCCTTCTCCGTCGCCGTATCTACTGTAGCAGCACCCGGTCAAGATCTTATTTTTTTTTTGCCTTATGTAATGTTTTCCTGTTTGTTTACTTGTTTTATGTCCTCATTGTGACAATAGAATTTCACTAGCAGGCCCCTTCTGCTTCTTTAAATCATATACAGTTGGAGTTTCGACGCCATATTTTCCAGTCAGACGCTGCAAAGACACACGGCATCAAACTTCTTTAGTAATTCAACATTCTGACTGTTCTGATTTTTGATTTATACTCCATTGACATTCTCACGGTAGAAATAAAAAACAAAATCCCAAAATTCCAAGCAATAATAAATGCCAGTCTGGAGATGCTTACTGTATGAGCGTCGTTAACCTGCAAATGATTGTGACGATACAGAAGGTCCGGCTGAACCAACCGTATCGCCGGACAACTATATCACTACACCGGTTTCCGGGGGCTCATCTTCTATTACACAAACTCCATGGAAAAAAGTGCGATCTTCAGAAAATTTCGAAGAGAAAGAGATTCGCTACATGGACTAGAATTTCTTCCATTTGAACCTCTTAGAAAAATATGTATATATAATTATCAACAAATACACACACACAGACACACACACATATATATATATATAATCAGATTACGGATGGTGGACATATATATATATATATATATATATATATATATATATATATATATATATATATATATATATATCTTTTAGGCATGTCTGATTGAATAAATTACAGACATTAATTTTTACAAACCTTCCTAATACTCACCCTCTTTTCCAAAATAAAAATAAAAGAAATTTAAATAGCTATAACACATTTCTCTAATCCTTTAACATCAATACACGGAAGGTTATTCGTGAGCATGAACGGATTTTGTTAAAAATTAGCAGACATTGTCTGTAATTTATTCAATCAGCCATACATAAAAGAGAATTTGCTGTCTAAATACACGCACACACAAGCACACACACACACACGCATGCACACACACACACACACACACACACACACATATATATATATAAGGTTTGTTATGAGTATAGGAACAATGTTTTAAAATGTCTATAATAGCAATGCTTTTAAAATACTTAAATTGTAATTATAAAAAAAAAATAAATTATATAAATTTAAGTTATCTCCCTAAGATAAAACATAATAGTTTTAGTAGTTAATTATAATAAATTAATTATAACGGAGCGCGTTCATACGTGTTTATAATTGTAGCAGTGTGCGTTTTATGCGCATTTACAAAAAAATCTACAACTATCAAATTACGTTAAATTTTGTCTTAGCGATTCATCCCTGAAGATGATCTTGTATGAGATCGAAAGTTCTTGAGAAAATAAAAGAAATAACCAGACTACAACGCCTTCCTTAATGAATTTAATATCAACAATTTGATCTGAAAATTTGAGAGGATTAACATAAAAATAGGCATAATATGTCTAGATTATTCAACCAAACGTTCACGAAGGAAGATATACCGCGTAAATATATATATATATATAAACTTTTCACTTTTTAAGTGAGTTGTTTCGTTTCATGCGCATGTGTAGACGTAGCAACGTCAACAAAGCCCAGTCAAATCCGAACGAAGGAAACACGTCACAAAACTTTTCCACTTAGTCATATTTCTCTAAATGCTGTTTGTTGATATATAAAAGTATGCAAAATTACATATCATTGTATATATATATAATCCTGAAATTAAATATACCTTGAAAACATGCATAAATGTCATCAGGTCTGGATGTCAGACAAAGCATGCCTATCAAAGAAACGGCCCTTTAAATCAGCCATGGTAAAGTCTCAAGCAAAATTGAGAGTGATGAAGGAGGATTGGTGGGCAAGCAAAGGCTTAAACTTTGCAGGATACTGCTGAGAAATGTGACTTCAAATCATTCTACCAAAACTTGAAGGGTGTTTTTGGTCCCATTTCCAAAGGTCTATCACCAATCTTTTCTTCAGATAACAATCTTTTGACAGACCAAAACTACATTAACAAACGCTGGGCAGAACACTTCTCCACGGTCCTAAATTCGTCTGTTGATACAGAAGTAATACACAATCTTCTTCAGAAACCTTTCTGCTAACCTTTCAACCTTCGAGCTAAAAACATGAATCAAACAGCTTTCGAATGGAAATGTCTCCGGCGAAGATGGAATTCTAGCTGAAATATACAAATATGGCATTAATTTTTGATGTGCGAAATTTATGAATTTTTCAACCTTCTATGGGAAAAGGGAGAAGTGTCATAACAATATAAAGATGCTTCAATTGTCCATTTGTACAAGCGCAAAAGGAACAGGTGTTGATATGACAACCCTAGAGGAATATCTCTCCTTTCGGTTGCTGGCAAAATCCTTGCTCGTATCATCCTGAATAGGTTTAATGAATTTGTCTCAGAATCGGCATGACCAGAGACCAAGTTCGGTTTTCCACCCGGTAGAAGAACCGTGGATATGATCTTTTGTCTCCGGCAGGCTCAGGAGAAAGCATGAGAACAAAACAAGGATCTATTTGTTGTTTTTGTAGACTTCAAAAATCCTTTCGATACTGTATCTCGAACTGTTCTTTGGAAAGTTTCGCCAAAATTAGGTTTTCCAGAAAAAAAATCTCCATATTATTATCTCATTTCGCGAAGGAATGAAAGCTTTTATAAGGTCGGGAAGTGAGCTTTTTTCGTCTCTAACGGTACAAAGGAAGGTTGCGTTCTTGCTCCTCTTTTTGCACTTTTCTTTTCTGCTACGCCTGAAAAAAGCATTCTCTGGCTTAAGTGAAGGAATCAATGATGAATTCAGAACAACAATACAATCAACAACGTTTTAAAGCAGAATCGAAACTTGGTCTGCAGCTGGTACTCGATTTTCTCTTTGCAGATGATGCTGTTCTATTAGCTGACAGTCTAAAAGACATTCCAACTATCTTTGATAAATTCTCTGAAACAGCAAAAGCATTTGGACTCACTATCAACATAAAGACTGAGCTAATGTACCAGGGAATCCATCTCTTACAAATCATTCCGTATTCATTAATGGTACCGCATTAAATGCGTTCACATATCTTGGATTAAAATTCTCTTCTGATGGAAAAATGGACAGAGAAATCCAATCAGCGCCCGATAGAGAGGAAAGCGGATTTTTACGTACTTATTCTTCGAATAAACACGCCAGTGACCGAGACGGCTCAATTGATAGAAGAGCTTTGCAGTAATAGCAGTAGTGGTCATAATTTACAAACTCACCCTTTTCTCCCAAGAGTCCTCGACCAGAATTAAATTTTATAAGTATTTATTGCCATCCTCAGAAACGCTGTTTCGCTGTATCGCAGCTGATCAGTGTGACTAGACAAACGATTTCCTCAAGCCGGGATCGAAACCTGACTGATTTGGCATCAGTCGGAGATTCTACCCCTGAGCTGTCAGCGCCTGGTTGAGAGGAAAGCTAATTTTTATGCACATATGCTTCGTATAAACAATAAACACACAATGACCGACAGGGCTGAATTCATGGAACAGTTTTGCCGTTTTAGCAATAGGAGGAGTCGTTCTTTAAAAATTCACGCTTTCTCTAACGGAATTAAATTTTTCCGATGGCAAATATTTTCGAAAATTTCACATTTTCATCCTCAGTGTGCAATTTATAAGGTAACCTCTAAGACGAAATAAATGCAGTGTATACCGAAAGATGTTTTTTTTTTTTTAATATGCTATTTATTGGCAGTTATAGAATTTTGGAATATTCTGCCTTGCAACATCATATGTGTCTGACAACAATGTAAGCATAACGGTCGCAAGTAAGCTAATACCTTATTAAGTCTTGTTTGCGAAGAGATTTCGCCATTATTCATATTAACATTACCAATTAAGTTTTTGTATAATTACCTCTTTATAATATACTGCACAATTTAGTATATATATATATATATATATATATATATATATATATATATATATATATATATATATGATTCCTTCGCTACATAAAGTTTTTTTTAATTAAATAATTATAATTTAGGCTCTACTTATGTATTGAGCCCTGTTTTTTAAAAATAAGAACATAAATATTAAAGATTATTTACCTAACGGGTTCTTTCCTATTTTCCTATATATTTGCATACACACACATACGCACACACGCGCCTGCACACACACACGCATATATATATATATATACATTGTGTATTTGGGCATCAATAACTCTTTAATACAAGTTTCGTTAAAAACGACTGACAGGGCGATAGGATTAAGCTGAGATTAGGCAGAACAAGAAAAGTAGATTAAATTAAAATGTAAAACAGCTAACTTTATCATCAGCATTAAGACACCTGTACGATCTAAATTGCAAAGAAGCAATTTGTGAGTTCACTTGCCTCTTAAGGAACAGTGTCAAACCAAACTCCTAAATAATTATATTGGTCATAACACCACATGCCGATCTACACGACTCACGTCACACCTATCTGACCATAACTGAGTTAGGGCTACTTTAAATACACACGGAAACCTACTAAACTCCATCCGCAAAATACTGGTAGAAAATACAAATATAATAGCCTTATCCATATGTAAAAGAAGATAATAACGGAAGCCCTAATAATTAAAAAGGAAAAACCAACATTCAAAACATTATCTATGAACACGGCCACAACGTGCTGACCTTTTTTTGAAAATAAATCAGTCCTATAACTTCAGATACATACATAGAAATAACCAGACACATTCAGTTAAAAAATAAAAATCGTCTTTGATAAAGGCTAAAAGAATAGCCGGAGGTGGTTGGATATGTAGAACTTTTGCCAGTTTTTACACACTTGTACGAACAAAGGTAAAATTAAATAAAAAGCTTAATCGAAGTGCCTTGTTTGTTGTCTTTAACGAAATTTGTATCTATATGGCACGCGTGGTCATGTGCGACATCACGAGCTACGACGCGATTTTCGCTTCCGCGTCTCGTATACACGAGTTTGTCGTTGCTTTGAAATTTTTCATGCAACAAAATCAGACTATCATTATTGTTTCGTCCGTGTACTGTTTAGTATATTGAAATGTAATTGTCATCTTTGATAATGGCTTATGTAAGCCGAAAGCTTAGATTGGATTTAAACATGTATCAATATGTTGATTTCCTTTCATCTTTCAACGATAATGTTATTAAGCTTATCAGACAATATGAAAGGAAATTACTTAAAATAAATAGACAAAACTTGTCTATATTATTTAATGAAACATGCATCAATATATATATATATATATATATATATATATATATATATATATATATATATATTAATTGTATGAATTGTATATCTTTGTTTCTACACACACACGCGCGCGCACACAAACACACACACACACACACACACACACACACACACATATATATATATATATTAAACGTCTTTGTTACATACCGTGAAGGATTATTTTAAAATGTAATTGTAACATTTTATTTTTACTGCATTTCGTTCCACAGTTTGCTCTCACTTCCCGTGGACATATTGAGAAAAGCAAAAGGACAATTTCAGCAGACGAAATAAAAAAAAAAATTCTCAATCTGTTAAAAATAAAAATAGGTCAGGAAACGAATTTTTAAAGGTTCATATTTATTTATTTATTTGTTTGTTTGTCGTTAAACATGCGCGACCCAGACGTCCCGCCACAAGAGAAATCCCGCTCAAAACTCATTCGGATTCTGATTCTGGAAGACAAACAGATAAACAACCCCACGCATTGCAAAAAAAAAAAAAAAAAAAAAAAAACAACAAAAAAAAAAAGTTACTTTTTATCAAACTGCTTGGGCTCGAGATTCGTTTTCAGTGTGAATGTAAACTGCATGATTGAGACTTAAAGATGCCGTTTTTGCTGAAATCTGAACTTGTTCCATAGGTCCAGATATCTCGTCTTACATGGTCGTCGCCTTAACTGATTCAACCATGGACACTGACTATTAAAAAATCCACCACACTTCATATAGTTACTCTTTCTTTCTTTTCTGATCACATACACCACATTGTTTGTTTCTCTTTCTCTCCTTCTCTCTCTCTCTTTCTCTCATTCCGCGCTCTGTTTCCCTCTCGTTTTTGTATTAGTAGCGTTAAGAGTAGATTGATTGATTTGTTTTTTACGGCTTATCAACCTTTTGCAAGTCATTTAATGCCAGAAAATATTTTTGGATGGTAAGAATATTTTTGAAGATAATGACGATTTTACTGATACAAATCCTACTAATTAACCCATAGCTCGGGGAGAAGAAGTGGATTCGGACCTTTCGCAAAGGTAATTGGGTGTAAGTGAATATAACGAACCTAACTGGAACTGGAGCTCGGCACTTCGATTTCCAATTCTGATAGATTGATTTGATGGTTTCATTATATACGGCTTATCAACCCTTTGCAGGTTATTTAAAACCAAAAAATATTTTTTTAGATGTCAAGATTTTTTTTTTGCAGATAATAATGGTTTACTGATACAAAACTTACTAATTAACCCTTAGCTGGGGAGAAGAGGTGAATTCATAGCTTTCCCAAGAGTATTTGCGCGTAATTGAAAATAACAATCCCCACATGAATTAGAACTCGGCTCACCGACTAAAAAACACCATCCGCACATCCAAGCTCGACGTTTTTCAGCTTCGGTGATCGTACGGGAACCGGTGTTTCAACGTGATATGGCCATAAGTCCAGATATTTTAGATGATCATTACACAGATGTTATTTAAAACTTCATAGAAAGATCCTTTTTGTTTTGGTCTGAAGCTCTGGAATGAGGAGGTATTTACATTTATATTCAATCTGTTGCCCTTAACTTATCACAACATTCAAAGTCCTGATCTGGCATCTCGGCTACAGTTACTTTCTCACAGACGTGATTTTTCTTTTCTACAAACTGGCAACTGTTCTGATGAGCTACTTTCACTCTGTACCCCAAATGCATCAATTGAAGCGTGCTACTAGGTTGGCATATAGGTCCAGCCCATTCACTGTCAAAACAGTTAAATGTAACCGCCTCTTCTACTCCGACAACTTCTTCTCTCACACTTCCTGACAGTAGAACTCCCTTCCTCTTACTTGCTTCAAATATTCAAATGTAATGTCAATCGACATCTGATGCCTTGATCCTGTTCCCCGTCATTCTCTATGTCCTTTCCTCAAATCCACATCTTCACTCTTGCTCTAATCTCTGTAACCCCTTGTGTGCCAGTGTCACTCCCGGCCTGCTTGGTGTGAAATACTTAAAAAAAAAAAAAAAAAAAATCCCCCCCCCCAAAAAAAAACACTTATTATCGTAGACTTTTCGACCGCTATGTTTCCCGTTCTTCATCAGGTGCTTGCCAATCTAGGTAACCTTTAGGGAATTTTGAACTGAAACGCCTTTAGCATTGCTCAATTATTTTTCATGCCCGTTTTCACTGAGTTCAAATACACACTGCCCGGCATGAGGATTGAACGCACAATTAATATGTCACCAAATTCACGAACCAATGTTTTAATTTAATCGTTGTCAAGCATCTATGCGACGCTGGACTGGGAATAATAAAAGATGCTTTCCAAAAATTCAGTAAAGAATTAAGAAGCAGGAAAATATCGTTAAAAACAAAGAAAAGAATAGTGAACTGCTATGCAGTATCAATCCTTCTGTATGGTAACTACTGGGAAATCGCCTCACAGATGAAGAGGAGACTTGAGAGAATATTTCTACAGAAGGATGATGAGAATACCATAGACGAACCAACGAGAAAGTGTTAAGTAAAATATAGATAAGAATTATACTCAAACCCAGAAGAATCAGTTGAAATTTCTGGGACACAGAATGAGGAAAGAAGGCTTAGAAAATTTAACACTACTAAGATATATTGAAGGCAAGGGAACAGCGAGAAACCTTTCTAACGAGCTGGATTGAATCGATAACAGAGCCGCGAGTAGGAGAGATAACAAAAAACACTAACGTTCTATACTTTGTAGCTAAGGGCTAGAAGATATAGGAAATTGTGGAGGGGCATGATCATCCACACACTGAACGGACACAGCAGATAGAAGAAAACTTGTATCTGTTCTGGAACCGCCCACTTCTGAGTCGTTCTGAGACTATTCTTCAAAGAGGGAACGCTCTTCGTCAAGTAGAGTCTACCGAACGAATTAAAGTCGCATTACAGTTTTCTGGTTCTGAGTGATTTGAGGATCTCCCCCGGTTGGCGATGAATTAAGGACGTAGGCGATCATGGCTCTCCCATTTATCCCTTGTAGCACTCAATAAGCTTCGTCCCTCTGCCACCTCCCCAGACCCCTTTCTGTCACCCACTTGTCGACAGTTATGTCACGCGTAGCTTTCCCTTGTCTCTCTTTCCCTCTATCCACCCGTGAGTATCAGATTCTCCAGGCCCTCCTTTCTCATTACGTGTTCCATAAACTTCAGCTGGTGTTAAGTATAATCCTCTTCCTTGTTTGCATCCTCTCCAAGACCTCATCATGGCTCATACACTCGGTCCATGATAACCTCAGCATCCTTCTGTAGAACCACATCTCCGCCGCCTCGAGTCAGTTCTTCATCTTTGAGGAGACCGTCCAACATTGGCTGTCGTAAAGAATATCAGATCTCATGTAACAGCTCAGTACTCTTTTCTTTGTTACCAAAGAGATCCTCCTGTCTCGGAATATTCTGTCCAGTTTTAGTAATGCGTTTTCGCCCATCCCAATACAACTTCGGATCTCAGTGTCGCACTTACCGTTCTCTGTGAAAACACTTTCCAAATATTTAAACTTCTGCACCTGCTTGATTTTAGTGTCCCCCGACCTGCAAATCGCATTTAGGGCTCATCCTTTTACTGATAGCCATGCATTCTGTCTTCTTGTATGTTATGATTAGACACTTTTTTTTCTCGATCTCCTTCGCTACATTCTGAAGGAGGTTTTGACATTTCTTTCCGTGTCTGCTATCAGTATCAGCGCCATCTGCATATCGTATGTTGTTAAGACTGTGGCCGCTGATACTGAATTCCAGTAGGATATCCAATTCTCTCAGAATTGCCTTGCTGTAAGTACGCAATAGGAATAATGTTTAAACAGTAATACCGTAATTCTCCATATATAATACGCCTTCATCCATACTACGCACACCTAAATTTGTGCTGAACGTGTGGGAAAATGCTTCTACTCACGCATAATACGCACCCCTTGTTTGGTAATCAAACCCTATAAATTGTACCTCTCCAATTTCATTACGGCCAGCATTTCCTATTTATTTAAAAAAATGATTTGAATATAGAATAATATTATTCTAATTTAGTTTTATGATAATTCTTATTTTATTTAACGGCAATTCTTTAAAAAAGATTTCTCGCTGTGCATAATACGCACCCTTGATTTTCCTTATTATTTTTTCAGAAAAAAATGCGTGTTATACATGGAGAATTACGGTAATTACGAAGCTTTGTTTTATAAAGTAAAAGGCTAAATAAAAAAAAAAATTAAAAAAAAGTAAATAGTATCGATTGATCTCGAGTCGGTGGAGTCATTATTTCCGATGTCAGTATTCGAAATTCGGATTTGGGTCTGGGGATGGATGACAAAGTCTAACACATATTTAACGGGTTTCCGCAGTAAAGAACTGATTTCCGGTTTTCTAAAGATTAATTTGTTTAGAGTCGGTAATATAAAAAAAAAAACAACAAAAAAACGAAGTTAAGGGTTGAGGCTGAGTTAGGAGGAAGGCAAGTCACTTTGGAACTGGGATTTTCTGACAACTCCTGCAATTATGGAGATAAGCTCATTGTCTGAGGGTTAGTTGTGGACGTACGATGGAATCTCCTAACGCATCACTATCTAAGACACAAACACGCGCGCACATATGTATCAATGGAGAAGGGGGGGGATGAAACGCATTTTGCACTAAAGACAAAAAAAAGTGGGGGGTGGAGAAATGAGTGATAAGGTCAGTTTCCTAAAATCTTTGCAAAGGAGTCAAGATTGGGGTGGGGTCTGGAGTCGAAACAATCCAAAATGGTGATAACATTACAAATATAGCAATGTCAAGAAAGGAACGAATTAGTAAGAGAGAGACAGAGAGAGACAGACAGACAGAGAGACAGAGAGAGACAGAGAGAGAAAGAGAGAGAGAGGAAGAGAGAGAGAGAGAGAGAGTGAAGGTGGGTAAAAAAATAAAAACAAAAAGCAACGGAAAAAGAAAGCATGGGGGAAAAGAGTGAGAAATGGAGACAGAAAAAAGAAAGAGAGTGAAAGGCTAAATAAGAGGAAAAAGAAAGAAAGAAAGAGAGAAAGAGAGAAAGTCAGTCAGATATAGATAGAACCGATAGAAAGAAAGAAAGAAAGAAAGAAGAAAAAAGATGTAAAAAGATGAAGACAAAGAGGGTACAGACGAGAAAAAGAAAGTGTAAGAAAAACGGTAACAGAAAAAGAGGAGAAAAGAGAGAACATCTCTCAGTCAGTCTCAAAGAGATACAGAGAGAGAAATAGATAAATAAATGACTAAAGCAGTTAGAAAGAAAGAAAGAAAGAACGAGAAAATAAAACAATATTATACATACATATATATATATATATATATATATATATATATATATATATATATATATATGTATATTTGCACCAAATTATATATATATATATATATATATATATATATATATATATATATATATATATATATATAATTATTTATTTAAAAATATGATTCCAACATGCTACATAAGAGGTCTCATGTTTCAAAAACAAGAGCCGAAAACTTCAATATGATTATTAGAATTAAATTGAATTAAAGTAAGCTCTGTTTCATCTTCAAGCGAATTTTTTTTTGGAATAACTTATTTCTGAAATTTATGTGTCTTAGTAGTATATTCACAATTGAAATCAAAATTTCCATGGTAACAGCCATGGCGAATTTTTAAAATATGTAGGGGTGTTGTGTGTTAATAATTTGTATCAGCATAGAGTTACTTTCATAGATGTCAAGTCAGGGTAAGGTGGGGGTGTCTGAATTTAAAACGGAAGATGTTTTCAACCAGTCTGGTTTACGTGCCTATGGAGATTTTTTTTCTTTTTTTCTTTATGAAAGGGTTTTACGTATATAAAAACTGTCGTAACATTTTTTTTTGACGACTTCATAAAGGGCTATCTTTTTTTGTAGGGTGTTTAAACTTTTTATTGGGGCTATAGATTATAAAAGTTAATTTATTGTGTGTTTGTTTTTAAGCTAAATTATTCAATGCGTGAATTTGATGATGTCGGCAAAAAACCGTTAACTCATGTCTATTGTTTAATAGATTTTTATTATTTAGAAACTTAATAATGTCAAGTTTCTCATGGAGGCACAAAGGACATGGGTCATCCCAAGTTTTACAAGTTCTAGTCCTGTTTATAATTTTCCATTTTACTTTAGGTGTCCTATTTATTTCCTTCAGATGCCAAAAATATTTAGATAGAGAAGTCTGATTTCTTTTATTTATATTGTTGAAAGAGCACTTATGCTGCCTCCATCTAGCTTTAAAATCATTCTTCGTGGACCCAATGTATATCATATTAGTATTTGGACTCTCAGTGGATGAGATAGTACATTGGTATACCACAGATTTGATGCAGCATTTATTTTCTAATGGGCAGTCTTCTGGGTTTCTACAATCACACAATTTTTCACTGCTATTGTCAGATTTAAGTGTAGGGTTTTTATTCATACTATTCAGTCATGGGCGTTTGTTCAGAATTTTATTGTGTTTTTTATTATACTTTCTAGGTTTTCAGTGCAGCTGTAACTCAATTTTAGGGTGTTCTTATTAAATATATTACTAAGCCTACTATTGGTGGGGAAGTGTTTATCAATTACGGTTAAGAATTTATGTCTTAGTTTAATACTAACCATTTGGTTGAACGATTGGACAGATAGGATATCTAATGGAAATCTCCTGTTAATAAAGTCGTACAGGTAAGTTCACTTTCACCGTCACAGAATGTGGAATTGGATAGCAGAGTTCAAATCCCACGCTCGTCTTCACACAAATGTCTTTTGCAAATGTCTGTATCCATTTCTTCCCCCTTCCGATTATGCAATAAATAGAAAGGTAGACGGGTCTCTCTAACCTTTAGTAAAAGCAACTCTACGGCAACGGTTACTCTAAATTCAAAACCATGAGAAACAGTTTTGATATCTACTTTGGTAATGTCAATTCATAAATAAGAAAGAAATCGAAGTTGTCTTCTTCTTATAGGTGCCGTGTCTCTTCAGGACACAGGCCATCATAGCCCTCCACATCTTCCTGTCTCTTGTTGCTCTTAATAAGTTTTGTCGTTTTGTTATTTCTCGGAAACCCTGTTCCGTCATCCAGATACTGAAGCTCATCAAGTATATTAGACGCTGATTTCCTCTGTCTTTCTTTCCCTCAAACTGTCATGTGGGTATCAGGTTTTCCAAGCCTTACTTCCTCATTAGGCGCCCCAGAAATTTCAACTGCTTCTTGCTGAAGTTAAGTATATGTCGTTTCTGCTTCCCTCCTCTTCAAAATCTCGTTGTTGCTCGCATCTTCCATCCATGGTATCCTCAACATTTTTCTATAGAAATACATTTTGTTGCTTCAAGTCTCTTTTTCATCTTTGAGGAGATTGTCCAGCATTCGCTATCATACAGGAGGAAAGATATCACGTCACAGTCCAGTACACTTTTCTTTGTTTCTAACGATATTTTTCTGTCTCTTCATACTCTGCTTAGCTTTAGGAAGACAACTTTGGCCATCCCAAGACTTCTTCGGATTTCAAGGTCGCATTTTCCGTCCTCTGTAATAACACACCCCAGATATTTAAATTTTCTGTACTTGTTTGCTTTTAGTATCCCCGATTTGTAATTTGCATTTTGGGATCATCCTTTTATTGATAATCATGACTTCTGTCTTCTTGTAGTTTATACTTAGTCCTTTCTTCTCGCTTTCTTTAACTTCTGTAGTTTTTGTTTCTTTTCTGTATCTGCTATCAACACTAAGTCATCTGCATATCTTGTTTTGTTAAGACTGTGGCTACTAATAAAGAATCCTGGTAAAATTTTTAATTCTTTCAGATTTGCCTTGCTGTTGAGTATTGGCCAACGAGAAGGCACATCCTTGTTTTACACCCCCTTTCTATTTTTGTATATCTGTGGAAATTCATTTTATGCGCCTGGGGAGCAAAAAACTAAAAAAAAAAGAAAAAAAAAAGAAGACATATCGGATATACTATGACTCTAAGTGCACCCAACATATATAGGTGTAGGCACTATAGATGTATACACACATAGTATGTATGATATATGCACATATAGATCAAAACTTTCTCTCTGAACTTAATAATTAGTAATCTCCATAGCCTCTTTGGTTTAATTAACACCAATTAAGTTAAGATGCTGAAAATTTTTAACCCAGTAGTGCATGATATCAAATATTTTAGACAGATTATCTAAAAATTTTAATCCGCCAACCCTAAGATTACCATTAGCCAGCAAGGTGGATTAAGCAAAAAGAGATAAACATTTAAGGAACGTTTATGCAGAAATAGATTATTATTATTGTTGGATATATGATAAAGCCCTTCAAGGAGAGAAAGTCCCTCTGGTCCAAAGGAGAAAAAAAGGTATGCTATCTCCAATTTTCAAGTGATACTTCGAAATCCAGATAGCTGGTCCCCTTTTATGGCCTATAGTGTATCTATGTATCTCAGATTTTACAAGTAGAAAAATAGACACATATCTTACGCTCGTAAGATGAAAGTAGTCACTGTTAAAAGAATTCTTATTTCTAATTAGTTGCTGAAGTAAACACCCTATCAAAATTATTACATGATGTGTTATGTGGGTCCATGTTTGGGTGTTCAATGTAAAAAAAGAAAGAAAAAAAAGAAAGAAAAAAGAAAAAAGAAAAGCTTTCAGTCATTTTATTCTCCAATTTTTTTTCATATATTGGTTATGCCATAACCATGGTTATTCGAGTCGAACACTTTATTCTATTCTCCGGTGTTTATTGTTCGCCTTGTGTTTTCTATGTTTAGTGTAATATTTCAATATCAATCTTACGCGGCCATCTTATTTCGTATCACGCATCCGTCCTATTGTCTCACTCGCCCATTTATTCTTCAATTCTAAATTCCAAGAATACCGTGTATTAAGATGGACAGCGGAAGAAGGATGGAGTCTAGAACGGTCGCAACATTGCGTGTATAACCACCAAGAAAAGCACGCTAGCCAGAATTGGTGAAGCAGTGTATCTCGTGCGATTGGAAGGTCATTGAATATAACAAGCTTCCATCGCAATCTCCGACGTTGAATCCAGATAAGTCGAAGAGATTCGAGACAACGGAGATATGTTTAGAAGGATGATGAGTATATCATGGATCGATTGTGTGAGCAACGATGAGGTTTTGAAGAGGATACAAACAAGGAGGAAGCTTATAATTAACATCAGGAAGAAGCAGATCAAATTTCTGGGACACGCAATAAGAAAGGAGAACCTGGGGAATCTGATACTCACAAGTCGAATAGAGGGAAAGTGAGAGACAAGGGAAAGCAACACATGACATACCTGGCGGGTTTAAGCAAAGGGATGACAGAACATGATCTGGAGGAGGTGGCAGAGGGACGAAACTTATTAAGAGTTACAAGGGATAGGGAAAAGTGGAGAGCCATGGTCGACTACGTCCTGAAAGGACACGGCACATAACGAAGAAAACACTTTCCAAATTGGATTGATTAAAAGCGGAAACCATCCAGAATTAGCCAGTCTGAAGGATGGTGCTTTCTATCAGAACGATGCCAAAATATAATGTCTCTTTGAAGACCTGGTCGAAATTGACTGAAATCTCCTCCTAATAAATCATCTTGCGTCATCGGAATATCTCTTATTGCGATTCCAACAAAATTATACTTATGTGAACAGCACCAATTCTCCGGAAATCTGTAATAAGCACTTAGACCCGTTCGTCAAACAGAATGATAGCAAGTTCTAGGAAAAATCTTGATAATTAATTTAATTTTCTTTTTTTGTCGACTGGAGTTGTTTATTTATTTATAATGTTTTTAAATGAACATTAAAATAAATAAAACATTCCTATAACTCTAGATACATATATATAACTATCCAAACGTTCAGTTAAAAATAAAAAATAAAAAATAAAATTTATCCTTGATAATAGCTAAATGTATAGCCGAAAGCGTTCGAACATACAGAAAATTTGAACAATTTCTAATTTACGCCGAGAAAAGCAAAACATTATAAGAACACATGAAAAATTCAATAAAAAAAATTATCGAAGTAACTTGTCAGTCATTTTTAATGAAACTTGTATAAAAGAGGAACTGTTTCCCAAGTACACAATTATATATGTGTGTGTGTGTATGCGGGACCTTTCTCGCTGAAAAGTGTTGTGCATATTTCTGATTTCCAATGCCTTTATACATTTCGAAGCATTCCTTACTTGAATTCCATTTCTAGTATTCTTTGTTTGTTTTAAGACATTTTTGTGTTTCTACATTCTTTTTATAGATACAAATATTTAAGTAAATGCTCTGTTTATCATAAACAGTACTAAACAACATTTACCGGCCTGAATGTCCGAAAAATTTTCATAGAAAATATGCGTCCCCCGACAGGAATCGAAACTGTATCCTACACGGAACCGTCATATAGCCTGGCGTGCTTTTACCGATTGAGCCACAGAGGAGCGTTTCGTTTAACGCGGTCGATTTTACTGATTTTAACTACAATTTTCCATGATTTTCTCACGTAGATTCATATCTGCTCGATGCGTATCCAAATGTAAACAAATAACGTCACACATTATGAAATGGACAAAGTCCAGCAATTATTTTAAGATATTATGATTATACATTCTTTTTATAGATATATTCTATTTTTTTCATTGCTCACTAGGTGTCTCTTCTTATAACACTGCATTACATTTTCCAATGCTTCCACGAATATCCGTCCCCGTGTGAAAATATTTCGGTCGACAGGATTTGACTTTACAATACAGAAATCACTTCCACTTACATATTCGTCATGTAATTTTAATAAATCCTACACGTCATAGATTGACTAACGCCACAAGAAAGGATTGTATGCACACGGAAACGCCAGAATTGTTTGCTGGCCTCTGAAGCTTTATTTGCTAAAGTGAGTCGTCTTTTGTTAATATAATAAATAACTATAGAGTAGTTTTTCTTTTCCCTTTTTTTGATATATCCGCGTTCCTAACTACTTATTTAACCAACTGATGGCCTGTTTCTCTATATGTACTTATCAAATGGTTGGTACGTGTTTATAGAATATATGCATAGATGGCCGTAAGTGTGATTGACTTAATTCAGAGGTATTTTTAAAATAGAAAAAAAAAATAATAATATGGAAATACTTGTGTGTATTTCGTTCATTAGTTTATTGAGATGCGGTTGTCTTTGAAAGTATATAACAGAAAAAATAGAGAGGAGAGAGAAAAAAAGAAAAGAAAATGTTATTCTATAAAGTTCTGCCAGTAAAAGGCCCAAGAGCCATTCAAGGTAGAAGGTTACTATATCGTGTATGGGAATAAAAAAAGGCAAAATGTGCACATTATGAGGATATGCATGAACGATAAACGATTAAGCCTAGACTTGAAAATGTTAAATTTGAAAGTGATCGGGAAGGCATCCTGTCGGGAGTTTGTTCGAGAATGTGGCAATTCTTGGAAGTGTAGAACTTCTTTATTACAAATGAAATACGCAAGAGAATGCGAATAATTCATCCTTGTGTACGTGTCATGGTAGATCACAGCTGCAATGGTCGGGGTTGGTGAAACAGAACATTTGCCATGGAAATAGCGACAGTTTTGTGACAAAGAGGTTGTAGGGTGCGGAATAATTAATATGACAGAATATATCTAACGTCTTCAAAAATAAAATAAGATAATAAATCTTATCTACGGGCGGTCATCTCATGAACTCAAACCTTTAGTATGGTCATAGGTCAGCGTATCGAAGTTCAAATGATTCGAGAGACAGAATGGCGAAAGACAAAATAACAAATGGACAAAATGTCGAAAAGACAAGGAGCCGAACGGATTAAGTATCGAACGAACAAAGTGTCGAATGGAAAATGTATGGAACAGAAAAAGAGCCGAACTGTCTAAATGACGAATGGACAAAATGTCGAAAAGACAAAGTTTCAAAAGGACAAAATGTTGAACAAAATAAAAACGAACAAGTCGTCATGATTTTAAAAAAACACGGTTCAAATAATCAATTAATCTATTTTAAACTTTTTATTCCTTATCTTTGACATCATTTAATAAATAATAATCTTAATAGTTATTAAGCCTCCATAATCCTCAATTAGCAAAATAAGATTTGTGTTTGGGGAGGAGGGTTGTTTTATTACGCTCTATTTCTTTGCCAAATAAAGAGTTTTCTCATATATTCCTTAGAGATGACAAATAGGCGGATCCATCAAAATACTGTTTATTTGCTACATTCAATTATTTCTTCGAGTTTTAAATGTCATAATTCCGAACTATATTTTGCCATATCATTCATAATGGAAAATATCAAGACGCAAGCGGAAGAAATTCTTATATGGCAGCTATGCATGTATGAAAGTTTAAAACAAAAATAATATGATGTTTATGTCTAAACGATTCTTTATGAGTTCGAAATCTTGAAAAAGTCATATACCCCAAAGTGATGAGCTGAGAAATGTTGTGCGTATCTTTGTACACCTATATTTACAGCCTCAATATCTATATATTTTTATGTAGTGATATATATATATATATATATATATATATATATATATATATATATATATATATATATATATATATATATATATATATTTATTTATTAAAGGCATTTTTTATGTTTAACGTTCTTTTTATAGATACAAGTATACAGATCATTTACTTAAATACTTGTATCTATGAAAAGAACGTTAAACATAAAAAATGTCTTTAATAAATAAATTGTCGGACTTTGTCCATTTCTTAATGTATATATTTATATATACATATTTATATATATATTTATATATCTATATATCTATATATATATGTATTATATATATATATATATATATATATATATGTAGTGATTTTATATATTTTATGTTAAAATTTTCGAACAAATAATTATATATATATATATATATATATATATATATATATATATATATATATATATAACGTATTTATCGGCTTACAGGACACATCTTTTTACTTAAAAAAATATCCTGAAAAATAAATATGCGTCTCCCAAGACGAATGCAAGGCTACGTGCAGAGGCTCAAGTAAGCTTGAACGGTCACCTAATTGGCTTGACTTATAGGGACTTGGATTTGTATGTTGAGTCATTACACTATAATTTTAACTATCTATCTAAATCAGTCTTTTGTATGATGTAACCTCAGTACTTAGCTGTTTCAAGTATTTGCAAGACCTTCCTGGAGCTGAGCCACAAGCTTAACATGCTCTGTATACTAGCAGCAACAAAAGCCTTTCTGTTTTTGACTCGTATGTCAATGCCATACAAACAAATTCAGACAAGTGATTAATGTAAACAAAACGTGGCGCCAGTATGTGAGGGACGCATGGCGAATGTGTTGTTGTATGAGAATGACTTTTTTCATAGAAATTTCTTTCCAATATTAGGGTGCGTCCTCCAAGCTGCTGCATCTTGCAAGCCGGAAAATACTATATATATATATATATATATATATATATATATATATATATATATATATATATATATATATATATATATGCTTCCCCATCCCATTATAGCATTATTCGATACTTAGTTTGTTCGGCATTTTGTCTGTTCGGCATTTTGTCCTCCGGCACTTTACCCTTCGTCACTCCCTCTGCGCACATTTTAATATATACTTGAAAATTTTATAACGCCCTCACACAAACACACCTATTTCTTATAACGCTAAAATGTATATTTAAAGGGCACACGTTTATTGAGTAAACATCTTTTTTAAACAGTGAAATTAGTGTTTACCGGCCTAGAGACCGAAAAGGTGCGCCTCAAGAAAACGCACCTACTGATTAGCATTTTCATCATCATCAGGAAGGGGGGGACCTGAGTGCAGAAGAAGAAACAGACTTTGATTCTTCTTCCTCATGAACCTTTGAGTGAGTTTTCAGATAATTTGGTGGTGCCAATCACCTCTCCAAACTCTTGACTGACAGTTGAAGGTTTTAGGATCCCGTCAGTAATATTAGCTTGGTGCAAAAATAATGACGTAATAATGTCGTTATTTGACGTATTTTTAACATCAAAAAACGACATTATTACGACATTATTTTTGCACCAACCTAATAGTATTTACCAACTGTACTTTGAAACTGACAAGCGCACTTGCTTTCAAATTAGTTCATCTGATTAAAGAAAAGCAATTCAGGTTCGTTTCCTACTGGACGGTATATTTTCCTCTAATAAGACTTCTTGACATTAATTTTTCTGTTAACACCCCTCACTGCAAAAAATGTGTCTTCAAACACTTGCAACAACTAAAGATAGCGTTTATAGTAATAAGGGATAATGACAGATTTTAAAATTCCATTGTCTCTACATTGCACACAGATCTCTCTCTCTTTCTCTCTATCTCTCTATCTATCTATCTATCTATCTATCTATCTATCTATCTATCTATCTATATGCACGGTGGAGTAATGGTTAACGGCTAGGATTGAGGAATCTGTTCGAATTCCAATCGAATTCATTACATTTACTTACGTGCTAATATCCTTGGGAAAGATATGAATCCATCTCTTCTCCCCAATCTATGTGTAAAATAGCAAGACAGACTGGTACCTATAGCCTTAGGTGGCAACCTGTCTAGGAGTAGGAAAAACTGAAATTAAACCACCTCCTGCCTTGTAGGTCCTTCTTCTTTTAGCAAAGGCCAGAAGAAGTTAACTTCAAAAACAAATCCACCCCTGAGAGGAGGGGCGGGATATCCTAAATATCCCCGGTGCAAAAGGAAACGGCAAGACATTACCCTATTCTACCTTGTATGTCAGCATGAAGCACAGTTCTAAGGTGTAGAGAAGTGGTGACCACACCGGCGGCACAAAATGAGGAAATTGAATAAACAAAATGAAAATAAATATAGTCATCCACAGACAGATTATTTCATCAATGTGGCTAGACGTCCGATTGCCTCTAGCTAGGATCGAAACCCGGCTAAAATGGCCTCCGTCGGATATTCTACCTAAGATGTTCGCGCACAGAAAGGACGAAGGTGAATTTAAGCGTATTTATTTTTAGATAAGCATACATTGACCGAGAGATCTCGATTCGCTTTACCGAAGAGTCTTGCATTATTAGCAGTAATAGTCTCTGTTTATAAACTCACACTTCCTCCCCAGAGCATATATGGTTTTTACCTTTTACTTTTTAATAATAATAATAACAATAATATATATATATAGATAGATAGATACGTTGTATATTTGTTTAGATGAGTGTGTGTATGTATATGTATGGATGTGTCTAAGGGTTTTATGTATATGTGTTTGTGTACACATATGTGTATGTCTATGTGTGTATGTGTATATGAATGCATGAGTTTATATATATTTATATATATATATATATGTGCACATGTATATGTATGTATGTGCTTGTAAATATAAATATGTTGTTGTGAATGTGTGTGCCTATGTATGTGTTTTGGGACATAGAAATGGTAGGTCCTTGCTAGATTAAATATTCGTTCATTTTTATGTTTATGTTAAATTTGTAACCTGCAAATGATATCACTTGCTTTGTCAATTTTTCTTGGTTAGGCATCAGTTCTCTTATAAATGCCCTCGTTTTAATTTGCGCCCCCCCCACTTTTTTCCCTCTCTCTCATCTTCTGGATTTTAAGTTTAGATCATATCGTTTTTTTAATGGGCGTAGTATCACCGCAAATACATCGACACGTTTCACGTGTCTGTTTTTTAATTTTAATTTTAGGTCAGCGAATCGGTAGCGAATTATACATCGAAAAATCATTCATATTTATCTGTATCTCAGTCTTTTAAACCGTTATTTAACTCCTCTCTTTAAAACTTCTCTCTGTTAAATTTTAATCCCCACCTTCAACTTTAGGCCTCCCTGTTCTTCTTTCTTCTGTTACACCTCTCTCTTGAGCTTTCAGACATTTCCCTCTCACATTTGTTTCCGACTCCCACACATACACTCTCACTAAAACTTTGCTTTTTATACCCGGATATATATATATATATATATATATATATATATATATATATATATATATATATATATATATATATGTCGTCATCCATTACATCCAGCACATGGTATTCCAGGTCACCCATATAGTTACTCACCAAGCTCGATGTTGCTTAACTTCGATGAACAATTGGGAATACCGATTCCCGTAAGCTTGAATGTGCGGCTGATGTAATGGATGACGACTCGGAATTGTAGATCGGAGAGTCAAGTTTCAATTCCAGTCTGGTTCAGTATATTCGTTTATGCACCTATATCCATAGCTAAGGTGTGTATTCATCTTTTCTCATTGCAACTATGGCTTAATTATCACCAAATCATTATTATCTCTCAAACAATTCTGATAATCTAAAAACAAATTTTTCTGGCTTTAAATAACCTGATTGGCGAGCGGTAGAAAACAAAACAATCAATGTATATATCGATCGCGAATCCCTTGACCCATTGGGGTCTTAGAGGCACCACATGTACTACAGCCGCAGTACATGTGGTGTTTCTTGGGCAACAAAGCCTGATTTTCTAAAAATCAAAACTTAAAAAAAAAATTTCATTCCTTTGTGAACAAGTCCTGAAAGTTTCATTTAATTGCGACAATTATTTTATTTTCGCAACAATTTCCAAATCAATGTGTTTTTCTCCGAAAAGAAGGTCATAAACACTAATCCTGAATTAACGTCGACCGCAGACGTAATAAACAAAACAAGAAAAAAAAAGATTTTTAACCAAATTTTCGTACGTGCTAGAAAGATTTTTAAAATTTCCTAAAATAATAAAAAATACGTTGGCCTTTCCTTTTAATAATAACATAAACCTTTTGACGATAAAACTGTTTTTATTAAGTTTGGCTCTTTTTTTCACCATTCTATGCCGTTTTATTCAGCGAGCAAGTGAACATATCTACATAAAATATGGAGTTACTTTTCAGTCACCGTGTACTTCTTTGATCTTTATTCCTTTTTTATCGGAAATATTTAATTCTTTTTTACTTTTATTCTACGGTCACGAAGAAGCAGCACCAAATTGACAATAATGAAATTACTAGTTGTTAAAAAAAATCTGTCTATTTAGAACCATTACATCTGCTTATTAACAATATGTAGTCGAAAAGATGAGGTTCTCTGTCTAATTAGGATATTTTCTGCTTACGCTCTCGTCAATGAATTTGTCATCGTAGTAAAGATATACTCTTAAAGATAAAGGAAGTGCGTTGACATCTCGTCGTAAGACTTGTTCATTTCAATCCAAGCTGCTTACTTGGCAGTCGTAGAATGCAAAAAACGACCTGCGGGTTGCGATAAGTATGCAGCGACAATCAGATAAAAGAATGACTTAACAAAACTAAACAATATCAATTTACCTGAGATTCGGGTCAGGTGAGACACCGATGAATCGCACATCCACTCACTTTTTGCCAACTTTTGAAAAACCAAAACAAATCAGGCATTGTTTGTGTGTGTGTGTGTGTGTGTGTGTGTGTTCAGTAATTTCCTTCGCTTACTTTGTCCCAGGGGCGTTGGTAAAAGACAAAGTTATTCTTTGGTCTTTGCTGACTCATTCATAGCTTTATTGTAGCTACTGACACTACTCTTTATATCTAAAAAAAAAAAAAAAAAAAAAAAACTTTTAGAGTAAAGGTACAATTATATGTGTCATTTATTATATATAAACGTCCAAACTCACATATGGCTTCTCACCAAAGTTAAGCAACATCGAGCCTAGTCAGTAAAATGACCACTTGGGAATAACAGGTTCTGTAAGGATGGATGTGCGGGTGGTGTAATGGATAACGGCTCAGGATTTCTAATCAAAGACCCTAGTTCTAATTCCAGTTGGATTCGTTAAATGCATTTACGCGACAATGTTATTGGGGAAGGTATGAATCCACCTCTTCTCCCCCTCGTTATGGGTTAATTAGTAGGACTTGTATCTGTAAATCATAACCGCTTGGGAATAACGGGTGCGAACAGTGTAATGGATAACGGTTCAGAATTGGAAAATGGAGAGCCGACTTGCAATTCCAGTCCGGTTCGTTATATCCACTTGTGCAAATACCCGTTGGAAAGGAATGTATCTACCTCTTCTCCCCCAGCTATGGGTTAATTAGTTTGGACTTGTATCAGTAAATCATTAGCATCTCCCAAAATTCCCGTTCAACCTGCTGATGCAAATGATGTTCTGGTGTGACACTGAGTGCAATATCTATTTTGTTACCATCTTGGCTGACCTCAGAAGTTATTTGGGTCATCAGCAATCAACTCCTAGAACAAGAAAGCCTTATTGATTCGATTCAAACAGGATGTCGCAAGTCTTTAACCATTTTGCAAATTGGGCATAAAAAATATCAAACAAGTGGAACAATATAAATATCTGTGAAGAGGACGGAATGTGCGACACTAAAATCCGAAGGTGCATTGGGATAGCAAAAAAAATGCCTTTCAGAAGCTAAGCAAAGTATTAAGAAACAGGAAAATGTCGTTGGAAACAAAGAAAAGAGTGCTGAACTGTTACGTAGTATCAGTCCCCCTATATGGCAATAAATGCTGGACAATTTCTTCACAGATGAAGAAGAGACTTAAAAAAACATAGATGAGACTCGACAAACGAATACCATGGACAGAAAATTTGAAGTAACAAAAATCTGGTTCTAAAGAAGGATGCTGCGAACACCATGGTCCGAACACGTCAAAGTTTTAGCGAAAATAGAAACAAGAAACTCACTTATATTTAACAATAGAAAAAGACAGTTGAAATTTCTAGGGCACATAATGAGGAAAGAAGGCTTGGAAAATTGTATACTCACAAGACAGATTGAAAGCAAGATAGTCAGAGGAAAATAATGCATAATCTACCTAGCAAGCTTGAATAAATGGATGGAGAACAGGTATTAAGAGAGGTAAGACAAAGATAAAATTTTGTTACAACGAACAGGAAATTGTGGAGAGCCATGATCGTCAATGTTCTGAAAGGATATAGTGCATAGAAGAAGACGAAGAAGGACTTAAATATACATAATGTTCACAATGCAAATCCAGCCTGTACGTTTAAATTCACTCACTTCTCCTTTAAAAGTTAAGCTTATCTCAAAAATGAAAAATTTCAAGCGACGAATGTCTATTTCAGTCTAGTCAGCCAGGAAAGTTTGGTTTGGTTTGATTTGTTTTACGGTATATCAACCTCAATGGGTTATTTAACGCCAACAAGATTTTTATTCCTGGTAATTTTTATTTTTATTTTTTTTCCCAAAATGTATTGCTGGTATTAAAACTTGTTTTTACACTTTCATAGTGTTTTAACTACAGATTGGGGTGTTAACTACTTAGCCATAGCTGGGACCCTAACCGGTGCTAATATCCTGGGTCAGCGTGTATCTGGGAACACCAGCAATTAAGAGGTGGTTCGACGCTCCTCAAAACCTTCTGATCAGAGGCCCTGCTGCCGGATGTAGTTTATCGTCAGACCCAGAACTCTCATCAAATAACCGATAAAGAGAGACGCAACCGAGAGATGGCAACAGTACGAGTAGGACAGCTATTATTTTGTGTTTTTCTTACCGTAGCTTTGATGTGGCACAAAGACAGACGTACGGGGCACCCAGTGAGGATCGTAAATGATCTAGCGAGTCAAGCATGCTAACCATTACACCCCGTCTCGGTGCCCTGAAAAATTGATTTCAGTTTTATATTACGTCTCCGACATATTTGATAGAGTAAAGGTACAATTATATGTGCAAATTACTCTATGAAAAATTCCAAATCTATAGATATACCATATATTGTTTACCTATGCAGTCACTTCGAAATACCGAGATAATCTCTTGTTCGCTCCATATTAAGGTTCATCAGAGTCTAGTGTTCAATCCCATGTAAGATACCAATATGCACTTGCATATATGTAGATGCGTGTAAAAATATGTTCACTTTCGTTATTATTTTTTGCACTGATATTTCCACCTTAAAAAAACACAGACGAACACACGCATATCCACTAACACACAAGCGCGCGCATATATATATATATATATATATGTGTGTGTGTGTTTGAGTGTGAGTTTGAATGTGTTTGTGTGTGTGTGTGTGTGTGTGTGTTTGTGTGTTCATAAAAGAACTAAAAACCTAGTAAAATCCTAGTAAAATGCTGATTTTCTCTGTAAGCAGACTTTTAATGTGCCAAAGACATTTAATGAAGTTCGATATTTTGGGTATCAAATTTACTCCAGATAATGCGTCTCAAGTTCCCGCCCGACCTCAAGTAGAACTCATGTACATCATCCATTGCTAAAGATGTTGGGAAAAGGATGTATAAACATAAAAATCACATTAAAACACCGGGTAAGCAACGTCGAGTCTGGAAAGTATCTAGATGGGAGACGGCTTAGGAATATCAGGTGCAATTACACTTGGATGTTCGGGTTGGGTAATGGATAAAGGCTTGGAATTTTTAATCGGAGAGCCAAATTCCAATTCCAATATTGTTTGTTATATTCGTTTATACGCTATTGGGAAATCTATGAAATCACCTCTTTTCCCCCAAGATATGGATTAATTAGTAAGACGTGTGTCAGTAAATCATGACTATCTACTCCAGAAATTCTTACAATTAATTTTTTTTTTCTAGTTTTAAATAATAAGGGTTGACAAGCCGTAAAAAACCGAGTCAATTGGAAAATTATAACGCTTTATCTTTCCAAGTGTTTTATTACACCAAAAATGAAATATTGCTGTCGAATCTGGCCTCAAGCTGCACAATCCTCACTTGGCGGTGGAAAAGTGACTGAAGCCAAGATGCCAGGCCAGGACCGATAACAATTGCAGATGTTTTTTTTATATTCTTCACTTCTTGCTAATTACTCTTATTCGTCAGAAACATTTTAACTTTTGAAAATTCACGCTTTCGGTCGAGTAATTTCGACCATTCCTGTTCAGTAACAAAAACATTAAATGTTTTCAGTGTCACATATAAAAGATTTATTGGGTTAGTTCAGGAATTTAATTATAAGTGGATAGTCTCAGAAATAACCTCGTCGACTTTTTTTTTCTTTTGTAAAATGTAATATTTGTTTTATACGGAGCATCATGAGGGTTACCATCTTCCTTGAGCGGCTCTTGTATTTGGGTGAAGTCTAGTATAAAAAAAATGCTTTCATACTTAGTCGTTTATTCAAATATATATTGTGATATAAATGTGTCTCGGTATAGAATGTTGACATATTCTTTATATAGGATTAGTTTTTGTTATGATCTCGAGAAAATGGAGAGAAGAAGGGGTGGTCTTTGTAAGAAGATATCTGCGACAGGAAAAAGGAAAGAAAAACAAAAGCATCAACAAAGGATGAAATTCTAGGGAATGTGTACTGTGCACTAATTGAGCTGGCGGTTCAAACCTCGCTTTGAGCCGACATTTAATCCGCGCCATTGTCAATTCTTAAACGACAGCCTCAGGCGCAGAAATCTAGCGGTCACGGATTCAGTTTTAACCTACCTCCGTTTACTAGGATTTTAGTTCTTTTATGAACACACACACACACACACACACATATATATATATATATATATGCGGGCGCTTGTGTGCGTTAGTGAGTATGGATATGCGTGTGTTCGTCTGTGTTTTTTTTAAGGTGGAAATATCAGTGCAAAAAATAATAAAGAAAGTGAGCATATTTTTACACGCATCTACATATCTGCAAGTGCATGTATAAGTGCATCTCTTTATGTATTTCTGTTTATATTTGTGTTCGTGTGTTCAGTACTAATATTTCTATATATTTACTAGCAGCGATACCCAGCTGGTCGATCAGAAAAAAGCGTTCAATTAGAATGGAGCAAAAACAGCATCATGTTTAGAAGTAACAGAGTCTATCTTCTTCAATTACTTCAAAGTACTTTCATTAAAAAAAAATTTTGAATTAATGCAGTTACTGATATCACAGTCTGTATTTATTCAAAGTTAGCCAAGGAGATGAAGGGGTAAAACAGGCAACATGAAGACCCACTTTAGTCCACAATTATTTTGGAGTTTTTTCAATTTATCAGTGTGCTACCAGGAATGTAAAACAAGATACATTTATGAAGCAATTGTTAAGTTTGATGAAAATTGGATGCAAGATCAAGGAAAAATAAGAAACCAGTAAAAATCGCTATTTTTAGCTATTTACCTTGGTTTTCCCAATATGGATGGACTCAATTATCACATGAAATGACTGTTAAACAACCACTTTCTTGTTGGCTACAATTGAGTGAAGTTTGTATTAGATTGCTTGAAAATTGAGGCATTTTTTTACTTTAAAATGTGTTGATATCGATTTTTCGTTTTTCGCGGCTTTTCATTAAACGCAGTGGTATAAAAACAAAAATGAGTTATCGTTGAGCTCGCCATGATGTAAGTAACCTACACACCGAGTTTGAACGAAATCGGTGGAAAAAGGTTGAATTTATCAATTTTTGATCGGCTTTATCGATTATTGATTTTTACAAATTATTGACTTTTTTACACTAAAAATCTATCTCTTACATAGTACAATCTATTTGCCAAGTTTGATCAAAATCGGTTGGATGGATCTCGAGTGAAAAAGTATCACACAGGCATCCTCTGTTGTATATATATATATATATATAGAAAGAGAGAGAGAGAGAGATAGATTTGTAAACCACAGTAGCAGCCATTATCCAAAGAAGGGGTATTGGCCCTGACCTGGCATCTCTACTTCAGTTACATTAGCATTGTTGAAATGTTCATAGTCGTTGTTCTAATGAGCTCTCCTCTTTGGTACCTCAACCGTACGAATTTAAGCCTACTACTAGATTAAAAACAAGGTCTCATCATTTCAATGTTAACTTAAATAGATGCAGTCTTCTGTTCTATTCTAGTCTATTTTCTCGCATCTATCGCCAGTGGGACTCTTTTCCGTTTTTTTTTTTTTTGTGTTTCACTCCCAGTAATCCCTTGAGTTTTTGTAACATTATCGCCTTGCTTGGAATGAAGTGCTTAATATATCTATCTATCTATCTATCTATCTATCTATCTAATAATAATAATAATATAAAATAGTTATACTTGTTTGGAAAAACCTTAGGTATTTTGGTTTGTAATTGAACAAACGAATGCCCAAGGGAAAATAATGGATGAAAAAAGAAAGAATTAAGACCATGAAATTGAGGTGAAAACAATTGTCCAGAATTCAAGCTCAGAGTCCAAAGAAAAAAAAAAACCCTCCAAAACGAGTAAAGAAAAAGTAACTATGTAAAGTGCTCAATACACTAAGTTGAGCAAACCTAAATATGAACCTAAAGAGCCAGGTAAACCTACCTGGGTTTCACCTATACGGATTGTCAGGGTCAACTGGCCAAAGAGGTAAAGATGGAACAGAATATATAATTGCCTACAACCTAAAAACAACCATGACGATGTGACTAACTGAAAAAAAAAAAAAAAAAAAAACAAGTAAAACCGTGACTAAACAATGGCGGGGTGGGGGTTACATTTGTATTCAATAACGGAGTATATATATATATATATATATATATGTATACAGAGAGAGAGAGAGAGAGAGAGAGAGAGAGAGAGAGAGAGAGAGAGAGATAGATAGACAGACAGACAGACAGACAGAGATTACGTCGAGAGGATATATATATATTTCGACGTGATATCTGTCTCTGTCTTTCTGTCGCTCTCTCTCTCTCTATCTATCTATCTATATATAAATATATTAGGTTGGTGCAAAAATAATGACGTAATAATGTCATTTTTTAACGTCAAAAAACGACATTATTACGTCATTATTTTTGCACCAACCTAATATATATATAGAAAGAAAGAAAGATTGGTAGCACGGCTTGGAGTGCGGAATCGGAGAGCCAAGTTCGAATTCCACTCGAATCCATTACAATGACGTGCTAATACCCTTGGGGAAGGTAGTAATCCTCTTCTTTTCCCTCCAGCTATGGGTAAATAGCATCACAGATTGGATTCTATAGCCTTGGATGGCAGCTGCTCTAGGAGAAGGACAACTCTGAATTCAAAACCTGCGGAGGCTCGTTTGGGGACCCTGTGTCACATAGTGAACCAGGTCTCTGTATTCGGCCCTTCAAAAAGAGTGAATTATCCTGCATGAAACCTTCACCACTATAATCAAATCTCATGTGCTCGTGTCGGACTGTCGGTTCGTAGGAACTGATCTGCTTGACCGCCATACGTCGAATTCGACGGGAGACTCAAATATATATATATATATATATATATATATATATATATATATATATATATATATTAAGTTAACTTTTAAATCATGGAGAATTGTAGTTTAAAAACAGTAAAATCGACCTTGCTAACTGAAACGCTCCTCTGTGGCTCAATTGATAAAAGCACTTCAGGCTATATGACAGTTACAGGTTTGATTCCTGTCGGAAGACGCATATTTTCTATGAAAACTTCTCGAACATTCAGGCCGCAAATGTCGTTAACACTGTTTATTATAAACAGAGCATTTACTACATATATATATATATATATATATATATATATATATATATATATATATAATATTTAAGTAAATGCTCTGTTTATATATATTTATATATATATATATATATATATATATATAGATAGATAGATAGATAGATAGATAGATAACTAGACCCGTTTCGAAAAACCCTCGAATTTTTGATTTGCAAATAATCAAATCAATCTCGAGGGCAAAAAGGTTTTAAAAAAAGAAAGAGCTACAAACATGAACTACTGTCGAACAAATCGCACAGATGCAGGTCTGAAGCCGAAAGTAAAAACCCCGATACGAGTAGACAACTAACTAACAAAAGAGCTCAATACAATCGTAAAGCAGACCTAGATACACCGAGTGAGCCAGACAAACCTACCTAGGTTTCACCTAAACGGATCGTCATGGAAAGTAAGGCCATTCTTTCCCTGACGATTTAGGTGAAACCTAGGTAGGTTTGTCTGGCTCACTAGGTGTATGTATGTATGTATGTATGTATGTATGTATCTATCTATCTATCTATATATATATATATATATATATATATATATTATGAAATAGAAAAAGCGCGACAATTATTTTAAGAAATTTTTATGTTTATACGTTCTTTTTATAGATATCAATATTTGCTCTGTTTATAATAAACAGTATTAAATAGCATTTACCGGCCAGAATGTCCGAGAATTTTTTCTGTTTTTAAACAACAATTTTTCATGAATCTCTCACGTATATTCATATCTGCTCGATGCGTAACCAAATGTAAACAAATGACGTCGATTCCTGTCGGAGGACGAACATTTTCTATGACAATTTCTCGAATATTCAGGCCGGTAAATTTTGTTAATACTGTTTATAATAACTTCATAAGCTCTAGGTACCATAGCGGAAAAGGAACATAACACAAAGCCAAAAGGGGGAATGAGGAAGGTCTTGATTTCTATATGACTTCACTTAAATTTAGCTAGCAACGATTACAGACGCAAACATACACGGTATTCCTTAAACCAAAAGAACATATCTTATTTAACATTCTATTTAACATAATACCTCAAAGTCTCTATGAAGTCTTAATTCCTATATGTACAATTTGTCGGGGGCGTAGAAAAATAAAATATATAAAAATGAAACCTCAGTGAATATTTACAATAAATACAATTTATATGCAAAAAAAGCTAAGCTAAATGTTATTAGTAACGAAAAAAATAATTGATTGTGGCAGACAAATTTGTTAACTAGACAAAATTAATGCGGGTCTAGATAATTAATAACTTTTATTGGAACAAACACTCACTCAAACACCCACTCATTCAAACAAAAACAAATGAGAAATACACACTCGAAAAAAGAAAAAAGTCCGCATCTACCAGAGAACTGACATCTTTGTAACTTAACAGGAGAGGGGAGGGGGTTAAGCTAAAGAAAGAGGGGGGGCATAAATAAAAGAGGCCATAGAGGAAAGTTCATCAGAACAATTACCATGAAAGTATTTTTAGTAAAAGCACATGGAGGCTACGTTAGGGCGGTCGGGAAGGGTATGTCGTCCAGATGCTAGTTTTTATTTCCCTTTTTCATTTTTATAATCTAAAAAGAGTTAAAATATTATTTTTAATAGATGTTGAATATCATTAAAGCACAACATAAACATAAAAAAACAATGCTTTAAAAAAAGAATTTTCTCATTTTTCAACCGTTTCACGTCAACGTTCTTGCAAACTTTTCCCGCCGTTTTAGGGGAAAAAGAAAAAAAAAAAACATTTAAAAATATGATAATTTCATTTTTTTAAAAATGGCGCAAACGTGTGCGTCTGCTTTTTTTTGGACGAACCACATGGAGATATAAACGTTCTAATGTGTCTTTAAAAATTACGCAAAATTAATAGCATTTGTTTATCAGTACCAGCTGCAGTTATATTATTTACAATGTAGACAAGATATGTCGCTGAGTCTGAACAAATCATAAAACGAGAAGAATTTTATTCACACTGTAAGTGACTTCATTTACTGTACAAAATAAACTGAAATTGACTCTGATCTCTGAATTTGAATTTTATATTTGTGTTGTCATATCCTGCTATGGCAACAGAAAATAAGTTTGAGTGAAATTAACAATAGGCATACTGCAATTGAGAGGGCCTTGAAAAATAATGCAGTGGAAAAAGAAGTAATATTAATAATGCAGGGTGCTAAATGTTAAAAGTTATTTTTCATATGAGGACGGGCCTTGTTCGAATTCCGGCCTAGTCTGCAGGGTTCACTTCAGATGATAGAAATTTAGGACAGGAAGTTTAGAGTGGCTAAAACTGAGATAGGCTGCTCTATCTTCATAAAAGTCGGATCCTATCCACAGACAAATAATCGCTGCCATATCTGGACTTGAGCTCACTTTCTAGCTACATTCAAAAAGTTTACCCGGCATTAAAAGTGATAAATCATTTTCCCACCTACAACCCTTTTTTGCCTCTCGCTACTCTATCGCTGACAAGCTGCATTCCCTAGTTTGACCACTTCAGACCTTTGCATCCATGACCATGATAAGAAGGAAGTTCCAGTCGGACTTTTTTCAAGCGACATCGGATTTGTGGGGAAAAAAAAAACTCCCATAGATATTCTTCTCTGACCACTATAATATTAATCGCTCCTCTGTTTAAGGGGAAGCCATTATCTATTCAAAATACCTTCATATTCTTTGATTCTTACGTTCATAAAACAATCTTTCTTTCTTGAGTTGTTGTTGGGTTGTGTATTTGGTTAACAATAGCGTAAAAAGTGGCATATCCGGTTAAAGATTGAGACTGCAGAGTAGCTGGTGTCTGCGTGGATACTGGGAAAGGTGCTGGACATTTGAAGAGACTTGTTGTCACTTAATCTCGAATGTAAGCCACTATTTAATATTTTGAAAAAATCATTTCATCGCAAGCAAGGAAATAAATCCACTAAGGATTTACTACATGTAAAAGAATATTTTTAAGCATTTCAACCCAAACAGTGAGAGTGTCACTAGTACGCAAGGGGGGCTACAGAGTGTGAAAATAAAAGAAAAGATTGGGTGGGGGTGAGGAAAGGATAAAAAGAAGGGAGATCAAGGAAACAGAAGATTTCGATTGACATTACATTTAAATTTTTGAAGATTATAGTTATCAGAGAAGCAAGTAAGAGGAAGGGAGTTCCACTGTTGGGAAGTGCGAGAGAAGAAGCTGTTTGAGAAGAAGAGGCTGTTAGATTTAACTGTTTTGACAGTAAAACGGTGGGACCGAGATGGCAGCCTAGTAGCACCCTTAAAAGAAAAACATTATTAAGGTTGATTGATTAATTTGTTTGTTTAACGGCATATCAACACCTTATGGGTCATTTAATACCGAAATCTAATTTTATTGAGAACTTTGAAATAATAAAAGTATATGTTATTCTGTTTTCACATTTGAATACATGGTAGATGATACTCAGCTTTTGGGCATAGACATGTTTGTATGGACATCATTACTAGAGACGGTGGTAGGTGTGTTTTATATTGTAGTTTCGTTGTAGTTATATTTTGGAATACTGTTTGATTTAAGAAATTTTAGAATATTATAACGGATTAATGTCATGAATGACTTCTTTCATGTCAGTTTTTTGTTTGGTTGATTTTGTATACTAGCGATATGTCAACATCTCTATGGGTTATTTAATGCCGAAATTGAAATATTTTGATGACAATTCTATGGTTTCAACTAAATACTATATTCAGTTACAGATAAAATATATTGGAATTTTTTTAACTAAAATTATATTGCTGGTATTTTTACTATAAATATGTTTTTTTTATATTTTCATAGTATTTTGTTTTTGTGTAGGGGTTCACCATTTGCCCATAGGAGGTATGGTGGAGTAATGGATAGCGGCTCAGATTGAGGCATCGGAGAGCGGAGTCCAGTCAAATCCATTACATTCACTTACGTGCTAATACCCTTGGGGAAGATATGAATCCTCTTTTCCCCCCAGCTATGGATAAATAGCAGGACAGTCCGGGTTCTTGGCTGGCAACTAGTCTACCGGAGGAAGAAATGGTAACCTACTGCAGGGAAAAAACCTGCCTCGTCAGTCATTTCTCGAAAGATACATGATCGCCTAAGCGTGTATCATGTATGGCATATAACTGACTGATTTACCCATAGCTGAGACCCTAACAGGTGCTACTACTCCAGGTCAGTGGAGCAAGGAACAACAATTTAAAGGACGTTCGACGCTCCTTAAAACCTCCAACCTTCCGATCAGAGGCATTGCTGCCAGATGCAGTTGATCGTCATACCCAGGAATTCGTTATTAAGAACAGGAATTAAGAAGACAGAAAATAACAGTTGATATTGCATTTAAATTTTTGAAGATCAAAGTTGACTGGATATCAAGTAGCTGGAAGTGTTCCACAAGCGAGAGGTGCGAGAGAAGGAACTGTTATTTATAGGATTTACGGTTACATCTAGTTTAAGCTGAGAGTTCCTGTCTGAATTTCTGGGTGAGGTGTTATCATTATTTGCATTATTTACACCCTGGCAGCAGACTTCATTGTTGTTATCACAGCGTTTCGACCATTATGCTATCTTGCCTTCATCAGGTCCGGGCAAACTACAGAAAATTTTGATCTGAGCAGTTTACTTAATCGATGTGGTAGATTGTTCTCGTTTCATTGCCAATGGTTTGGGATATCTCGCCTAGTTCTTATTTGATTCTACTTAGCTATTGCTCGCCCTGTTTCCACTGAGTTCAAGTCAATACCCATCCTATATGCCGTTCTCCAAAAGGATGGCTTGGACGTGTACTCCGTATTCTGGATGGGGGAATTCCGAAGGTCCCCCCTGTACGTAGAACTGGCCACCGGCAAGAGGGTACGTTAACGTCATCTTTGCCTTCAAGGACGTCTGCAAAAGGGACATGAGGCCGATAGACATGGCCATCGTGCGGTGCGAAGACGTTCATGATGGAGACGCGATTTACATCAAGGGCTGTAGCAAGGAGAAGAGAAACGAAGTATTGCTGCCGGGGAGAACCGTGCTCAACGGAAAAACAACAATAAGTGGACATCGAGGGAGAATGTCTTCACGTGCATTTGTTGCAATTGAGATTGTCACTAACAAGGTGGACCTGTACAGCCATAACAGATGCAACTCCACCATCAGCAGTTGAATCATAAGTCTTTGGAGGCAGATCCAAGGTTGCTCGAGTCCGACGGATGCCACCCACAATATTAATAGTTCTAATGAATCATTCAACAATGTTTTCCCCTTTACGATCTCCTGCCAACGACCTACTAACTGTATAATGTCTTGGCGATAGAAATTATTAGGTTTTCACGCTAAAAAAATGATCAAGCCATATTTTAAGCACGACATCGTTGTTGAATGAAACACCCCTTACATTATTAGAAAGCGAAAAAAGTGGTAGTATTAGGTTGGTGCAAAAATAATGACGTAATAATGTCTTTTTTTTGACGTTACGTCAAAAAACGACATTATTACGTCATTATTTTTGCACCAACCTAATATAAAGGAGCTAAATTAGGAAAAATGTTGTGTGGCAGAACTTCCCAGCTGAGCTCTTTAATTGCTTGTTTGGTCATGTTAGCAACGTGGGAGTGACCATTTTCATGTTGAATAATCAGATTGTATCGCCGGTCAAGTCTTTTCAGCTGAATTGCTTCTTTGAGCCCGTCCAGTTCTTCGACATATAGCTTAGAATTGACGTCTTAGTTGTTTTGAAGTATTTTATGATCGTACAGAGTACAAATGCCTCGAGCAACTTTGGCAGATTTGTGACCTCAATGAGATTTCGAACATATTCATTCTTGTCTACTTGGCATGCCATCTAAAAAGGGTGTCTAATCTGGAATAAAATGACCAGAGTTAAAATTCTACGAAAGATTATTTGCAGAACGAATGAACCCAGTGAGGATCAAGCTCACTATTCAATCGTAATTGTTCTAGCAAGACAAGCTTGCCAACCATTACACCGCCTCGAGGTTCCCACCATATATATAGTGATTTTCCAAGCATAGCTTAGATGTGGAAGATGGAACACACTATTCAATCGTAATTGTTCTAGCGAGACAAGATTGTTAACCATTACACCGTTTCGAGGTGCCCCAGAACGAGCGAATATATGTAACAACCTAATAAAAAAAAATGTCGAATAAGAAAGGAGAGGGTAGAAAGAAAAAGTAAATGATGAAAAAAAAAAAAAAATAGAACGACGAAGGTAGGCAATCCATGAGGAGGCTTTGCGTAGAGGAAGAGGAAGACGTAAAAGAAATTATGTTGAAGAAGAAGGTGTGAAAAGAGAAGATCGTAGAGAAAGAGAATGTAAAATATAGTGCAAGAGGAGGAACAGAATAAAGAAAGGAACAAGGAACAAAGAAAGCTAGGAAGGGGAAGAGGCGGAGAAGGACGGTCGGAAGTAGATGAATTAAAAAGAAAAAGAAATAGTAGAAAGAAAGTCACCTTATTTGAATGACATATTGAAAGAGAAACGACCTTTCCTCTCGGTAAGGAAGTCGACCAGAGATTTTCGTGAATGACAAAACCCGATATCGCAATCAATCATGGCGCCGGGATAGGATTTTTTTTCTTTTTCTACTTGCAATCTATTTTTCACATCTACCACATTTCAGATTATTCAGGCTTGTTTCACTCCATGCAACACTTCAGGTTAACGATTCCGACGATACAAAAGGACGGTTTCTCCCTTTTTGCAAAGAAATCATTGAATCAAATCCCTTTTCTATTTTTTATGATGACTCACTCGGTCATCCCTTGGATCGCCCCACAGGATCCACACATTTCTTCCTGCTGCTGCTGTTTAGATGTGTGTCATCATTGGAATTTTGGTAACACATATACTAGGAGACACACTTGATGTGTGTCCGGAGTTTCCGTCTGATTCGGAATAATAAGGGTCTCATCCATTGTCCAGTATGAAGAAAATCTTTTTGCATGACCCAATTTCAGTTCGATGCTTCTAATGAAATCTGTTAGATTCTGCCGTTGAACCACATTTAATGTCCTGCTGCCCGATGGTAGGGGAGTCTTACAGGTGCTACGCCTTGCCTAAAGGCAACTTCTGATTTGGTCGCTACGGCTTTGAATTCAGAGTTGTCTTCCTCGTAGACTGGTTGCCAGTCACGGCTAGAGATCCCAGTTTTTACACGTAAGTGAATTTAACGATCTCAGTCCGATTTTAATTCCGAGACACTAACCAGCACATCACCTGTATATCCATATATATAGGTACCTCCATTAGGTCACGTAAAAAATCGGCATATCACGATGAAAAAAGACTCATAAATCAACGAAAACAAAGTTTTGTTTAAATATGTTGTTATTAATTTGAAATATTATTTACAGTAAGTAACATATTCTGGTGTCTTTCAGACAGAAATTATATAGATTGGAATGTCAAATATATGCTAGATTTTTTATTAATTTTCTTAAAAGCTGCCATTTTCTTAAATTTTCTTAAATTTTCTTAAATTTGTAAACAAACAAAATTTTGAAATAAACTTCTTCCTAAAATAAATTTATATATTTTTGACACGTTATTTGAGTAAAATTAGAAAATTTAAAGTTAAATTAATTTGATATGAAACAAACAGTACTTATAGCTTAAAAAATTTGTATCCAAACATTTCTTAACGATGTGTCTGGATTTTTTGCATGTCTTTCATCTCGATGACAGACAGCTATGGATGATCAAAATTGACATTGAATTTTTAACTAGTACTTTTTAAATATTAACATTTTTATTCAGCAATTATATACTATTTATTTTTTTATTTCATACTTTCTTAATTAGACAATTGTTTAAATTTTTTAAATCATTACATAATTGTTTAAACTTTTCTTATTAATTACATCATTGTTTAAACTTTTTTTATTAATTAGATAATTGTATATAAACTTTTCTTATTCAAACTTTTTCATTATATAATAATTTTTAAAACTTTTTTTAGATAATTGTTTAAAGTTTTTATTCGATACGAATTCTTTATATTTTTAATTATATAATTGTTTAAATTTTTAAATAGATAATTCTTTAAATTTTTTTATAAATTAGATAATTCTTTAAACTATTTTATTAATTAGATTATTCTTTAAACTTTTTTATTAATTAGATAATTCTTAGACAGAGAAGAGAAATAACCAGACGACACAAATCACGTGACCTTTTTAAGGATTATGTCGTGTATACATTTCCATACATAGAAATTATGAACGTTTTTTCAATAAAAATTTCTTTTTGAAATTATTTTTAAAATATTTCTGTTCAAACGACTGTTATGTGCTTTTCAAAGTTCGATTCGTAAATTTACATTTTCATTAACGTTATCATTGCATTTCGTGCGTGAAAGAAATAAAGAATTTTAAACGTTTTTTGAAGTATTAAGAAGTTAATGAAAAAAATTTTAAAAATAGGGAAAAAATTTGTAAAAAATACATTATTCATCGAAAAATTTTTATTTCTTCACAAAATAATGTCCTTAGTATAATGTATCTACAAAAACAGGTAGAAGCTTTTCGAATTAATTAATGTCATACTTTTTTACATTTTTTTTACAATTCAAAGCAGATTTTTTATGAAACCACGGAATGTTTCACAGAAAAAAAAACTGGTGATTTACTTTCTACAAAGATTCCTGTTTATAACTAATAAAAAATTCCCGCGCGTGAAGATTTAATTTCTCGAAATTTCATGAAAATATGTAAGTGGGTGGAAACATGTTAAAAAAAAAATCTCTTTTTAACAAGATTTTCTGAAAAAAAAAATTCAAAATTAATCTCATTCAATTCTGAATAAGTCCGGAAAGTTTCATTAAAATCCAACAATTATTTGATTTTTACAAGAATTTCCTAAATTAACGTGTGTTTTCCTCGTGAAAAGCGCAAAATAAAACAAACCTTTTTTTAGTCTTTTCGCGCTGTCGTAAAAAAAACATAATTTTTAACCAAAATTTTCTACGTGTTAGAAAGGAGTAAAAAATATCAAAAAATATTTTAAAAATACTTTGGTCTTTCCTCTTCATAACAACATAAACATAATTTAAACAAAACTTTGTTTTCGTTGATTTATGAGTCTTTTTTCATCGTGATATGCCGCTTTTTTACGTCACCTAATAGAGGTACCTACATATATATATATATATATATATATATATATATATATATATATATATATATATATATATATATATATATATATATATATATATATATATATATATATATATAAGGCACAAACACTAATATTCCACGTTTATAATTTATTAGATTGGAATCGTAATCACGATCCAATTCATCAAACTACAAATAAAATCGAAAAATATAACTCCGAGTATAAAACCAAAATTTCAGGGAGAGTGGATGTGCGGGAGCGAGAAACAAGGGTGAGAGGGAAAAGTCTGAAAAGCACTAGAGAGACGTATAAATGAAGAAAGAAGAACAGGAAAAAGCCTAACGGTGAGAGTTTGGTATAAAATTTGAAAGATGTTGAATGTAGAATAAAGGGTTTAAAGGAAAACCCTTTATTCTTCATTCAACATCATCACTTGATAAAACACCAATCGTGTTGAAACAAAATCGTCATTTTTGTAGTGATTTTATAACATATTTGTGTTATAATTTTCGAATAAATTATTATATTTGCTCTTTTAGGAATAGTATTTGTTGGGAATTTATTCCGTATACACCAATATAATTATATATATAATTATATATATATATATATATATATATATATATATATGAGTTTGCAGTATATATATATATATTATATCATAAACAAGCTATTATTCAAAGAATTACTTCGCAATGTTAATAGGAACAATGGCGAAATCACTTTGCTAAAAAAACTTAATGAGACATTAACTTACCAAAAGATGTTTTTAAAATTATGCTATTTATTGACAGTAAAATTATTTTGGAATGTGTAATGTCGCAATGCAAGAGTTTCTTGTTTAAATAGCATAATTATAAAAACATCTTTTGGTTTACACCAGATTTATTTCGTCTTTACTTGTAAACGGAAATATTATGCCACGAAAATGACTATTTAGAATTGTCGAAATTATTCGGTGTAGTCCCATCAATTCCATCTGACAACAACTCAATTATAAGGATCCCATTATTCAAGGAATTGATACTAATTTAATGTCTCATTAAGTCTTGTTAGCCATTAAATCATATTAACATTGTCAATTAATTCTTTGAATAATTACTTCTTTATGATATATATATATATATATATATATATATATATATATATATATATATTCCTCTTCCTTTACATCGATATTTCTCTTTCTGTGTGCCTTGTCCTTTCTGGACGTTGGAACATTTCCTGTCTTTCGTAGCTCTTAATAAATGTTGCGATCCATTACTTAAGCTCGCTAGGTAGATTATTGCTTTCAAACTGTCTTGTTTGTGAATATGACATTTTCCAAGTCCTCTTTCCTCATTATGCGTCCTAGGAACTTCAATTGGTCCTTCCTGATGTTAATTATAAGTGTCCTTCTAGTTTCCATTTTTTCTTCCATTTTCTCAAATGATCGGTCCATGGTATTCTCAGTATCCTTCTGTAGAACCACATTTCTATTGCTTCAAGTCTGTTCTTCCTCTCTGAGGTGATTTTTCAGCATTCACTTCCGGAGGACTGATACTGCATATCAGTTCAGTCATTTTTTCTTTGTTTCTAACGATATTTTTTCTGTTTATTAATACTTTGCTTAGCTTTTGGAAGTCATCATTGGCTATCTCATTGCACCTTCAGATTTCAGTGTCACACTTTCCGGCCTCTGTTAATTCGCTTGCCAGATATTTTAATTGTGGCACCTGTTTGACACTTGATATCACCACTAATGTAATTTGCATGATGAGATGTCCCTTTTGCTACCAACAATGCATTTAGTCTTCTTGCTAGTGATTTTTAGTCCTTTCTTCTTGCTTTCCTTTACTCCAGCTATCCCAACGCATAATCCAGATATCAACGCTCGTCACTGCTTGGGAATACCAGATGCTGTAAGCTTGGATATGCAGGTGGTGTATTAGATTATAGTTTGGAATTATTAATTGGAGAGTCGAGTTCTAATTTCCGTTTTTTATCTGTGAGTAAATGTTTCATATAAGGGGGAATAGTTTTAAATAAGAGTTCAATACTCTTTTCTTTGTTTCTAATGAAAACTGTTTCGTTTTACTTTGCTTAGCTTTCGGAATGCATCTTTCATTATGGCAATATTTTCTTAAATATTAGAATGGATTCGGTTTTCATCTCGCGTGCGGATAATTGAAACCAAGAAAATCGAGTTCCTGATAATCGGAGAAGTTTATGCAGGGCTTATATTTGCAACACCGACTTTTGCAAATATTTTCTTGCAATTCAACGGACTTTTCTTTTTTATTAACCATTTATCATTTTTTATCTTACGGGGCCCTTCTCCCCAGATTTATTCAACCTCTACAGTGATTCTATCCTGAGCGAACCGAAAACACTAGCAGGATCTCTTATTGGTGTTTGTAACATTAACAATATAAGACATACAGATGACAGTGTGGCCGACTTGGAAAGGAAACAACAGGACCCCCTCCTGGACACACGGTGGTAGAAAAAAGCGATACAAAAAAAGGACTAAATACGAATTGCAAGATATGGTCATTAGCGAGAGTAAAAAACCCAAGATGCAAATTACGAATTGAATAAGATTAAATATCTGGAAAGTATTTTAACATAGGAGAGAAAATGCGACAACGAGATCTAGGTACGGATTGAACTAGCGAAAGAAGCCGTTCAAACGCTAAGAGAGGTGCCGAGAAAGAGAAAAAAAAATCGTTAGAAACAAAGAAAAGAGTGCTGTGTGATAGACATCTTCTGATATGGCAGAGAATGCCTGACAATCTCCCCACTGCATATTTAAAAAAAAAACCCCAAAAAACTAGAGGCAGCAGCAAATGTGTTTCTACAGAAGGATACTGAGAATTCCATGGGCGGCACGATAAGCACTGAAGAAGTGTTAAAGAATATAGCAATAGGAAGAACACTTATATTCAGAATCAGTAAAAGATAGCTGGGATACGTTTGGACTCATAATGAGGAAAGAAGGCTTGGAAAACTAACCCTCATAGGGCATATTAAGGGCAGGAGAGATACGGGAAGCCACTGACCTGACAAGACTGTGTGAATCGACGGTGGAATTAGGGCGGGAGACTCAGCAAATGAAGAAAAACCATTAAGAGTCCCATGGATAGGAAATCTTGGAGAACTGTGATACGGAAGGGACGCAGCACACAGATGAAGAGTCTTATTTACAGTAGGGGCATTCGGACAATTATCCTCATCTTTGTTGTAAATATTTTTAATGAAAAATGATATCATAAGCTAGAATCAACATCATATATATATATATATATATATATATATATATATATATATATATATATATTTATTTATTTATTAACTGATTTAAAATATGTTTTTTTCGCTACACAGTATTAACCATGTTTCAAAAATGGAAGCTGAAAGCTTCGGATTTAATTTTGTAATTAAATTAAAAACATTAGTTCCATTTCATCCTCAAGCGAATTTTGGAGTAACTTATTTTCTTTAGTTTTAAAGGCACAGAAAAATTCATAATTCACTCTTTCCAAGGGTACAGGGAAATCCATTCATTCAGACAAGGGGTGGTAGCGTGTTCATTTTTATTAACTTTTGTTGTATCAGTTATTAGTTACGTTTGAAAAAGGGGTTATGTTTAGGTAGAGGTAGGGATGTATTTTTCAACGAATTCTGACATCCGTTAAATGCATGTCATCGGGTTTTTTTTTTAAATTTTATTGTTAACAGCAAAATATTCTCATGGCATTATTTCTATTTGTATACTTAAAGATTTTTTGGGGATGATTACAATTTTTAAATATTTTCACTATTTTCAAATACATTCACTATTTGTTCTTCTTTTTATCCTATATATATATATATATATATATATATATATATATATATATATATATATATATGACTGAAGTCAACACTCAGAGGTGACAGGCTGTTTCATACTGGATACAATTGTCAGGCCGCCTGACGATTACGTCCGGCATGAAACAACCTGTTGCCTCTGAGTGTTTAATTCAATGTTAACTTATATATATATATATATATATATATATATATATATATATATATATATATATATATATATATATATATATTGTCATATACACATTGACTCTTTCGCTGTATCACAGATCATCAATATGGCTAGACATCCGATTGCCTCAAGCCGGGATCGAAACCTGACTGGCATCAGTCGGAGGTTTTACCCTTGAGCTATCAGCGCCTGGTAGAGAGGAAGGCGAATTTTTGCGTATTTATTCTTTGAATAAACACACCTGTGACTCTGTTCATGGAAGAGCTTTGCATTATCAGCAGTAGTAATCACTGTTAACAAATTCGCGGTTTCTCCCCGGAGTGCTCGACCGAAATTAATTTTTCTGGGATGTATTATGTGTTATTTTGATACGTATACTCGGCTGGTGGGAAGGAAACCCGGATAGTACCAGTGGCAAATAAAAAATATATTTAAACAAACTCGTATAAGGGGGAAAAATCAGTAAAAAAAAAAGAAAAGACTAAAAACATCTGTGTCAGTTGAAAAAAATCACTCAACAGCGCAAAGCCTAGCCCCCCCAAAAAACAAAATAATAAAACATCCCCCCCCCCCAAAAAAAACAATCGAGTAAATTAAGAAGCGTAAAAATGTTAAATGCACAATACACTAAGTAGAGCAACGTATAAAAATAAAGTAAGCCAGGATCTACCTACCAAGGGTTATACTCTAAATATCGGTTAGGTGAAACCTTGGTAGGTGAGTCACTGGGTTTTATATATATATATATATATATATATATATAGAGAGAGAGAGAGAGAGAGAGGAAGGTTTAAGATGTTAATTTATAAAGAATTAGTGGATTTATTTTTAATCCGACATTTATATTATTTCAACCCTTATTTGAAGTGGACACTTCGTATTTTTTTTACTAGTAGTTTTCGAATGCATACTGTTTAATAAATAGAATCTCTTAATGAAATGTGTAGTATCCACTATCATAACGTTTGAAGCAATAACAATGTCCTGTTAAAAATAATTCACACACACACACACACACACACACACACACATATCTGTTCTGTTTTCATATCCTGACGTAAACAATGCCAATTTAATTTTAGAAAATGGATTACAGACATATTTTTATTTATATATTTACACACACACACACACACACGCACACACACGCACACACACACATATATATATTTATTTAGTTACAAAATTAAATTTGAAAGTTTTTAGCTTCCATTTTTGAAACATGGTTATTATTGTGTAGCGTAAAAACATTTTTTTAAATCAGTTAATTTATAATATATATATAAATGTGTGTCTGTGCTTATACATATATGTGTGTGTGTATATATATATATATATATATATATATATATATATATATAGTCATTCATTCTTTAATATAATGCATTATATTAATAATGCATTAATTAATGCATTTATTTTTAACTCGTCATTTTTATTGCTTTAACACAGTACTATCACTACAACTAAGATTGGTTTATTTATCTATCTATCTATCTATCTATCTATCTATCTATCTATCTATCTATCTATATATCTATCTATCTATCTATTTCAGTTTGTTGGTATGCATATTTCTCAGACTATCTATCTATCTATCTATCTATCTATCTATCTATCTATCTATCTATCTATCTATCCCTGCCTGCTTATCTATCTATCTATCTATCTATCTATCTATCTATCTATCTATCTATCTATCTATCTATCTATCTATCTATTCTTACCTTTATTTCTTTTAATATATTTATTTCAGTCTATGTGTCTATCTAATCTACAGACATAATTATAAAGTGCCGCTTTCCTTTTCTTTCTTTCTTTTCTTTTCTTTCTTTTCTTTTCTTTTCTTTCTTTCTTTCTTTCTTTCTTTCTTTCTTTCTTTCTTTCTACGTATATATCTCAGTCTGTTTCTGTCTGTCTATCTATCTATCTATCTATCTATCTATCTATCTATCTATCTATCTAATCTACGGACATTATTATTTAGACACCTTTTTCCTTTCTTTTTTCTTTTGTTCGCTCGAATCACTGACGCTTCTTTATTAACCGCTTTTTCATTTGGCCGATATTTGTCACCAACTTTTGCCAGTGCTGATCACTTAGCCCTCCTCGGTACAGATGAACGCTAACACCGTCTACCTGGCAGGCTCAACACGTCCAGTGACTACCAGTTAATTAACGGATTTATGAAATCTCTTTTTGGGGATATCTTCAAGGAAAAATAATAGTAACAACGACAATAGAATGGAGATTATCACTTGAAAGATGATGCGCCTTCGATGATAGCCAAATAGAACTAAAGACGATTATTTTTGATGTTCTACTACCCTATTATTTATTGGTAGGTGGAAGTCGGACATGTCCGTCTTCCTGTATCCTGAGTCAGAACCGGACTGATGGAATGATATGTTATTGAATGATGTAATCCGTAAGAGTTGTCCAAGCTGAGAAAAAATACAGGCTTCAATGATGAATGGCAATCCTAGGAAACTCAATTAAAAAAAAATGCGACAGCTATTAGGGAGATATGATTAAATATACTTTAAGATTTAAAAAATATTCAGTATTATTATTGTTTAGGTAATAAGCATTACAACATTACAAGCACAAATAGCTATAGTGTGGAAAAAAAGAATTTTTGACAATAGACTCATTTTGTTTTTTACATATTGATATATTTTTTTTAATTTTTTACCAAAAACGACTTTCTTGTACATGTCGTAATGTTTAATACTATTCATTAATTACTATTTTTTTTTAATTAACAACTATTTTTGCTCAGTTGTTGACATTAATAGCTATCTGCTGATGTGTTAAAATTTGGGAATAATGCAATAATAAAAAATTAAATTTCATCTCTCTGATAGATGACGCGGTCTGTAAAAATGTCCATCTATATATATCTATCTATCTATCTATCTATCTATCTATCTATCTATCTCAGTTTGTTGGGATGCATCTATGTCAGTCTATCTATCTATCTATCTATCTATCTATCTATCTATCTATCTATCTGTCTATTTCAGTTTGTTGGTATGCATCTATCTCAGTCTATCTATCTATCTATCTATCTATTTCAGTTTGTTGGTATGCATCTATCTCAGTCTATCTATCTATCTATCTATCTATCTATTTCAGTTTGTTGGTATGCATCTATCTCAGTCTATCTATCTATCTATCTATCTATCTATCTATCTATCTATCTATCTATCTATCTATCTATTACTTGTCCTATAGACATAACCATTACGACTTCTTCCTTCTACACTTTTAGTTTTCTTTTCCTGCAACTTTCCACTCTTAATGCAGATAAACAGAGCCTGGAAATAGTTTTAGAAATTCACTTAAGTATTTTAATCTCGGAACCACTTTGATCAAGCATTCTTTTCAAAACTTCTATAGCAGCCGGAAGAATGCGCCGTTCGGCAGACGGGAAGGAAATCAGACCCATAGAACAGATATTAATATATTATCCTGTTAATGAAATTTGTCCCAATTCCTGACCACTGGCAATCCATTTCTTTCAGATTTTGCATGCACACTATACCAGATTCAATGTAAATACTTTTATTAAAACAGATTTTGGATGAAAAACTTTACGATTAATAATCAAATTTTCCTAAATCATTAGAACCATTTCATTTATAATTGCAGAAAAATAACTCGTTCTAAGTAATGATGTCAGAGTAATGTCGGTGGGAACGATAAAAACAAGCTGAAAATTTTGCCTCGCCGCCTTCTTTTCGAATTCTCTCAAATCCTGTCAGAAGATGACTGCTGATGTCATGATTTGACTAACTGAAAAAAAAATGACGTCTTTTTAAATTAATCCTACCTGTGATATCACAGCTAGTTCATAATTGTGTGCATCTAAATTTATATTTAAACGCAGACAGATATGAATGCGCAAGTGGCGTAGTGTTTAGCTCCTCGAAACAAGATATCGGCTGGCTGAGTTCGAATGCTGGACAATTCCATTGCATTTACTTTCTCACAAATATCCTTGGGAAAGGCACAGTTCCAAAGGGGTTAAATTATAGAGCAACGAAAAAACTTTGAATTCAAAACCGTGAGTAGACTTTGGCAGAACATAAAATATTCAACCAGGAAAAAGATCGTGGAATTTACAATGGCAAGATGATCTCGAATGCGGTTAGTCTGATGGAGATAGATTTACATTGTATAAAGGGTACAGTTCTCTGACGTCAGTTTACGCTTAATTTTTGTGTCCAGATTTTACAAGCATACGAAATTGTCAAGTTAACTGTGTGAGCGAATAACATTTAAGAACTATACCACACGCCTCCTGTTGCAGTCAACGAGAGCCTTTTCCTTGAAAATCACCCCGCTTTGATTTAACACACTGGGATAACAGACGAGTTTTCTCGTGGTTGGCAGTTTTCCCAATGACACCGACTACGAGTTAATGTGATACATTTTCATCTTTGATACATGATAGATGATACGTGATACATTTTCATCTTTGATACATGATACATGATACATTTTCATCTTTGATACATGATACATGATATGTGATACATTTTCATCTTTGATACATGATACATGATACATTTTCATCTTTGATATATGATACATGATACGTGATACATTTTTGTCAGCCGGCACCACCAACAAGTTTATTTGCACGGATTTATTTTAGGGGGAAAATAATGTTAATATTTCAGATAAAACTATAAATCAACCTATAAAAATATTGCCTAAATTGGCTATTATAAAGTTGGCGCTTAAAGTCAGATTTACTACTTACCTTCTGGCAGTCAACGTGTTAAATACCGTATTTCCCCATGTATAATACTCATCGTTTTTCTAACAAATAAGAAGCAAATTTTGCGGTGCGTATTATCTACAGGTACGAAAAAAATCTTGAAAAAAATTGCCGTTTCATTGGTTGATTTCAGTTGCGAAATAACTACTCATCACAAATATACAACAATTTGACACTAAAATTGGACGATGTCAAATACAATCATATGTACTTAACTATACTTACAAATGTAAAATAAAATAAGAATTATCATAAAACCAAATTAGAATAATATTATTCTATGTTTAAAACCATTTAAAAAAAAAATAAGAATAGGAAACGATGGCCATTATAAAATTGAAGAGGTACATTATTTGTGAGTAGAAACATTTTTCCACAATTTGAGCACAAATTTTGTGGTGCGTATTATGGATGAAGGCGTATTATACATGGGGAATTGCGGTAAGTGATTTTCAATTCTGAATTTCATGGCGAACACGTTCACTTGGAGGAGATTCCAACTGCATTATCTTCTGCTACAGCTTATACAGATCTATAATTTTATTACTCCAAACGTTATTTTTAGCGGATACCCATATTTAAATAGACGTTTCGTTTATTTTAAACAGCATTTTATTTCGTCTACCGGCCAGAACATTCTAGAAATTTTAAAGAAAAGATGTGTCCTCCGGCAGGTTCAAACCTGCGTCCCCCTTAACAGGAGAAACCATCATTTGGTCTAACGTGCTTTTGACTACACGGCTACGAAGATCTTCATAATCAAGCAAGGTCCTATGTGCTTTTAGAGCAAACTTTACTCATTCAGATTTCTTCCAAAGTCATATCTACTATGTTTCATATCCGAGACGTAAACAAAGCTATTTCTAAAGAATTTCATGGATTTTATTTACTAATCCGACATATTTTTTACTACTTTAAACGTTATTTCTTGTGGATAACTGTATTTAAGTAGACGCTCCGTATATTTGAAATGTTTATAGCGTCCACGGGCCTCACTATTCGAGAAATCTTAGTAAACAAAAAATAACGCTGAAAGTAAAAAAAAAAAAACAGATCTATACCGATATCTATAGCAGTGTTTAATCAAGAATTTTTTTATTAAACAAAAGAAGTTGTTTAAAGCATTTCACCCCAAGCAAGGCGGGAGTGCCATTAGCACACAAGGGATTACAGAGAGTGGGAGAAAGAGTAAAGAGGTTGTTTGAGGAAAGGATAGAGAGAGGACAGGGAACAAAGAGGAAGAAGATGTCGATTGACATTACATTTGAATATTTGAAGATTATAGCTATCAGGGAAGCAAGTAAGAGGAAGGGAGTTCCACTGTTGGAAAGTGCGAGAGAAAAGGTTGCTTGAGTAGAAGAGGTGGTTACATTTAACTGTTTCGACGATAAAAGGGTGGGGCCTAGTAGCCACGCTTAAATTGATGCAGTCGGGGTTACCAGTGAAAATAGCTCGTCAGAAGAGTTGCCATGAAAATATTTGTAGAAAAAACAGAGTGAAGGCACAGCGCGTCTGTGAGAAAGTGACTGTAGACTTGGTTTGGATCGAACCACTGTCCGTCCTGGTTAAGACGATAAACTACATCCGCGTCCTGGGTAAGATGATAAACTACGTCCAACAGCAATGTCTCTGGTCAGGTTTTGAGGAACGTGGAACCACCTCTTAATTGCTGGTGTTCCCAGGTTCACCCTGATTTGGGGTGGTAGCACCTGTTAGGGTCCCATCCATGGGTAAATAGTTAACCCCCAAACTGGGGTCAAAATACCATGAAAGTGTAAAAATAGGCTTTAGTAACATCAATACATTTTTGTAAAAGTTATTAACAGAAATGAATTATCCGATAGAGTTTTCTAAACCATAAAACAAACCAAACCAAAACGGAACAATGTCTATCCTTTTCGTTTTTGGTTTATGTAACAGACTTTTTTCAGAATACAGATGATCGATATTGGTTTGCTTGTTTTAGATTTCGACTGCCGTTGGTTTCATTAGAGTGCTCACGGAAGTACGCCTACGTCGAGGGTTGTATTCGAATTGATGGTCTTTTTACTCGTAGCTAGAGTTTTTATTATGAGGCAAAGTATTTTCATTAGCAGACGGAAACAACAACCCAAAACCGGAAGGAAAACTTTTGCTCTTCCGAGACAAGATTTATGCATTTCCGCTTCGGGACTGGTAGCCTAAACAATATGATCTTCGGACCGACGTGTGTCTTATCATTCAGTGAGTTTAGTTGTTGCTTTTCCAAACGACACCGGTTTACATTACAGCTGGTTACTTAATGTTTACTTACAGCCGGAGCGGCTCAAAAGCTTTCCGGATCTCATTGAATTCAAACCTCGGTTTACCTCTCTCTCTCTCTCTCACACACTCCCTCTCTCTCACTCTCACACTCCCTCTCTCTCTCTCTCTCACACACACACACACACACACACATATATATATATATATATATATGCCACGCAAAAGTTTACAATACATTATAAAAATGTTTCTTTAAGTATTTCTAACACAGATTAATGAAACTTTTACTGCTAATAATACACATGTTTAAGCCTTTAGTCAAACAATCAGATTAAAAAAAAAATAATAAAAATATCCCACGAAGAAAAACCAATATTTAATAATATAAAAGTTGACAATACATTTATTAAATCATCTATTAATATTTTGTAGCATAATCGTTATTGCTAATTACAGCCTGTAGGCATTTTGAGTAGTCCCCTACGAATTTCTTGCATGTTTCTTGGCTAATGCTTTTCCATTCTTCATGATAAAACTCCTTCAGTTCATGCAGGTTTTGTGGGTTCCTTCTTTGAATTCTCAGTTTCAGCTCTCTTCATAAATTTTCAACTGGATTGAGATCTGGAGATTGACTTGGCCATTTTAGAACGTCTATTCTATTTGAACTTAACCAGGATTTTGTAAGCTTTGCAGTATGTTAAGATTCGTTGTCTTGTTGAAAGACCCAAACTGGTTTCAAGCCCAGCAAATGTGAACTCTGATGTAAATTTATACATGTCTCGTTAAAAACGACTGACAAGATACTGTGATTAAGCGTTTTATTTAATTTATCTTGCGTTCGTACAAGTGTTCGTACAAAAAGTCCAAAAGTTCTGCATATCCGAGCGCTTTCGCCTATCCTTTTTAGCCATTATCAAGAGCGATTTTTTAAATATTTTAAACTAAATTTAAGAGTTTTTTTTTTATGTATGTCTCTAAAATTATAAGAATGTTTTATTTTCCGAACACGGTCAGCACATTGTGGCCGTGTTCAATGTTATTGAGTGTTAGATTTTCCTTTTTGTTATAATAGGGCTTTCATTATTACACGCTATTACACATTATTATGCACTCCAAGAAAAAAAAACATTTGTACGAATACAAGAAAAATTGCATAAAAAACTTAATCGAAGTGCCTTGTCAGTTATATTTAACGTAACACACACACACACACACACACACATATATATATATATATATATTGTCATGCACAGACAGACTGTTACGCTGTATCACAGCTCTTCAGTGTGGCTAGACATCTGGTTGACTCTAGCTAGGATCGAAACCCGACTGAATTGGCAGGGATGAAGGTGAATTTAAGCGTATTTATTTTTAGATAAACACACAGTGACTGAGAGAACTCGGTTCGATTTACCGAAGAGTCTTGCGTTATTAGCCGTAATAGTCACTGTTTACAAATCCACTCTTCCACCTCAGAGAGCTTAACCGAAATAAATTTTTCAGGAGAATAAATATTGTCATCCACAGACAGATGGTTTCACTGTATCACAGCTCATCAGTGTGACTAGACCCCCGGTTATGTATGTATGTATGTATGTATGTATGTATGTATCAGGGACGTGCTGTCTTGGTAGGCATGGTAAGCAGTGTCTAGCTTGAAAAAAATAGATCTGCAGCTACATTTTCCTTCCGTGGCACAATATGCAAGCAATCCAACAAAATTATGAAGGCTACTCTGATTATTATGCATAAAATGCGAAACATTTTGTTCTTTTGAAGTTTTACTTCGTAAAGGTCACAAACTGCCTGATCTGAGTAATTACTGCTGGCACCCATTCATTCGGTTAAAAAGTAAAGCTAAAATCCTCCTTGATAATTACCGAAAGCGCTGGGAAATGCAGAACTTTTGGGACAGTTTGTATCCAGAAAAAAAGCTCTTTTACGAAAACAGGAATAATTAAATAAAAAAAAAAAACTTCATTGTAGTACATTGTCGAACGTCTTTAATGAAAAGCGCGAACGTACACACACACATATTATTCTTCGACAGGAAGAACGAATATTTTCTACGAAATTTCTTTTCTTGGTTGTCCATGCCTTGAAAGTTTCATGAAACCATTGCTGACCTTTGATCTCTGGTTGGGACCCGGAAGGAAATGTGTATACAACAGAAATTCAAGGAAATAATAATAATAATAATAATAATAATAATAATAATAATAATAATAATAATAATAATAAGAAGAAGAAGAAGAAGAAGAAGAAGAACAACAACAACAACAGCCAGACCCAGTTACAGAGACAGGATCTGTAACAATTTTATGGGACTACACAATACATACAATCAGAACAATCAAATCTTACATCGTTATTTAGAGACCGCAAAGAAAAAAAAAAGCCACCTTATTGATAAGGCAGTCTCTGCAGACTGCAATGTTTTGCTGAAGATCTTCAAAAAGCTATCAAAGTACAAGGACCTTGAAATCGAAATCTCAAAAATCTGGCGCATGAAAACATCAATAATGCCTGTTGTAGTTGGAGCCCTCAGATGGACTGGAAAAGATTCCACTAGATTCATTCAAGTAATTCCTAGTAGCCCATGTCTTAAAGAAATATCAAAAATTGTTTTCACGAGTACCACTCACACTTCACAAAGGGCTTTATCTATGTAAAATATATGTGTGTGTGTTTTCTCAGTCATGATGCCATTTCTGACCTTAGGTCTCTGATCGGGACGGGGAAAAAATGAGTACACACCAGAAATCAAGGAAATAAAACAACAACAATAGCAACAACAATAATAATGTAGTCATTTATAACCCTTAAGTATCACAGATTTTGCTAGTTGATAAGGGTAACGACCGCTACAAGAAGATATGGTCTACTACAGTGCCAATCTCTCGTTTTTAAATGACTATCCAGCATTAAGAGATGGTTACCAAGTCTTGCGGAACAATTTGGTCGTGTAGTTCAATTTTCGTCCGTTGTGGTTAGGTTAGTTAATTTTACGATATAGTAACACTTGTTTGGTTATTATATTATGATATTTTATTATTGGTCTTGATCTGGCATCTCGGCTTCTGTCACTTTCCTACCTCCATATGGTTCATCTCTGTGTCTTTGCTGTAAACTCTTTCACGATAAATGTTCGGATGAGCTCTTCGCTACTATACCTAGACGTTTCGAATTTAAGCTCAGTAATAGACTGGCGTTTAGATCTCATTTCCTATAGTTGATTTGGCTAGATGTAACCGTAAATTCTAAGATTCTTTCTTTTCTCATACTTTACGCTTGTGGGACTCCTTTCCAGCTCCATGCTTTCAGCCAACGTTATATAGGAAAAAGTGTAGCTACCGACATTTAAGTTTGAACATAGATCGCCCGTGAACAAACACGGGCATTCCTATTATTGAATTGAGTAGACCACGTGACCATAGAGGAAACGCATATATGTAGGAAGAAGCTGACGACTAACAATCTGCATTTCTAGTCTATCCTCTATTAGAAACGGATCGCTATTTCTAGTCTATCCTCTATTACTATACGGACCGCTATTCTCTACACTATTCACTATACTATTTCTCTATTTGGATCACTATTCGGTGGTTACTACTTGAGCGAGTATTATCGAGCAAGTACTATTAGTACGAGTGATATTCGAAGGCGTCTGACACCAGTATTGTTCAACAGCGTTACTATAGTTGTATCTGCAATTACAAAGTCTCTACTACAACAAGCATTACGAAAGTATTCATTAGCATTAAAAAAGTGGCGACGAATGTTCGTTGACATCACAACTTTAACTTGTAAAAGTTTAAATGCAATGTCAATCTCTATCTACGGTCCTAATTACACTTTTCGTCTTGCCGCTCATTAATATTTCTGTTCCTAATTCTTCCACACGCTGAAACTCCATTGTGTCTTAGTGGCTTTAATGCCTTCATTGGGTGATGCCTATTTAAAAATGTAATGTAATTTCAAATTCTGTTCAGGGCATCCAGTGAGGATCAAATTCATTTCTGAATCATGACGGTCAGCAAAACTGGAAATGGCGCAGCTAGCAGTGTGCAATTTGCCCATATAGGAACGTACAAAGATCAGGGAACTCGGGAACAAGGCTAAAAAATGTAGCGTATATAAAAAAAAAAGAGTATTTAATTATCTGCAGTCGTAATAGTTCTGAACCCTAATACCCTAGGCAATAGTCGAAAGCAAGATTTTCTGCTGGTGGAAATATAGATGATGGTGACTTCGTTGGCAATTTCCTTGAAAAGCTTGGCTAATCGTCACAGTGAGAATGTTGTCGTGTAAAGCCGTAAATGGTCTTCGAATTTTTCATCGTGAAGATGGCAGGTAGGAAATTTAATTCATTTCAAAAACTGGAGGCGAGAGAAGAAAGAGAGTTTAGTTGGAATCTATTGAAAAGGTCAAGATATTGATTTTAGGAACAGATGAAGAGACTGTTATATACGGTAGAATTAATGCAAAAGCCGAACGAAGTCGGTAAGCGCGTTACACGCACGCATATATATATATATATATATATATATATATATATATATATATATATATATATATATATATATGCTAATAAATACATATATACCTACGTTTGAGGTACGACACGAGTTTCTAGTTATCTCATTTACCTAACCCTAAACACACACACACACACACACACACACACACACACATATATATATATATATATATACAGATATGATATAAGAAGAAATGGAGTAAAATTCCACTATCTGTGGAATTTAATTTTTAAAAAAGGGATCAAAGAAAGTAGAGCTTAATATTATTTATCATAAGATTGAAACAAAAACATCTTAAAAAACCGTTACACAATGGCTTTCATATTTCAGCACTCAAATGCGCCTCCTTAGGTGATAGTAGGTACAGAAAAAAATCAAATAATTCAATTTAACCATTATATATATATATATATATATATATGTAGGTATTTTTCGTACAACACACAAATGACTGGTCCTAGATAGAAGTGACAGGGAGTAAATACTTATCTGAGGCATAGATGATACTCCACTTATTTTTTGTAGAGACTGGTGGAGGGGCTACACTTTGATGCTAGCCAGAGGACACAGACACTCAAATAAGAGGTAAAAATGCCAGTTCAAACACAAATATCAACAGGTTTTACAAGTATTATGCTCTTATATATATATATATATATATATATATATATATATATATATATATATATATATATATATATATATATATGTTTCTCGGATTTTCAGGCTGGTAAATGTTATTAATACTGTTTATTATAAACAGGGCATTTACCTAAATATCTTTATCTATAAAAAGAATGTATAAACATAAAAATATCTTAAAATAATTGTCGGACTTTTTTCATTTAATAATAATAATAATAATAATAATAATAATAATGATAAATATATATATATATATATATATATATATATATATATATATATATATAGTAAAGGTAACAAATCTATCAGTATATAATCCAAGTGGAACCTAGTAATATAAAATAATAAAACTGATCCACAAAAAGAGTTCAATGTATTTATTGATATAGACAATACAAACAATAAAAACCAAAATCACCTCATATGAGCAATAGCCTATTTCAGCAGGCGAAGATATCGGTCGTCTGTCTTATCAACCCCTATATATATATATATATATATATATATATATATATATATATATATATATATATATATATATATCCAGATATGGGATAAGAACAAATGGAATATAATTCCACTGCCTGTAGCATTTAATTTTTTTAAAAAAGAGCTCAATATAGAGTAGAGCTTAATATTATTTATCATATGAGATTAAAACAAAACCATATTAAAAATTGCTACACAATAGCTTTCATGTTTCAACACTACAAATGGCTCAGGGAACATAGCATTTTGCTAGCGTCATTAGCGGTGGATCGTATCTGAGTTTGGGGTGAAGTTGAGTTCCAATAGACCTTCAATGAGCCACATTGGGAGTCCTACCGTTCGCCATGACTGGAGATAATTCGGGGTCTGCACCGTGACAATGGAGTGTTACTAGTTTGGTATGGACTAAAAGTTGTGGAAACTTGTTGTCACTTAATCTCCAGTGATGCTCACCCCTCTCTTCACCCGAAAAAATTTCTAATGAAAGTAAAATAATATCAACAAAATATACAGTCAGTCAGGGAAAGAAAGAAATAAAAACTAAAAATCAAAGGAAAAAAGAAAGAAAGAAAAAATTTAGATTCACCGGTTTTAAATACGATCCAAAAATGTACTCTGAAATGTTGACATCCCAAGAGCACATTTTTCACCTGTCACTTGGGACTTGTCTCTATCGTTCCCGCATACCAGGTGACCCTTTCTAAGACAATCCTGTTTACTTATTTATTTGTACCTCTGAGGGGTGCCCCATAAAATACAAAGATGACTGACATTTTCGCATCCAATCTTTCTGATTCAACATTCAATCACTATTCAGCGAATTGGAGCGTTTTTGTAAACTTCTTTGAATGCTCTTTTTTTTCATCTCCACTACTTTTCCTGACGCTTTATTGATACCGAAAGTTGTTTTATATATATATATATATATATATATATATATATATATATATATATACAAGGACAACTCTGAATTCAAAACCTGCGGAGGGTCGTTTGGGGACCCTGTGGCACGTAGTGGACGAAGTCTCTGTATTCAAAAAGTGTGGAACGTTCTGCACAAACCGAAAAACAATTTTTTATCAATATAAATATTTGTGAGAAAACTGTAAAAACTTGCGGAATATTTAAAAAAGAAACTTAAAAAATAAAATCTAACTTTTAACTAAACTAAATCTTAAAATTAAAATGTCAAGACCCAAGAACCATTCAAGGTGGAGGGCTACAAATGAGTTTATTGTAAGTACGTATATAGAGGGAGCAAGGGTGCATATTGTGTAGATATATAGGACAGATAACAGTTGACCCAAGAAGAAGTGGTTAAGATTGTAGTAATCTGGGAAGCATCCTCGCGTGAATGTTTTACAATGTGATAGTTCGAGGGAAGAAGCAGATTGAGTAGAGTTTGTCCCTTACCAATGGAATATGAATGGAATAAGGATATGTCATGAAACAGTATTAACGACATTTACCGACCTGATTTCATAGAAAATATGCATCAATTCAATGGTGCTTTGTTACAATTACGGTGACTTTGAGGTGATTTTTTTCAGATTTGCATAGCCGAAAGCATCTGATTATCTCTCACTTGGGACGGGAGATTATGGTCGGGAGAGTGAAGGACTGCTTTACTTAATCAACCTACTTTTATTTGGTTTTATAAGTTTTAACTAAGCATAAGTCCAAGTATCTAGTTTGTTGGAAAACACGTCAAGCGAATTTTCTGCATTCAAATAACCCACTCAGAATGAACTCTTATTAAAATGTATAATCGAGAATTGACACTAACAATTATTTTAAGACATTTTTTTATGTTTATACGTTCTTTTTTATAGATACAAATACTGAAGTAAAAGCTCTGTTTATAATAAACAGTATTAACGACATTTACCGGCCTGAATTTCCGAGAAATTTTCATAGAAATTATGCGCCCTCCGACAGGAATCGAACCTCTATGATATATGTTGTTAATAGTGTTTAATATAAACAGAGCATTTACTTAAATATTTGTATCTATAAAAAGAATGTATAAACATAAAAATGTCTTAAAATAATTGTCGGACTTTGTCCATTTCATAATGTGTGACGTCCTTTGTTTACATTTTGATACGCCTCGAGCAGATATGAATGTATGTGAGAAAATCAAGGAGAATTGTAGTTTAAAAACAGTAAAACAGACCATGGTAAGCGAAACACTCCTCTGTGGCCCAGTCGGTAAAAGCACGTCAGGCTATATGATGGTTCCGTATAGGATACAGGTTCGATTCATCCATTCTAATATAACAGAATGTCACTTAAGCATCAAATTAGTTATCTGAATGTTCATTCTTCGAAATAACTTACCTGCGAATCAGAACCAGGACTGTGTGTTCTTGTTTTTTTTTGTTATTAAACCATAAGTATAGCATAACATAAAACTGTGTTTTTATCTTGAATACACACACACATATATATATATATATATATATATATATATATATATCGAGAGAGAGAGAGAGAGAGGGGAAGAGATATATATTAGAAATAAACAACCTCACATAAACATACATACACACAAACACACACACATATATATATGACAAATTGAAAACTTTTTATTGAAAATAGATTTAACTGAAAATGTTTTCAATGAGACATTTTCCATTTGTCAAATTTCTTAAAGTTTTTGTTGGAATTTCTGCATCCTATTTTAAAACACACACACACACACACACATATCTATCTATCTATCTATCTATCTATCTATCTATCTATCTATCTATCTATCTATCTCTCTCTCTCTCTCTCTATATATATATATATATATAAATACTACTACACTAAACAGCTACATTACGAGGAACAGTGTGAGGTTTACCAATTCTGTTACCTTTTCCTGTTAACTTCGCTCCTGCCACAAATACTAGAATGTCAATTAAACATCGCTTTGTCAAAGGTTCTATGGACGCTGATTGAATCTCAAAATTAGTTTAGCTGAATATTCATTTCTCAAAATAACTGGAAATCAAAACCAGGAGTATTTTGTTTCTTTCTTTGTTTGTTGTTCTTATTATTTGGTACTAGTTTTTTTTATAATTTTTTTTTTATTTTTTGTTTGTTTTGTTTATTCTTAATAGGAGTAAATAGGCTTTCCTATCGCCGGTTCATATTCCTCTCCTTTCTCTTGAACAGGAGTAAAGGCTCATACCTTGTTTCCTCTTTAGGAAGGGATTCTTGGTTCCTTTTCTCAGGCCTTAATAGTGGTGCTGTCATTAATTATTTTGTGATATGTGAAAATGGGGGCAACGTCTCTTCATACTGAGGGTACCGGGTTGGCAGTTTTCTGGTTGCTGATTCCTGACTAATAGTTAGGAGTCCGAACTCTTGCGTAGCGTCTTGATAGGCTGCTGTGATCAGCAGTTGCATAATATCAGGGTTCTGGCGGTACAATGTCACGCATGGAAGTGTGTCCCTGCAAGCACTTCCGGTGGGCAACCCGGAAGCCACACTATGTTTCAGTCTGCGCCAGTTTCCTTCCTGCACATGTTACAATAGACGACCGATAGCTACTACTAACTTTGATCTTTCTTTACCAAATTAACACTCTAGAACAATAAGCAACCAACTATATAAATCTAAACCAACACAACAAAAACACCTCAACCTTTCTTTCTCCGACATTCGTGATATTCGTGCCAACTTCTGCAATGTGGAATCGTTCCTCTTCGAAAAGTCTCCAGAGATCCTAATTCTCTGCGAAACGAATCTTAAGTCTTCAATCCTTCTGATTTCTTAATTCCTGGCTACCATCCTCTCCTTAAGGAGGACTCTAATGTCCCCATGCATGACCTGAGAGTTTATGTCCATGAATATTTCCCGCTTGCTATGGAATTCTCTTTTGAATCTCCACACGACTCTTACACGTGTCTCCGTCTATCTCTAATTAGCTTAGTCAGCTATTTCTTCTTTCTCTACTGTTCCCCTTCCTCTCATGAGGATATTGTATTTGATATATATATATCGCGTGCTCGATAGTATTTCTGATAATATAGACAAGGCCATCTCTCTACAGCCGTTTGAAAATATATTTGCGTTCAGTGACTTTAATGCCAACTATGCTGATGGAAAGTACCAAACCGCGCCTTCTTGGCCTCACGTTCTCAACTGACTTGAATTTAAACGACTACAGTGAATCAATAGCTGGATCTACTGCGAGAAAAATTGGGTCAATGTGTCGTGCAAGAAGGTTTTTCTCGTCAGAGTTCATCTTGCATATTTACAAATCTAATATTCGTCTGTGCTTTGAATATTGCCATATCTGGTCAGGTGCTTCTACTATTCATCTTGAGGTTCTCAACAAAATCTTAAGAAGGATCGGCAATGTAATAGATCCTGACATGGCATTTCGACTTTTGTCACTTCCCTCTGTCTTTTCTACAAATATTTTCATGGCTCCTGCTCTGATGATTTTTTTTAAAGCGTGCTACTAGATTGGCATCTAGGTCCCACCCTTTTAAAGCTGAACTAGGTAAATGTAACCGCCACTTCTACTCCAGCAGTTTCTTCTTTTGCACTTCCATACTGTGGAACTCCCTTCAGTTTCCTTGCTTCCCTGATAACTACAATCTTCAAAAAATTAAATAAAACTTCAATCGCCATCTTCTATCTTTTTGAACCGCGTCCAGCTGTTATCCTTTCCACGCATCTCCTTATATACAGTCTTTTCTCTCTCCATCATTCTCTGTAAACTCCCTGTGTACCAGTAATCTTCCTGCCTTGCTTGGGATGAAATGATTAAAAATAAATCTATCTATGTTCTTCCTATCTATCTATCTAGTTCAGTATATTTCTATATGCTCCATGTAGAATAGTTGCTCATGATGTCATAGGTTGCACAAATACATCAAAACTTACATTCATTTCAGGAATTATAACGTCTCATTAAAATCTGGCAATAGAGATGAAAAAATTCAAATAAAAAGGAACAATTATATTTTGGTTCCGACTGGATTTGAACCCCATGATACGTATTTAAATTTGATGAGCGTACTATTTCTACTAGCCCGATCTCTCTCCCAACAAAATCGTATGGTATATGATGGCACGATAGCTGACTCTTTCAGTTAAACCACCTACAACACTATTGTGTCAACAACTGTAAGAGATGTGGAATAATGTATCACAGGAGGGTATATTCAATTTGTATAGTTGTGGGCATGCGAGAGCACTGGCATGAGTTAACCAGGAATGAATATACAGAGTCTAAACGCCGTTGATCTGCCCCCTTTTCTGAAACTATTGATCTATGCATGGGTTAATTTACTGTAACCCAGATATATTACCGGTGTGTTGATTGAACTGGAATAAATATTCGGGGTGCGATTCATTTTATTTTTCTATTTTTCTTGATGTATTTAAATGGGTCATTCTCAGATTTCCGTCTTTTTAGTGTTGTTGTATGGTTCATTGTGCATTCATTTACACACTGTCCGACCCACAAGAACAGAATAAAATAATCCATGAACGTCAACATATAAGGAATATAATGAACTCGTATTAAGGATTGCCGTATTGACGTACCTCAGCTTTGGAGTCGTTCTCTCTCGCACTAAACAAAAAAACTCATTTTCTAAATAAATGAGTTTGAACACAAAGCCCCAAGTATAAGGTACCCAGTGAAGATAGTTTTGTGATGGTCAGCAAGAGGTAATCCTCGGCTGTTATGCCACAGTCGAAGAACTCTAATTATTTACAAATAGTAATGACAGTGGTAACTGTTTCCTTATAAGGAAACATTCAGCATTGGTTGACCGAACGACCAGTGTTGCTGCCAGATGAAATTTATAAAAATCCTACTCTTAAAAGAATTTTCGGGTTAATAACAACGCAAGTCAAAAATTATCCGCACTTTCGCAATAACATATCTGTGTTATGAGTCCGGATAATTTTTGACTTTCCCTTGTATGTTTCATAGGTCCTGTGGCTGTTATTACCCTTTCTAGTAATGATGAAGGTTGCCTTTCTAATAGTTTTATTAAAATAGCGTAGAATGCCAGCATCTTGATTTTCTCTTCGAGTTGCATGAAAAAAATTAAATAAATTTAACCTTGAAGGGACAGTAGTTTACCCCTTATATATATATATATATATATATAATAAAAATAGGTTTAAGATTATTCCTATCTCTTCCTTCCTTCTCTAATTTCGACCATATCTGTTGTCCTCCTCCACCTCTCTCTACCACCTTACATCAACTTAAAAGTATGTTTCAAAAGTGTATAAAAATAATACGTAAATTTAAAACCAGTTTTTTTTTTGCTTGTAAATGTGATCTGAAGAACCAGGAAAAACACCTTCCTGGGGAAATAAAATATAATCAATGGACCTTTAATGGTGTCTATTTTTTAATTTTAATTATATATATATATATATATAGATGAATTATAATTGAGTAGGAAGTTTAATTTTTAAAATTGAATAAAATAAATATAACATTAAAAGGACTGTAGTTTACCTCCTATATATAGTGCACTGATGCCCTATATATAGTTTGACAAGCCTGATTCAATATAATTGAATATAATTGAGTAGGAAGTTCTATTCTGCTTGACTAGTCATTACTTTCAGCCCCGCACGCCATTAAAGCAATGCATGCAAATCATTTTGTGGGCACCTCGAAGTAGTGGAACAGTTAGCAAACTTGATCCTCCGAGACTTGAGAAAAGAAAATCTTGCATCTTTAAGAGAAGAGAAGACATTTTGAGTCACCAACAGAAGAGAAAATGAAATTTGTAGACACCAAGAGAAGAGAAAAATAAATATTGTCTCCAAGAAAAAAAAATCTTGACTATACAATAGAAGAGAAATAGAAGTCTTGAGGCTCGAAGAGAAGAGAAATAGAAATGTTGGAGCTCGAAGGGAAGTTAAATAGAAATCTTGAGCCCCGAAGAGAAAAAGAAATATCGTGCCTCGAAGCGAAGAGAAATAGAAATCTTGATTAACAAACTTGTGCGTCCGAGATTTGAGAAAAAGAAATCTTGCATCTCTAAGAGAAGAGAAAACAATTTGAGCATCCAACAGAAGAGAAAATGAAATTTGTAGATGCCAAGAGAAGAGAAATATAAATATAAAAGAAAAAAAAAATCTTGAGTCTCCAATAGAAGAGAAAGAAAAATCATGAGCTTCCAACAGAAAAGAAGAAGAAATCTTGAGAGTATCCCTGAAAAGTAAAAAGAAATTCCGAGTTTCTAAAAGAAAGAAAAAAAAGAATTCTTGAGACTTCAAGAGACGAAAAACAGAAATCTTGGGCTTCCAAGAGAAGACAAAAAGAAATCTTGCATCTCTATGAGAAGAGAAAAAGAAACCTTAATCTTCAAGAAAAGAAAAAGAAATCCTGAACCTCCAAGAAAATACAAATTGTAATCTTAAGCCTCCAAGATTGGAGAAAAAGAAATTTTCAGCGTCCAAGAGAAGAGAAAAAGAAATCTTGACTGCGAGAGAAAAAAAAACATTTCGCCAACTCAGTAACGTTCTCACCTTGGAAAGACTGTGTTGTGGATTCCGCGTGAAAAATCGGTCTCCAATAAATGACAAACGCAAGTATTTAAGCTAAGAAATTAAATGTATTTACACAAAATACAAAAGGTAATGCTGTTAGTAAAATCCAGGAACGCCGGTTAGTATTAATCAAAGATCGCTATATACAGTCTCGAAGTAAATTTCCTTAGAGTCGGGCGTCCTTGTAACTGACTTCTAACGTCAACACAATCACAGTGTCTATGTACTTTTCACTCTGTTCCTCCACCTGTTCCTCTACTCTCAACTACTGTCATCTCTGACTGACTGTGGCTATTTTATGGCAGCAGGAGGAGTCCATTTATATCAGAAAAGGTGGATCACATAACAGACTGGATAACTGCTCGCCGATAAACAAAGATACACCAATCATTGCTACTCTGTTTCTGTCTGTGTTATGCTCCAAAAAGAAAGCGAGAAATTGCACTGCTTCCTTTTGTGTATGTATTCATGTACTATATCATCCATTACGTAAGATTTAGAAAGACTTCTGCTTTAATTTAATCCTTTCTTTTTTAGGAACTTTAATTAGTCCCCAAATAACTTCGTCCTCTCTTGTATTCTTTCAAAGTTACTTTGTATGTCAGTTGTCTTATTCCAAACTATTTTTACGTATATTGTTCAATTGTACTAACAGGACAACGTTAATCCATATCTTTGCCTCCCGAACCGTTGTAACGCCTGTTGTAGGACCAAGAGTGATGGGAAAAGAACCCCCTCAAGTGCCAGTTTTTCCCTGTGGCTACTGCAAGAGAAGAATTAGTGAGCTAGAAAGGTTTACAGCGCTATTTATCTCTTCTGCGATTTG